>VXBC01009139.1:8707-21341 GCA_013399945.1 Ploceus nigricollis | reverse complement strand
TGGGATGTCCCTGAGGGATGGAATGGGATGTCCCTGCAGGGTGGGATGTCCCTGCAGGGTGGGATGTCCCTGAGGAATGCCCGTCAAGCTCCAGCTCCCAGCCGTGCCCTCCTCCTGCCCTACATTCTGCTTCCTCCCTCCCAGCGTCCTCCCCGTGCTCAATGGGGGCTTTGTTTGGAAGGAATGCAAACAAAATTCGGGCTGTGTGAAAGGGCCAGCTCATCATTTGTAGCTCTGCAGTGGACTGGAAAATAACCTTTTCTCCCTCCCTCTCCTACCGGTGGCTGTGGGTCTGTCCCTTGTCAGAACAGTCACTTTGTGATTTAGTGGCAGAAGTGGGATCTTGGCAGGGCTTTGGGAAGGTGTAAAGTGATATGGAAATGATTATGGACTTAAAGCCGTTCTGCTGATGCAGCTCCTGGCTCTTCATTAACATCTTAGATCTGAGAGAGCTGGAAACACAAATCCCTTGAGCCAGTAGCTGTGTATCCACCAGGACATTCAAGGTTTGAAGCTGCACAGGTACAGGAGGGTTGTGGGCAGCATTCCTTGTGGCTGTGGGATGGAGGGGCCTGACTTGAGTGTCCAGTGTGAGCTGGCAGCCCCTGGAGCTGCTCCTGGGCCATGTTGGCCATGGCTGGCAGAGCAGACTCAGTGTTTGTGTGAGGGCAGTGTTTGCACTGAGCATGGTGCAACTGCTGGTGCTCCCTGAAGCCTTGGTACCCCAGGCCAGNCTGCAGCTCTCCTGGAGCCCCTTCAGGCCCTGCAAGGGGCTCTGAGCTCTCCCTGGATCCTTCTCCTGTCCAGGTGAGCATCCCCAGCTCTCCCAGCCTGGCTCCAGCCCTGGAGCAGCTCTGGGGCCTCCTCTGGGCTCTCTCCAGCAGCTCCAGGTCCTTGTGCTGTTGGAATCCCCAGCTCTGCAGGTGGCTCTCACCTGGCACAGGGGCACAGGGGCAGAATCTCCCCTTTCCTGCTGCCCCTCTGGGCAATCAGCCCAGGGCACGGGAGCTTTGGGGCTCTCATGTCCAGCCTCACCCACCAACACCCCCAGGCTGCTCTAAGCAACAGGTGGAGGACTGGGAATGGGAAGGAAATGCACAAATGAGCTGGGACCTGTGAGGATCTGCCTGTTGTGAGCTGTGCTGAAGGGTAGCAAACATTTCCATATCTTAATTGGAACATCTGGAGTTTATAAGGTTTCTGTAAGCCTGGCCGTGTTCTTCCAGGTTTTCCTCTGAATTCCATCTTGTCCTGCTGAAGGTGATAAATATCTTACAGACACTTAATGAGGGAGTAATTTCATGCTCATCTTTAATTCATGAGCTCTTTCATTATCCCCCTGTGATGACGAGATGTCTGTTCTTCAGCCACTCAGGTTTTCTACCCGTTACCCTCTCCAGCTCTTTCCTGAAGTGAATTTTCCTGGAAACCTCCCCATATCTGTTTTCTGGGAAGCCTTTGTGTTTCTGCTGTTTATTGTCAACAGCCTGGCTGGACAGGCACTACAGGCACACAGGAGTCTCCTTTTGCCAGTCTGTTGGAACTCCTGTGGAAGTGTTTCCAGGGAAATACATTGCTATTTATAACAACCTTTCTGTTCTGAAGGCTGAACTGGTATTATATTGGAATGGGAGCTGAGTATAACATGGGATTAGAGATTTATTTTATCCCCAAATACTGGAGTTGGCTAAATCCCTCACAGTGCAGAGAAGAGTTAATTTCCCTAGCTGGGTTAATAATTTACTTTATCTTAACACATAAAATGTGGCTCTCAAATATTCTGCTGCATCTGGGCACAGCCCAGAAGTAACAGTCACCATATAAAATATTTCATTTACATGTTTGGTGTTCATTTGTTTGATTGTGTTGCTGGGGACACGACATGGCAGCAAAGAGCTCCCCAAAATGCTGAAAAAATCCAGGGCTGGGTGGATGTGGAGCAGTTTTGTATCTTGGCAATCAATCACTGAGCAGGTTTATATTTCCAGTCACGTTTGTGTGATAGTTCCTACATTGATTCATAAGTGTAACCTGATGTGAGGGATGCAGCAGTGCTGGGGCTCACAGGAGAACAAAGGAGCACTGACCTGACAGGGGTGGGAGGTCCCAGGTCCATCCTGGGATTAATGCACAGCCTTGGCCTCAAGTCACTGCAGGCCTTTAAACCCCAGAACTCTTCAGGTCAGAAAAGCCCTCCAGGACCATCAAATGCCAGCTGTGCCCAATGCCCACCTTGTCACCAGCCCAGAGCACTGAGTGCCACAGCCAGGCCTTCCTGGGACACCTCCAGGGGTGTCCCTCCAGTGCCCAGCCCAGAATTGGGAGTTTCTGGGCTGGGTCATGTCCAGCTCTCAGCCCAAGAAGTTCTGTGTGCTGGGTGTTGGCTAAAAGGAGTTCGAACTTCTTATGTAATAATGCATTTCATAAATTCTGTTTCATCTTGCTTGGTATAAAGTGACCTTGTAGATTTGGGAGGGAAGTTTGGGATTGCAGCTGCTGCCTTTTAAAAAGTCTAAATATAAACAGATTTTTGGAAAGCACGAGGAGTGATCAGTGGTGTTCTCTGATTGGATTTGAAAGCCAGGATGGTGGCATCTAATTAGTGTCAGAGCAGTTTGAGGGGATGGTTTGGAGTGTTCCTGCTGCTCTGGTGTAGCCTCTGCTGTAATTCTTGTTCTTGTAATTCTTGTAGGGAAGAGAAGGTTGGATCCTGGGGCAGCTCTGGGCTCCTTCTGACAGGAGAGACCTGGAGGGGCTGGAGCGTGTCCAGGGAAGGGAACAGAGCTGGGAAGGGAATGGAGCCCCAGGAGGGGCTGAGGGAGCTGGAAAGGGGCTCAGCCTGGAGAAAAGGAGGCGCAGGGGGGACCTTGTGGCTCTGCACAACTCCTGCCAGGAGGGGACAGCCAGGGGGGTCGGGCTGTGCTCCCAGGGGACAGGGACAGGACAAGGGGAAATGGCCGCAGGCTGGGCCAGGGCAGGCTCAGGGTGGACAGCAGGAGGAATTTCTTCCTGGAAAAGGTGGTCAGGCCTTGGCAGGGGCTGCCCAGGGAGGGTTGGAGTGCCCATCCCTGGAGGGGTTTAACAGCTGTGTGGAGGTGGCAGCTGGGGACTTTCTGTATTGATATTGAAAGTAAAAACCTTTTTCATGGTCTGTGGGGATGGTCTGTGCTTGGCTGAGCTCTCAGAGTCTTGGTGACACTTCTGCCTGACACAAAGACCTGGCTTTGGCTGTGCCATACCCAAAGCTGAAGCAGGGATGGCTCTGGACAAGGAGACTGAGGCCCATCCCTGCTCCTTTTCTTGCTGGTTAAAGCTTTGAGTGGCTTGAACCATTCTGCATCCCTGTGGAAGCTCAGGGATGGGGAATGAGGCTGCCAGAGCTCCAGGAGCCTTTGGCAGCACTCTCAGGCACAGGGGGGATTGTTGGGGTGTCCTGGCAGGGCCAGGAGTTGGACTGGATGGGGATTTTTGAAGGAGTTTTGAGTGAATTAGAGACAGGACTTCTGATTTTTTAGATGCTGTTATTTATTGTTCTTATTTTTTACATAGACAGGAAGGGTGAGTTTGGCTGACATTGTTACAGCATGGTTCAGAAGGTCTCAAGACCCTTAATTACAAGACTTTTTAAGGAGTTATTGACCAATAAAACACTGCTAATAAGGAAACTTCTGTTTTTGACCCAATCCTTAAATATTTAGTCTTATGGACTCATGCTACAGTGTAAGTTTTGTTAGATAATTGTGTTATGACACACAAACTTCCAGTACTGCATTCTAAACTCCTTGTTTGCTTTTGTAGCTACTTTATGTTTTATATCTTAAACTGTAAAACTCTAAACTTTCTGAGACACTGTTTCTGCTTTAAATTACAAATCCACATTCTCTCTTTCAGCACCTAAATTTGGAAACCTTTTCCAAGGTCTCAGATCAAATCCTGTGTTTAATTCTTAGCTTTGGCTTACAGGCCCAAAGTTCTGAGAGTTCCCTGCATTTCTGATTCCAGCAGACTGGATGATCCCTGTGGCTCCTTCCTGCTCAGGGTGTTCCAGTGCAGGGCTGGCTGTGCTGGTGTCCCACTCCCTTCCCGTTTCAGTGTCCCTGGACATCCCTGGTTTACCTGGCACTTCAGTGAAAGAAGAAAAAAAAAAACCTGCTGTTCTGTCTCAGCTATTTGGAGTTAATATGGAATTGATTTTTTTTTTTTAATAAATAAACACTAATTACTTATTTATGTGTTTGTTTATTTTAGGGATAGACTTCAAGATTAAAACTGTTGAATTGCAAGGAAAGAAGATCAAGCTACAGATCTGGTGAGTAACACAGAGCTTCCTTCTGCAGCAGGTGTTCCTGGGGAGAGTTTGCTCTTGCTGGATTCCCTTCAGGGCTGCAGGTTTGCAGCTGTGTTCTGTGTTTCCACAGAAGAAAAGAAAAGAAAATCATGATGAAATGTAAAACCAGAAAATTTAGAAAAATGAGGATATTTAATGCAGGTCTAAAGAGCAAGATGTGATGAAGCTGTACAGTGGTAACTCCACTCCATGTGTGTTTCTGGAGCAGTAGCAGTGGTTGTAACCACTGGGCCTGGCTGCTCCCTGGGACAGGCTCCTGTTGGGGGGGAGAGCATCTTCACAGGCTGTGATTTAGTGGGAAGTGGTTTAAAACTGGAATTTTTAAATTAGGACTTGCCTCCAGTCTGTGACTATAAATTGACTCGTAGCCTTGCTTTGTGTCAGCAAGAAAATGCAACCCAGGGCTGCACTGGGGCTGGAATTTTCCATGCTCAGCTCTGGAGAGGTTCTCAGCTGGCTGGAGCACAGCTGCTCTGTGGGGATGTCTGACAAGAGGCAAAGCCTCAGCTCCTTCCTTTGAGCTTCTGTGCTTTGAACCAGAGGCTTTTCACCAGCTCAGGTCAGGAGAGCCAGTGGCTTTTCCTGGCTCGTGGGGCTCCCTGCTCACGTCTGCATTCTCCAGCTCCACTGAAGGGCTCTGAGCTGGGATTTGTCCCTTTTGTCCCACTCAGCACCCCCATGGCTTTATAACAATGGTATCTCTAGATGCAGGTGAGTTCCACTTTGGAGGGACACTGGTCTTTCCAGCCATGCCAGGATGATCATTCCAGGATAATCATGAGTGGTTATCCTTCCTGAGCAGGGCAGCTGGAGCCCTCCTGTCTGCAGCACCCTGAGGAGGTGTTAGAACTGCCACAGAGTGGGTTTGGATGGGATATTGGGAATTAGGAATTGTTCCTGGCAGTGCCCAAGGCCAGGCTGGACACTGGGACAGTGGGAGCTGTCCCTGCCATGGCAGGGGTGGCACAGGGTGAGCTTTAAGGTCCTTCCCAACCCAAACCATTCCATGACTCTATGATTAAACTTAAAAAGAAAATCATGATGAAAATTTAGAAAAATGAGGATATTTAATGCAGGTCTAAAGAGCAAGATGTAATGAAGCTGTACAGATTGTGGGGTTTAGTGCCTTAGGGAAGTGGAGTTGGGTGAGCTGAGATTTATACAGTGGCAACTTTTAAATGTCACAAAATTGGGAAGTTGTGGCCTGAATCTACTGCTTGTTTCTGCTGGGTTCAGATTGCACATTTGAAATGAAACTTGGTCCTTCCCAACCCAAATTCCTATAGAAAAGAAACTCCTACAGAAAAAGAAAATAAAATTAACAAAATCTCAGTGTTGTGTTTCCAGCTTTTCCTGTAGCAGGAGTTTGCCCAGCAGTGGCTCAGTGGCTTGTGGAGGTGTTTCATGCAGTGCATCTCTATTTCCCCACTGCTTCCTGCCTTTGAACTCACTCCACACTTGCAGGAGCTGTGCAGCATTCCCAGAGCAATGCAAGGCAGCAGCTGAGTGAGCAGGGCATGGATTTAGGGGAACATTTCCTGTGTAAACCTGAGGATGCTCTGGATCTGCAGTTGGTCTTATTACACCTCAGGAGATTCCCGTGGGCCACTTCTGGAGCTTGTCCAAGTCCCTCTGGATGGCCCTGTCCTTCAGGTGTGTCACCACACAACAGGACAGCTCCTTACCTCTTCCTGGGTGTGGAAAAGGGCCTCTGACAGTCTCACAGCCATGGCCTGACCTCTGAAATGATATTTAGGACAAAAGCAAGAGCACAAAGGTCAGGCTGAATTAATTAAAGCCTGCCTGGGGTGAGGAGCAACTCCATACTCAGTAGCTGTTGCTGCTCTGTAAGGAGCAGGCTGGATCAGAGTTCTCCTGCTGCTCCAAATGGAAATGTGCCTGCAAGGAGCAGGGTGGGACACCCTGGACTGCCCTTCCAAAGAAATGAGCTTACCCAGGGCAGATCCACCAGGAGAACCACTGCATGTCAGATTCTGGGTGGAGGCAGTCCAGGAACTGAGGATCTCCTTGGCTGGGTCATTGTCCAGCTCCTCTTTGGGAGAATTGCTCCTGGGACAGTTCCTAGTGATGAGTCTGCTCCAGGAGCTGGGAGAAAGGAATTCATAAACATTTGGGAGTGGAATGAATGAGCTCCCCAAAAATGAATGAGCTNGGAGCTGGAGGGGTTTACAGATTATTAGAATATTAACACTGGCATGGTGCAGAGAAGGAATGAAGGACCAGAGTGAGAGATCCAGGAGAAGATGGTGCTGGCTTTGCTGAAGGACTTCAAAGGGACAGGGTAGTGGAACTAAAAATTGAGTTGATGTCACACATTCAGGAACTCAGGTAGAGCTGCTTTGAAATGGAAACCAAAAGGCTTTGGCATCCTCGAGTTCCCAGAAGTCATTAACATAATGAGCCATTGAGAAGTGAAATGGGATTTTCCTGATGCTGTGGGCAGGAAGTGAGTGTGGCAGTCCCACAGAACACAGGTTTGGTCAGCACTGCCTGGGGAGAAAGGGACTTCCTTAGGAAGAACAACTGGAAAAATGAGGGTTCTTCATGATGTCAGAGCACATCTTGAAAATCCTGGATATCCTGAGCAGGTAAGGAGGGTCTGATTTTTCTGATTTTTGCTGCCTTTTTCCAGCACCAAATCATCAGTTCTGGCCTGAGGCTGGAAAATGGCACGTGGAAAACACCAGGAAATGAAGTTTTGCTGGGAAACTCCTCATGGGATGTAGGGGTAGCTGCAGATGCCCATGGACAGGTTCACAAGGGATTTCACAAGAGCACAGTCAGGTTTGGACTCTCAAATGCACAGAGGGGATCCCTGGCTCCAGAATTCCTTAACCACTGGGAAATGGAAGCTGGAAAACCTCTGGGCNCTTTGGGAGAATTGCTCCTGGGACAGTTCCTAGTGATGAGTCTGCTCCAGGAGCTGGGAGAAAGGAATTCATAAACATTTGGGAGTGGAATGAATGAGCTCCCCAAAAATGAATGAGCTCCCCCAAACCCCACACTTTGTGTGTGTAGATTAACACAGGGATCTTAAAGGTGTTCTGAGCCCCCCAAAAACCCTGAAATCCCCCCAAAACCCTGAAATCTCCCACAAAACCTCACACCTTGTGTGTGTAGGTGCACGTGGGAACCCTAAATCCCCCCCAAACCTCCCAAATCCCCCCCAAAATCCCTCTCAAATTGCCACAAACCCCACATTCCATGNAAGAACAACTGGAAAAATGAGGGTTCTTCATGATGTCAGAGCACATCTTGAAAATCCTGGATATCCTGAGCAGGTAAGGAGGGTCTGATTTTTCTGATTTTTGCTGCCTTTTTCCAGCACCAAATCATCAGTTCTGGCCTGAGGCTGGAAAATGGCACGTGGAAAACACCAGGAAATGAAGTTTTGCTGGGAAACTCCTCATGGGATGTAGGGGTAGCTGCAGATGCCCATGGACAGGTTCACAAGGGATTTCACAAGAGCACAGTCAGGTTTGGACTCTCAAATGCACAGAGGGGATCCCTGGCTCCAGAATTCCTTAACCACTGGGAAATGGAAGCTGGAAAACCTCTGGGCTGCCCGGGTACAGCTCTGAGGTGCTTGTCAGGAGGCACAAAAAGCAGAGCTGGCTTTGTCATCCAGGCAAAGCACAGGCTCAAAGGGATGTAACTGGCAGCTAAAAATCTAATTTTTTCTTTTTTTTCCTACTTAGCTGCTCCTCCAACTCTCCTGTCTTTAATGACATTTGTGTGTCAGCCTGTTTTCCTACAGTCTTCCAGACTGATTCCAAATTTTAGGATCAGCTTTATGTCTTTAGTGTGCAGCTCCTAGCTGTGTGGAGGACTATAAAATAACATTTTTCTCTCAGTGCATCTCTGCAGATCAGGCAACATCCCCAGGTGCCATCAGCCTCATTCATTTCTGCAATTACCCCTAGAATGTCTAGAAGTTCATTCTGTTTGCTGAGGGCTTTTGAGACTTGAGGTGGAAGATGTTCCTCTGGCATGGCAGTGCTATAAAACAACTGGATAATTCTCTATTATGGATTTCTCATTATTGGATCTTGTTATGGAAGCTGGGGGTGCTCAGCCTGGAGAAAAGGAGACTCAGAGGTGACCTCATCAATCTCTACAGCTCCTGGAAGGTGGCTGTGCTCAGCTGGGGTTGGGCTCTTTCTCCAGGCAGCACTGACAGAACCAGAGCNTGGCACTGGGTGCCAGGGTTGAGCTGAGGTGTTGGGGATGGGTTGGACTCGATGGTCTTGGAGGTCTCTTCCAACCTGGTCATTCTGTGAACTCTGGGAATGTTTTCCTGGCTGAGTATTATTCAGAAAAGCTGAAATTTGCTGGGGAAAAAAAAAATTGCTGAAAAAAAAGCTGAAATCTTGGGAGAACAGCGGGAAAATCAGGGAAAAACTGGGGGAAAATTTGGGAAAATCAGGGGAAAAATCAGGAAAACCTTGGGGAAACCTCGGGAAAAACAGCAGGAAAAACTTTGGGAAAACCTCGGGAAAGTCTTGGGAAAAACTCAGGGAAAACCACAGAAAAAGTGGGATAATCTCAGGAAAAATTGGGGAAAATCTTGGGAAAAACTTGGAAAAAACCTAAGGAAAAACAGCGGATGAATGTTTTCCTGGCTGAGTATTATTCAGAAAAGCTGAAATTTGCCAGTCATGAAACACCTGACAGAGCACAGAACCCCAGGATCACCGAGGTGGGAAAATCCCTCCATGGCCATGGAGCCCAGCCTGTGCCCAGTGCCCACCTTGTCCCCAGCCCAGAGCTCTGAGTGCCACCTCCAGGGATGGGCACTCCAAACCTCCCTGGGCAGCCCCTGCCAAGGCCTTTCCATGGATCCAGCCTGCCCAGATCCCTCTGCAGAGCTTCCTGCCCTGCAGCACATCCTCCCATCCAGGGGCTGACTGAGGGTACCCTGAATGCCCTCCCAGCCCATCCATGAAGGTGTTGAGCAGCACTGACCCAGCCCTGAGCCCCCTGGTGCCCCCTCCCAGCCTGATGTGCCTCCATGCCCAGGTTTATCCAGCCAGGAGTGCTGAGCCAGGGACACTTCTCCCTTTGGGAAGGGAATTCCTCAGCCTGGTCACTGCAGCTCCTGGTGTTCCCCAGCCTCTCCAGTGCAACACAGTTCTGCAAAAGTAACAACAGTGGGAAATTAATAAAATTCTTGGGATTATTTTGCTAGGAATTACTTGGTTTAATATGTTGAAGACCTTCGTTTTGAGCCACGTGGACTGGCAGGATGCTCACAAATCATCAGCTTTAATCTCTTCTTGCTGCAGCAGTGTAAATCTTTCATCAATAAATCATAATCCATTTTAAGGTTTCTTTAGTCTCTGCCAGGTCAGCTGGAAAGCTGTCCCAGAAATTCCTTTTTCTCCAGGTTAAACCTCTAATATGATACAGCTTATGCATATTTTAATGTTGGCATGAGAATAATTCAAATA
Organism: Ploceus nigricollis; assembly: GCA_013399945.1. Lineage (NCBI taxonomy): Eukaryota > Metazoa > Chordata > Aves > Passeriformes > Ploceidae > Ploceus > Ploceus nigricollis. The sequence goes on along the minus strand of VXBC01009139.1, from coordinate 11,522 downwards.
GATTTTTCACTTTCCTTGAGCATCTCCTTTCCTCAGCCCCACAGGACAGCCTCCTTTGTCTTCACAAAGCTGAACATCCAAACTCCCTCCCTTTCCTGCCATGTTTCATTCTCCTTGGCTGTTTCCATAATCCTTGCCCGCATTCATGTGAGCTGGGGGAGTGAGCCAGTTTGTGCCAGAGGTTTGAACAAAGGGCTGGGGAGCCAGGGCAGCAAACATCCCCTGCGTGCTCCCAGTGTCTCCTGCCGTTTGCCCAGGGTGGATCCAGCCCTGTGGGCACCCAGAGAACCATAACTCATTTCCTGTTTGCCTCAGCCAGCTCTGATCTCCAGCCATTAGGAGTTATCTCTGAATAATGAATGGAGAATCCATTAACCAGGGGAAAGGGCAGCTATAGTATTTATTAAAAAAAAAAACAAAGGGAAACACTCCAGGTTCTTTGCTTCTTCCCTCCCCAGCTTTCTTCTCTTCCATTAGCTGAGCTCCAGTTGCCAGAAAAATCAGTGGAGGAGTTAACCAGGCAAATCAGTTGTAGGATGTGACAAGCAGTGAGTAGCAGCTCCGTGCTGCCAACGCCAAGTTGTGTGAAACCACTCAGAATTGTTCCTGTGACAGCTGCTGGCCGTGGCAGGAGGGAGGGATCACACATCCCAAAAGTCTGCTCAGGCTTCTCCAGCACTGTCCTGCTTGGTGGGAGCCACTGGGAGGGAGTAACCTGGGGAAGGTGCTGGGTACAGAACTGGGGGAGAGAGAAAATAACGAGGGTGTGAGTGGAGATCTGTGGAGATACTTTGCAGGAGTTTGTCCTGAGTGAAGGAAAGGATCCAGCTCTCTCTGGGATATGCTAGGAAAACCATCAATTAAAGGATTAAACTCCCCCAAATTACTTCATAGAATCCCAGAATGGTTTGGGTGGGAAGGGACACTAAATCTCATCCAGTGCCACTCCTGCCATGGCAGGGACATCTCCCACTGTCCCAGGTGCTCCCAGCCCCAGTGTCCAACCTGGCCTTGGGCACTGCCAGGGATCCAGGGCAGCGACAGCTGCTCTGGGCACCCTGTGCCTGACCCTGCCAGTCAAGAGTTAGCAGCTGGGACAAGGAGAGAGACTGGGTCTTGTGTGGAAGATAAGCCAGAAAAGGTGAAGCTGTAAAGTTTAAATCCAGTCAAGGAGTGGATTTAAACTAATAATAATTCCAGCTGCTCTCAGCCAGCTGGAGAAATGTCACTGGAAAAAGTCCTGTGAAATTCAGTGCAGCCAAATGCCAAGTCCTGGAGTTCAGGGTGGGATGTCAGAGCAGTCTGCTCCTCGTGAGACTGGGATGAGTGAACAGAAATGCCTGGAAATGTCCCAGTGTGGGGCTGCTGAGGCTCCAGCTGGAGTGTCCTGGCTGTTTCTGGGACATGGGCAGTGGGGGGAGTCCAGAGACAGTGGGAGCTGGGGCTGTACCTGAGCCCTTTGGCCAGTCAGTGCAGGCTGGGGAAGGTTCCAGCAGCACATCAGACATTTCAGGCACAGTATGGGATCCCTGGGTGGTTTGTGGGGCTGGGAATGGAGTCAGTGACCTCCCGAGGCCACAGGCAGAGATGCAACCTGGCAGAGCATCCCTGGCAGAGGCTGCTGGGGTTTGGGACCTGCCTTCCTCCCCTCTGCTCCTTGGCCACGTCCAGGTGTCACCAGCTCCAGGAGCAGATGGACATCAGTGGCTGCGTGTGCTGGGTTGTGAGCCAGGAGCTGTGGGTCAGGGGGACACTGGGCCTTTCTGGAGGGGTTATGGAGTGTGTAACCTTGGTTTGGACCAGGTTAAATTTGGAGACACCTTGGAGTCTACCTTGTCATGNTTACATGAACAGTGGCACTGAAAACTGTCTGTAAACTTAAAATCTCTGGGGTTTGTGGCCTCTGAAACACACTGCACAATGCACAGTTAATTCTTTCAAATCAATTCTCAGTTAATTCTCAATATACAGCTAATTCCCACCTTCCTGCCATGCAGGTTTGTTTAAGCTCCTCTCATCCATGCCACCAAAGATCCCAGGAGGAGATGGGACAATCCAGGCTGTCACTGATGTTCTGTGATCAGTTTCCAGCTCACAGACACCAACATTTAACAGCACAGTTAATTGGTGTTCCACAGACTTTGAGCAGAAATGGCAGGAATTTCCATTTGCAGGATCAAGTTAAAGCTTTCTAAGGCTGATCTGAGAACAAAATTCCTCTCAGTGTTCAGTCTGAGTGTCAGAAAATGTTGAGTTGTTGTGTCTGTGGTGGTGCTGGTGAGGGGACAGCTGGTTCCAGGCTCCTGGAGAATCCCAGTCCATCCTGCTGGATCCCCCGGAGCTGTCTGTGACAGGGCTCTGCTGTTACATAGAACTAAAACATTATTAAAAAAACCTTATCAAATCAAGCCTTACTATTTCAACTAAACTAACAACTAACCTAAAAAGTTCCTGTTTAAAAAAAATCATAAAAATAAAAATAAGTTTGCATAACAATCTATTATTCTTAAAAAAAAACAACTCACACCTACCAAAAAAAATTGGTATACCCATATAAAAAAATTTATATATCCATATAAAGCATATAAAGCACTTACTTCCCAATGAACAAAAAATGTAAACTACCTAAAAAAATTTAATACATATACACTATTAAGCAACTAATAAATGAAATAAAATAAATAAATGTTTCAATAAATTACTAACCAATAAATTAAAACACAATACCTTCTAATATTCGTATAAATATAAACTATGTAGATAAAAATTTTTTAAAATTCTATTTAAAAGTATGTAAATAAAAATTTAAAAAATT
>VXBC01009138.1:26960-55480 GCA_013399945.1 Ploceus nigricollis | reverse complement strand
CTAGCCCGGCCAAGACAGGAACCGAGCCAGCTTTGTTACCTGTTCCAGGCCAGAAGGAAAAGAGAGCTCTCCTGGCATTTTTCATCTTGAACATGTGTTTTTCACAGAGGCATGTACAGCTTCCCAGTGGTTCCACAGACTGTCAATTACACAGAAGTTTTTACATCACTTCCATAAATGCCTCCCATGCAAAACCACCATATTGCTATATTCACAGGTCTGTGTTAGGGGAATGTTTGAAATTTTTAATTTAACACATGTTGGCAATGAAACTTGCTCAAAGAAAATACTCCTGTGCCCAAACTCAAACCAGGATCTGTACCCTATAATGCAGAAACAGCTATAAATCACAGCAGTTCACTTTTTTCTTATTAGCTCGACAACTAATACCAGCAGAGACAATACTAGCAAACAACTGAGCCATAGCAGTGGAACTCGATGTATTGCTAGTACTGAAGTCATGCACCATGCGCATTTCCTTCCCCAAGCCTAAGTCAGATCCAGCTATTCCTGAACCCCTGATCAACCACACCAAGGCTGTAAGGTGGTTCTTTGAGACACCCTCCTTGAATAATGCCAAAGGGTCAGAGCTTGGGTTGTTTTAGTAACAAAAAATCGTCAGGATAAGGCCTGTTGCTTTCCAACCTAGTTATATTTTGAACCTTGTTCTACAGAAGAATATTAAGTGCTTATCACTTATATAAAGAATACTATAGCAGTTGCAGCTAGAAACTGGCTGAGAGAGAAATCAGGGATTTGATCCTTATGACAGAAGTGAGAGCAAAGAAATACTGCCAGCCGGTTTTTTGCAGCATTTTATGTACTCAGTGCATACAATTTGACATACAACCTCCTGTAACAAAACCAAAAACAACAACAACAAAAGAAATCCATTTACTGGAATTGATGCCTTAAGTTTTAGCATTCATATTTTTCAGGTTCTGTACTGCTTTAGTGCGTAACTCTGAACTTCATATTAAGTGTTAGTAAGTTCTCTTCACAGGGTATTTAGACAAAACAAGGGTAGTTAGACAAAACAATCCTTTTCAAGCTTGAGAATCAAGGACAACTGTTAAAGCCTCAAGCCCAAAAGTATAAACAGTGAATTGAAGAAAGCAAACTAGGAGAATGGGACTTCTTAACCTGAAGCTGTAATTGGACAGTTAACTTCAATATATAAATGGACCAAAACTTATTAAAGTTTGAAACCTTGTGACTGGTCATCCATCTTGTGACCATCTTGGGTCCATCTGGGGCAAAGCCTAGGCCAGGCTCTTTTGCCACCCAAGGTGTATCCTTGTAAGGCCTTTTAATAAATACCTACTTTATTCCTTTAGCTTGTCTAGTCTAGTCTCTGTTCTAGGTCAGCCTCTCAAGGCATCAGTATGAAATACTAAAAAAATATTTTCTATACAAACTATTTTATCTATTGGAATTATGTTACATATATAAAGGTTTTGAAACTAAAGCTTAAAACCTAGTAGTATTTCTTTGATGATTTTATGACAGGACCAAAATGATCTTTCTTTAAGGTGCAAAGACCTTTTTGTTTGCTATAATTTTAGTGATTTTTAACTTGGACTAGGTGAGGGAGTATATATCATGTAAATAAAGAAAAAGAGAGTGTGGATGCCAGCCTGGTCAGAGAGAAGAGAAACGACAATCGTTTCTCACAGCGGCTTGTGAGAATTCTTAGGGAGTTGTAGGAATGATAAGTTGTTAGTCTAAACAACCTGCAGGTGGTGTTTTTCTACTTTGTTTTCTGTTCTTCTCAAGGACGGATTCTGTAAGAAAGATGTTTTTATTAACTAACCAATCAAATAGAATGTATTGTATAGGTCTATAAAAACTGAACTCTCTGTTCTAGTAAAGCCTTCTTTTTCCTCTTTTACTTTGTGTCACTCATCTGTTCTTGTATTGCCGGGGCGCAAGAGTGACAAGAGAGGGTATAGACATTGGAGCTATGTTTGAGCAAATTAAATGCCTGTAACCGGATGACAATGAACCATTAATGACTATCTTTAGAAACTTCCACTTTTCTGTGCAATCTTGCCCTTAGGAGGAGTGAACTTCAGAAACAAAACTCTTAAGTGTCCCCTTTTATCATGCTTTAGTTCACACTGTGAATGGCAAGATGAAAACTTGTGCCCACATGTATGATCCCACAGGACACATGTATTCTGGAAATTCACCCGTTGGGCTCCAGCTACTGGTGGTCATTCAGTCATTGGAACCATAGTGGAACCTGGGGTAAACCCTTGAAAGGCATGTAGGATGGCAGTGGTGTCTCAGCATTAATTTTTTTTCCTGTACAAAAGTCCTCCTGCTTGCTAAGGTGAGCACAACCTTAAAGCAGGTCATCTCCTTGAGGGAAAAATAATAATAAACTACCTACACTGTCTATGACTGAGATGCTGACTCTTTTCTGAAGCAGAATACATTATCCGGGAGACCTCTTTCCTGCATCAGGAAGTTCAGTTGGACAGTTTCAGATAATACAACAGGGTTTTAAAAGCTCTATTAAATGCCTAACCTAAGAGAAACGTGAACAATGTAAACAGTCAATTAAGTGTCATTGATGTGCATACTTTTTAGTTATGGCAATTATGACCATAACTTTTTAGTTATGGCAGGGCTCATAAAGAGTACCAATTTCCCTCAGTCTGGGTATAGAAAAGTTGTTTTGTTTTTGTTTGGTGTTTCTTGTTTTGTTTTGGTTTGGTTTGGTTTTTTTATTTTGTGTATTTTCTTTTTTTTTGCTTTTTAGTCTGTTTGGTTTTTGTGTTTTTGTTTGTTTGTTGTTTGTTTGTTTCTTGGGGTGTTGGGTGGTTGGTGGGTTTTTCTTTTTGGCAGCAATTTAAAAAATTATTTGATTCTTGTAGTTCCACCAAGGCGTTTCAAAACAATATTATTCTTAGAGAGTACTTGCTTCTCTGAAATAGAAGAGGCTCTGGAAATGAAAAGGAACTACATAAGCCAGACAGTCAGATGCCTGAACATCAGAACAAAATTTGCATGGCTGCAAATGCATATGAAATGGTTACTGTCAGTGGTTCAGTTCCAAAGGGAAAGCAGTAATGAATGGTGTCCCTCAAGACTCAGTATTAGGAACCATGCTATTTAATATCTTCATTAATAGCACAGACAAAGGGATCAAGTGCATCCTCAGCAAGTCTGCAGATGACACCAAGCTGAGTTGTGCTGTTGATGCTCCTGAAGGATGGGATGCCATTGAGAGGGACTTGGACAAGCTTGAGAAGTGGCCCATGGGAATCCCACAAGTTTTAACAAGGCGAGATGCTGGTTCTGCACCTGTGTTGAGGAAATCCCTGGTGCCAACACAGGCTGGGGATGAACAGACCAAGAGCAGCCCTGCCCAGAGGGACTTGGGATTGCTGTGGGTGAGAGGCTGGACATGAGCCAGCCATGGGCACTCTCAGCCCAGAATGCGAAGTGTGTCTTGGGCTGCATCCAAAGCCCCGTGGCCAGCAGGGGAGGGAGGGGATTCTGCCCCTCTGTCTCACTCTGGTGAGACCCCACCTGCAGTGCTGCCTCCAGCTCTGAGGTCCCAGTAGAGGAAGGATATGGACTTGTTACAGAGTGGGTTCAGAGGAGAACCACAAAAATGGTCAGAGGGAAGAAACAGCTCTCCTGTGAAGAGAGACTGAGACAGCTGTGGTTGTTCAGCTTGGAGGAGACTTGGGGCAGATTTTACTGCACCCTTCCAATAATTAAAGTGGGCTTATAAGAAAGATGGAAACACACTTTTTAGCAAGTGTGAGAGTACAATGTAGTGAGAGTACAATGATTTTAAATTAGAACAGGTTACATTTAGATTTGATTTAAGGAATAATTTTTTTACAAGGAGGATGGTGGGACATTGGAACATGTTTTCCCAGGAAGTTGTTGATGCCACAACACTGGAGGTGTTCAAGTTCAGGTGTGGATGAAGCAATCTGATCTCATGAAATATGTCCTCACCCATGGCAGGTCAGTGAACAAGATGAACTGTCAAGTATCTTCTAGCCCAAAGTGCTCTGTGATTCTATTATTGTATCTTCATATGCACAGATAAGGCCTGTATCTAGGACCAGATAATGGTCAATCCCTCCTGATAGCAAAGAATTTCAAACCTGGAAGGTATCTGAAATGGACTAAATATAGGCTCACTCTGCTAACTAAATACAGAAAAAGTCTATGAAACACATTTTTTTTCCCTTTTTCAGTTTTAACCTAAGTCCCCTGCCATGAGTCACTAACTTAACAATGCTCACACTTACCAAGTATTTCCATGTTTTGATGTCCCCAAAAACTTCCCAGACAGATGACCAAGTCCAGTAATGCAAGCTTTCCAGGGAATCATATTTCCTTGAGCAATGCCCATCTCTTGATGTGTATCAGCTTGATCTGCAGTTTTGGAAGTCTAATAGGACATAAAAGAAAAGCTATCATAAAATGCAAATCATTCAAGCACTCCTATGGTCTTTTTTGTTAGCTGAAAAACTGCTAAGAATTTATATGATATTTTAATAACTTAGGTGTTATGATCTGAATGTATTTCTAGCTACTGCAGAACAGAGATAACTTAATAGGTACCTGTCCATTATTGTCGTCAACAATAAGGTCAAATTGAACACTTTATTCTGATACTAGTCTCATTCGTTACACCAGTTCTGTGCTTTATGAATTTATAGGTTGGTGTCATAATTCTTTTTCATTCCTTGTACCTATACAAGCTATATTTTGAATATCAGATTTTAACTTGGATTGTGTCTCTTCAATTACTGAGTAATAAAAACATGTATAATTAACTGTGTGACTATTACCATTTATAACAACATCTGGAAGACAGTGCATTTAAAGTGAAATTGTTTTTTGAAAGTTTTGCATGGTCCCGGGTAACAGTTCTTTCAGAACTTCTCAATAATGCTTGGTTATACTAGCTAAATATGTAATTTATAAGACTTTATTTAACAGTGTCACAAATCACCTTTTCCTATTAAATGCAAGAATAAATCTCAAAAAGCCCAGGAAGTGGAATCTTTCACATCACCATGTAGTTTGATACCATGGGTGGTTTCACAGAAGCATGTCACATCTTCTAACATAAACAAGTCTGGTATGTTTCAGCATTTAAGTGTCCTAGTCATGCAATCAAACAAGTAAATGGTTTTCTGTTGTAACAGACTCCTGAGAAGAGGTTTAATTTCTTTGGCCTTTAAACAGCTGCTAAGCTCTTGCTGAATGTTTGAAGGATGCTGTATTCTATCTTCCAATCACCACAAAAAACTACACCTTTCTGCACACTAAAAGTACAGTGTCCCTCTAAATCATAAATGGCTTTTTTAGTTAGACAAGAAGATGCTGTTAGTAGTTCCTCAATTGTCTGCTAAAAAGATTTACAATAGCTTTACTGAGGAAAGATGTGAAATAGAAATGAAATATCCATAAGGTGTCATTTTGTCTCTTTCTCTAAACCTCCATTTCCCAAGAACGTGAATCTCGGACTAGCTATTTCAGTTTCTAAGACAATTTTTTCTCCATCTGCATGAGTATTGAAATCAAGACAATTAATTTCTTTAAGTAAATCTTATACCTTATTTGTTTTTTCTAAAATTATGTTTCAAAATGTTTTCCCTGTAATTTGTGAAATAATAAATTCAGAGCTTTTGGATAACTGCTGTGTGGTTTTAATGGTCACTGTCAGGAACAACAAACAGAAATGTGTGTTCTCATGTACAGAATTAGGTTTAGATTAAAGTTCACTCTTATCATAAAGGGCAAAATAAATACTGATAAGTTATTTATTTAAAAATATTTCAGTGGGCAATATGATGAGATTTAATTGAATAAAAATCACCTGTTTGCAGAAGATCAGCACAGGACATACCAATACCTAAGCTCATGCTGAGGCTTTAAATGGGTTTATTCAGATTTAGGAAGGCAATTGAGAGACTTTGTTTGGTTTTTCCATTTGCATCCTATTTGTGCTGCTGAAAATGCAATGTCTGTTTTGCTATATATGCTATTTTGTACAATCACAAAAGCCACAATTGTCAGGCAACAAAATTTAAGTTGTTTTGACTCTTTCAACACATTTTGTACCACAGTCATCACAGTTGTAAAGTCTATTCATGTACCTCATTAATCCATTTTATTTTATTTTAGGAATCAGTTTTTGTTTGGTTTTGTTTAGAGTTGCCCAATATACAATTTAACTAGGTAAATGGTTAAAAGACCTAGCAAAAGTAATTTTTAATATTTAATTCATTATAAGGTAATTGTGTTCAGCCAACTTTATTCAGAAAAAAGAACTATATACATTGCTCTATGAAAAATTAATAATGCTGGTATTATGATTTATGAAGTAAAGATGATTACATGAGATGCTTGTCTGATGAGCACTTCCGCACAGATATAATATTGGGAATTGCTAAGAAATAAGTTGAAGACAGATTGATTCAAAGACAACTCAGTGAAAACATTCCTGACACAGCCCACCGGAGCCCCAGCTAGCTCTGTTGGCACTCTGGTGCTGTGCCAGGAGTGGGGAACAGCTAGGGACTAGGTTCTGCTCAGCTGAACCTGAAAAGCCAGTTGCTCTACGGTGCAGAATCAGCAATATCAGGGACCGGACGAAGGAGAAAGAAGGAAGCTCTCTGTTCTGAGGTTCCACAGGAACAGGCTTATTCCAGGTGAAGAGGACAGGACAAAAGAGCCCCTAGCACCTCAGTGCACAGGATTAAATACTGTCACAAACCAGGGGGTGGATACAAAAAAACCAACCAACAGGGAAACTTCAAGGGTGGAGCAAGGGGATTACATCAATAAGTGGGAATAATCAGGGTAGGGGGAGGAGAGGGAAAGGTCACATGGGCCAATGGGGCATCGCAGATTAGGGGATTTCCAAGTGGGTGTTTCAATTGGGGAGAGGGAGAGAGTGGCAGGGGAGATTCAGGAAAAAGGAGCAGGGTTGCCTTGACAGGCGGGGAAGGAGCTAGAACAAAGGGAGGGGAATGGCTTGAGGGACAGTTTTGAGGGAGGGTACAATTTAGGGATAAACCAACTTTGGGGACAACATAGGGGGACAATAGAACGAACCATTTAACAATAACTTAACAAAATAAAATATGAACCACAACAATTCCTGCAAAGGCTTTGCTACTAAGTATATAAGTGATCCCACTGAGGTGATTACCTGGAAGAAGTTCTTTAGTTTTATCTATCATCTATTTCCTTAGCACTGCTCATGTGTTTAAAAGCAGCCAAAAATAGTTGCAGTGGGATTTGAAGAAGGCAACTTTTGCACATATTTTCACTGAAATGTTTCACTCTAATTCTCCCAAGCTCCCCAGAGCTCGATGGTTGAGGTCTTCTTGTGGAACAATTCAAGTAATGTGTTTCCACTGCTCTGCATAACAGAGATGAATTCAATATTTAAAATACTTTCTGCATGTTTATAAAATCAGTCACCTTTGAACCACATGCAACTTGTTTGTCAACATGTGAATTAAAATCAAAAGCTATTGTGCAGGTGCATTTTGAATTTTAAAGACCTTTTTGTGTGACTTGGTACAGGCCCCGTATTTTGCACAGTGTCAAACTCTTAATTTGGTCATTATATTTCAAACTAATAAAATCTCTTTTTTCTGAAAAGTTTGTTTTTCCTGAGAACAGCCGAAAGGTGAATTATGTGCAGTCAGTATGAGTTGGAAGTAGGAATGAGTGGGTGCTATAGTTTCACTCCAGTTTTTATAGAGACAGAGACTCAGACATTCAAGTAGTATTTTGCTTTTCCAATTCTTTTGCACAGTAAATGGGGACATTTTGATTTAATGCATTGAACAGTGTCCTAAAGATTTCCTTTTTTCTTTTCTTTTCACCTGACTGCATTGTATGCTGCTGAAGTGTTATGAAATAGTTGTGTATCGCTGACCGGGGGACTATGTACAAATCACAAATGGGACAGGACTGCTGAGGAACATGTTTATTTTCTTGCATCAACCTCATTACATGGTTATGACAATGGGAAGATGCCAGCAGCTCACATCCCAGGCAACAGACAGAGATCTTAATTTTACAACTTACTTTAAAAGCTTTTTGACCAATCACACAAAGCAAAAGCATACTGACAGTAGCTGTATCCAACCACTATAAGCTCACGTACCTTTGGTTAAAACAATACTCACTTATTTCGAATATGATACCTGCTTGTAAGCCTTAAGATACAATGCACAGAGCTGCATTATTAAACTTAGAACATCCTAATATCTCACTAGTGTACTTTTCTGTAACTTAGGGAGTTATTCTACCCAAGCGTTAATACACAGACCATTGTTCTATTAGTCCTTACTTTCTACTTCTTGTATAATTTTTCTACTGACAAATCTTATGGCTACTGCTTAGCTCTAATTGCAGTTCTGCTGTCTCTGAGGCCTGCCTTTTGCAGCTTTCCCAACCCTTCTGATTTTAAGGAATCCCACAGCTTTGCTTCTGTATCATACTTACCTTGACACTGACTTTGTTAACAGCTCAATGATTCACTGTCTAATGACTGGTTTACAAAACAACAGACAAGAAGGGCATCAAAGAATTAGGCAGCCAAATTCATGACAGGTATCTAAATCAAGGGTATAAATTGACTCTGTAAATATTTGATAAGATTAATTATCCCAACTTTAAAATATAATAATAAGGTATTTATGAATACTCTCCAGACAAACACTGCTTAATCTACAACTTGAAACACATGCAGAAGCCAAGTGCATTTTCTACCTGCTGCACAGAAGCACAGACTTTTCATTGCAAATGCTGATAAAAGGGCTAATATATCTTACAAACTATAGATTTGTAGACTGAGAACATGTAGTTATGTCAAAAAGAGACTAATCAGAAAGCAAGTGCACCTAGTGCTTGGAGTTTTGGTTTGGGATTTTGTGATTGTTTGGTTTTTTGTTGTTATTTTTGTTTGCTTTTGATTTTTTTGTTTTGCTTTGTTTTGTTTGTTTGTTTGAATTGGTTGTTTTTTTTCTGATTTTTTAGCTGGGATTAAAGGTTAAGCAGAACAAAAAGACTGATGAGCTGCAGTCACAAAGAAATCATGGTTATTTAAATGCCTCTTCAGACGTTGTACTCTGATCCGTGGTCTGTACATTAGTATCCACTAAGCCTTCTTCTTGTTGCCTGCTGTAAGTAGCTACCTGGGATTCAAGGAGAGCTAAGTGTGACATCCTACACTCTCTGAAAGGTACAAGTCTGGGACCCTACTAGAACTGCATTGTCTGTGCTGACTTACTGACAGTGCAGGGATCTCCTACACAGTGATGCATTGTCTCATATAGAATTTTGTGTTTATTTCAGGGACCTCCGACCCATAGCTTGCAGCCATGTGGCAGATCATCCATACACCAGGTGCCTTGGCTCTCATTCTTTGCTTTTAGCTTTGTCTGAGTTGTGGCAAGTATTTTGCTTACCTCATTTCTTTCCAACCAAATGTTCAAGACTGAGCAGAATCTGAGAACTCCTGTTTTACTTACTTGAAGCTAAGCCTAGAATAAATATTCACACTGAAATCAGTGAGTTTGAGTCAGAACTGAAGGATGCTCAAATATATGTATTGCAGTCTGGCTCGCTGTGATCCCTAGTCCAGCTCTGCCGGGGGGAGCGTGGCATAAAATAGAGGAATGGGTGCTTGCCTAGAAAGAAAGTTCTTTAATAGCAAAATAACAAATACAGACACCACGCAGTCTGAGGAGTAAGATTCAAATACCTGGGAGCGGGGTGAATGTAACAAGATATAGGGGTATTCTGAGGGTAAGGGTCCAATCACGCACGTGAAATCTGAACATGCTGTTATATGCGACAGGTTCCGAACCAACTGAGAACAAGAACCAGAAACATGACTTAATATAGAATAGTTCCGTTAACATCCCATCAACATACCAATTCCCAGGACCACACTCTTCTCACCATGACCTGACTAGATATCTCCCTTTCAATACCCTGCTTCCCATGGTCTTTGGCTGATGCCTCCTGTATATGCTACCGAGGCTAAACCACTATTCATCCCAGCCGGCTGTGTTCCCACATATATGTAAGTTTTTGGTTGGTTTTTCCTGAATAGGTGTCACTAAATTCAGGTTTTGCAAAATTTCATTCTTTCACAGCAGCAATATTTCATTCTTTCACTATCACAAAGATGTAAGAACTGTGCTTACAAAATCCCTTTTTGTATATTTTATGTATCGTCATAACGTATCTTTATAATATCTTAATATATATAATAATTTTTAATATTTTCATTTCTTTTTCTTAGTGCTTCCCTAAGTGACCTGGAAGTTGGGATCAAGTGTAACCTTATAAAGTTTGCCAATGATATGACTGAGTGGTGAAGTGAGCACATCGGCAGGGAGAGCCACCCGGCAAAAAGACCTGGATAGCCTGAAAGAGTGGGCTAACTGGACAAGTGTGAAGTATTGCACCTGGAAAAATATAACCCAGGAGTGCAGAACAGGCTGGGATCTACCTGGCTGTGGAAAGGACCTGGTGGGAAACAAACTCATATGAGTGATGCAGGAAAAGAAACCAATGTGATGCTGGGCTGCATGAACAGGGCATGACAGCAGAGACAAAAAAGTTATCTAATTTACCCAGCACTAGTGAAGCCACAGGTGGAACACTGTGCTCAGTTCTTATGCCCATGATACAAAAAGATGTGGAGAGGCTGGAAAAGGTCCAAGGAAGGGCCACAGAGATGATCAAAAGGCTGGGCTGAGAAAAGAGCTGGGTTGAGCTGAGATAGGTCAAGAAGCTGAGAGAACTCAGTTTGCTTATCTTTGAGTAAAAAAGGCTTAGGGGAGGCCATGTTTCAGTATTTAAAAGATGACTGCAAACACAAAGGAAACTCCGTTTTTGTGAGGAGTCACGTGGGAAAGACAAGGGACAATAAGTGCAAGTTACTCTTAGGGAAATTTCAATTAGACATAAGAGGAACATTTTTCACAATGAGAGCAGTCAGATATTGTATCTCCCCTGAGGAGTGACTGATTACCCCAACACTGGAAAATTTTAAGATAGGATTTTAAGAGGAGTGCTGAATCAGATGATCCTTGAGGTCCCCTTCCAACCTAGTATTCCATGCTTCTATGATTGGTATCACAAGGAATATTTCAGCTTCCTTCCCTTAACATTCAGATGTGGAAAAACAAAGCCAAATGCTTATATTATAGAAATTCTATGTCCTCTGTACACATGCTTGCAAAACTATGAAGACAAATTCTAATTCCATGATAACTAGACATATAGATAGAAATAGTGTTTTCTGCTTTGAACTTACAAGAGCTTTTTATTTTGTTTTTCTTATAAAGGAATAGAGAGAATTCAGAGAAGGAAAGGATTCATAGTATTATGTAAAAGTCTTTATTACTGAATTTAACAAGCCTCAGAATTTTATAGGAGATGTTTCCTCCCATTTATCCTAGCAGCCAGTGTTATAAAAAGTAGATAGTTCTCAGTAGTGAAAATACTTCTTTGTGATGGGTAACAACTGGCCTGGAAGCCTCACGGTCATAAGTAATCCTGACCATAACTCGACCAGCCTATGCTATTAAGGGAAAGAAGTAAACATCTCTTGGAAGAAGGCATTGAGGAGCTGAGAGATTCAAATTCAAACAACAGACACCAGCCAATCCCTGATGAGTATGAGCACAGGCGGCTATCAGCCAGTGTGCTGGGTGGTAACCAAATTTCAGCCAACTGAGATCAACCATGTGTTTTTTTGAAAACCCTACAAAAAGGAGTTGTACTCAATAAAATTTGCTATTGCCGTATGAACTTTGGAGTGTCAAGTTGTGTCTGTCTCAATTGTGACACTTCTTTACTGTATAGGCTTTCTTTTTTCTTCTCTGGAATACAGACGTGAATCTCAGATACCAATTTTGGATAACAATATTTCATACGTATTTTTTAGCAGCAGCAACCTGGCAGATAACTCTCAGTCTTGGTGGCAATCCCAGACTTTTCCCTTGGTGTGACTAGAATTAGTGGTCTGAATTATCCTCTTACCCAGTGTTGTTCAATAATGAATATTTTGCTTTCAGCTACCATATTTCCCTCTGTGCAACAGCTTTCACAGCCTGATCTGCAGTATGGAAAAGGCCAGGAATTGCTAGAACTGTATGACCAGCTGACCTTGTATAAAACCATTTAATCCCTATCACTTTATTAGCATATGTTTCTGAATTTCTTTTTCTCTCCCATTCTTTCCAAATCTCACCTGAAAAAAATGGTTTCCATTGTTCAAATTATTTCGATGCTTTATCTCATTTATTTTTACATTAATCAGTTCACAAAAAAGCAAGAAAAGCATTTGGTATATATACCTGAAAAAAATGCTGTGAAGTATTTCCACATATTGTAAAAACTGCAGTCTGATTTTTTGCCCATTCCATCTCACTAGATACTTTCATTTTGCAACAGATTTCATGTTACTTAAATCACTTTACACCTACTTGTACATGAGATCCCATTTGCTGTGCCATATTAATCAAGGAAGAGTTTTTGGACCTAATAACTTCTTTTACTCTGAGTATTAATACATAATTAATCTTGGAAAGTAAGCAAATTTTGCCTTACTAACATTTGAAAGTGAACAGTTAGAAATCCCACACAGGCCTGGGATCAAAGTGAACATTTAACAATCACTCCATCATGGGACCAGTATGTTGAAATAGCCTGTTAGTCTCCCTTGACACTGCTTTGCTACTGGACGGGAAAGAAGGCAAAATTGCAATTTATTGGAAAGCTCTGGAAAGAAAAATACAAAATACATTTCTAAAACCTTGGGTTTAGTGCCAAGCATTTATTTATTTGTAGAGAGATTAAGGAATGAATAATGAATCAAATACAGATTGACTCTTTCCTATTGAACAGAGGAAATGTTTATAAAATAAGAAGTTGCCAGATTTGTCTATTAAGTACTGTGAGTGAACCTGTCATATGCACTTGGGAAAGCTGCCAGCAATAGCTGGTGTTTCGGAGAGGCAGAAAAAGGTATGTGTGCGTGAGTGTGCATGTGTGTGTGTGTGTGTGCGCGCGCGCGCGTGTGAAAGATTAAGAAAATGGCAAGCCAGTTACGCCTAATAAATAACAGAAAAGCAGAAAAATAACAGAGGCAGAATTAGGTGTGTGTGTGTGTGTGTGTGTGCGCGCGCGCGCGTGTGAAAGATTAAGAAAATGGCAAGCCAGTTACGTCTAATAAATAACAGAAGCATGAAAACTGAAAACTATTTGCATGGTTGCATTCTCAGAATCCCCAAACCCTACATTTTCCACAAGAAAAAGAAAATCATGATTTCCAGTGGAACCTGGGTTTCAGCAATTTTTAAGATGAATGTATCCAGCTAGTATGAGTAATACTCATCATGTATTCACCAGTAAGCACTGAGCTGCTATGCAAAAAGAGGGGGTTTCCTCTTACATCTTTACTGTTTTTGTAAAAGAGAAGCGAGCCGTTGGTGTAAATTATAAAGACATGAGTTAGGTACTTCACTCAGGAGGGAAATTTGATGGTGAATCCCCAAACTAAGTAGTCATCTCACAGTGTTTTAATTCAGGAGGAGAGAAATGGGAAGATCTCTTGCATGTGTTTAAGTGTTGTAAAAAACATGTCAAATAAATATCAAACGGTCCATCCTTTAATTTTGTAATCAACAATTAGATTGAATGCAGGTTGTTTAAAATACCTTAAATAAACTGTGCATTTCTATGTGCATCTCCCACTGCCCACATGCCTTTTGAGAAAATATCCTTTCTGAGAAGATATCTCTTTCTCCTTTCTTCTGCAAGCTAAAAGAATTTTCATACCTGATTCTATAGAAAAAAAGGAAAAAAATTAGATATTTTTTTCTTTAACTGCACTAATGTGATCAGAACAATAATTCTTGAGTCCAGAGAGAATCCAACCATCTAACATATTAATTGCCATCTATTTTTTCCTATGGAATTGCATCTCTGAAGCATTGTAAAGAAAGGAGATTACTGTGATTGTCACAATCCAGGTAGACACAACATTCAAGGTTGATGCAGCAACAGCAAATTTTCATTGAGTGCAGTTCCCTTTATATAGTTTTTGAAAGCCTGTGCAGTTGGCCCTGACTGGCTGAATTTGGTTGCCACCTAGCTTACTGGCCAATAGCTGTCTGCATCCCCATCTAAAGGCCTAGACTGGTTCCCTAACAGCCTAGTGGCCGAGTTATAATTAGGGTTATCCATGATTGTGAGGCCTCCAGGCTGGCTGTTAGCCACCACATTTCCCTGTTTTGTTTCTAAATACAAAGCCAGTGTTTGTCATCTTCTGCAGGGCCCTTTGCAGACAGGATAACAAATGTGGCACAATGTATGGAATGATTATGATGACACAAATAATAAGCCTAGGTCGGATGAGGCTCTTCACCCAATCAACTAGGCTAAGGCTAAGCCTAGCCTTACCAGCCGTTGGTCTATGCCACATACCTTCAAGAGATTTTGCAAGCACATCCAGGAGCTATCAAAATGAGCACAGTTTTGCAGAATGGCATGCTGCAGGCTATTTACATCTATATCTGAATTGCTCAAACTTAGGTAAGTTACAAACAAGTTAACTCAAAAAACTATCAAAGGCAACATTCAAAACTGTAAGAGGTAGCACTTGCTGTCTTGACACAATGAAGAGACATACATCTTCAGTTCAGTCATGTTTCTAAAATACCGGTCTCTCAAGGCCAAATGAAGGTCGCAGGTAAGGAGACATTTCTTCTCACAGGTAAGTGTCAGGGTAGCTGTTTCATATATGTTTAGCTGCATAGTCTGATCCAGGTGAGTTGGTGATAGCAGCCTACAATATCTGTAAATAGTTTGGGCTGCTGAGACTAATACATGTGACGTCTAGGTAAAATTTTGTTAGTTAGCTTCACTGATAAAAATTCAGTGCTTTATGGTATCTTTGGACAATCCTTTAAGGAGCCTTAAGCTTACACCCAGGATGAATGCTGGTTGTCAGGCTGGAGTACAACAGTTTTTTTTAAACTGAGTCATTTAAAAGGTTTCAATGCTCATGCAGGCCTTAACCTGGTGAGCACTAGTCAATAATAATTCATAGTTGTCATTTCACAGCATAGTACCATTTAGATGTGTTCAGGTTATCAGTGCCCACTTCTGTTTTCAGCCTTAATAACTATAGCATCAACATAATTTAACCCATTTAATTCAGAAGGATGTTCAGCACAACACTCACCTATCCCATTAAGAACAGTAAAAAAACACATGCAACAAAACAATAAGCACCACTGAACGAAAATACTTACAACTGCCTAGATTCTCACCATCCTCCAGGATCTGCCAGAGCTGGGGAGCCCCTTTTCCTAGCAAGCCCCTTTTCCAAGGCAAGGAAAGCCTTTCCCAGAAAAGGCCTCCAAGTTTACCTTGAAAAAGGGGGTCCAACTTTTATAAGACCAAATTTAAAATTCAAAGCGACTTGATTTCATTTTTAGGACAGAAATACCTGGGTTTTGAAATGAACAGGGCTAATGCCCTTATTAATGTTCAGCTCTTTATTAAAAAGATCAGCTGGGCAGGGGGCTCAACACAGAACTCACCCCCTCTGCTGTAGCTTTCCCAGGTAGCCAAAGGGGAAGAAAGTGTGCAGAGTGTGTTACAGTAACAGCTGTGTCCTCTTCTGTCCTTGTGGCATCACCAGGAAGTCTGTCTCTTTGTTCTGGCTTTCCATAGCCCACTCCAGTCCAATCCTCTGTAGGTGATGGTGACAGGGCAAAAGTTGACCAGGAGATGTGTCCCCCTTTTCCTANTTACAAATAATCAAAGGAATGCACTCTAGTAACATCAAATAATATGTTATGGTTGGATCCCTGTGTGTGCCAGACATTGAGTTTAAAGCTTAGTTAAAATACACACTTAAGAGACAGGGTGACGTTCAAATTTTGATTTCAATTTTGTCAGATGTTGCTAAATTTTTGCAAATGCATCATTTGCAAAACATACTTCACAACATCTCCCTATGGAATCTGTAGCTCACATGATCTTACACCCATTCAAAAAAGGCACCCTAAAAACTTTTAGCTTATTTCTAAGTGCGTAAATATTAAAATTAGTTAGCAAAATTAAACACCACAATCTCCATAAGTTATTTTTGTGCATAGCCAAATGCTGCAAGATGATTTTACATTTAAAAAAGCAGACTTTCATTATAGTTGTGTAGGTCACAATCAAATATAGGTAGTTTTTTGTTAATTCAAAATTAACAGCAATATCAAAGAAGACTTGGCAAACATCAGCAGTATTTAACAACTCACAGACATGGTCCTTAAATTCCATAATGCCAGGCATTTCAAAATTTAGCTGAGCAAGCTGTTGGTTGTTGTTGCATGTTTCTACTGCTGGAAACTTCCTGGCTAAGAATTTTCAGCTGTGTCCGATTATCAATTCTTTGGAAGACCTCACCAAAGGAGCCTTCCTCAATGCGTCCCAACTCGGTAAATAATTCTGGGTCTGCCCTGCATGCCGGGTACCCACACCTCCATGGGCAAGTGGGCCACAGTGGGCTGCAGCATCGGGGAAGGTGCTGCTGGCTGTTTCCCATGGCCATCTTGCCCATGCCCGGCTCCCTGGTCCCGGCGCAGGGGGGGCTGCTTGGGACCCCTCCAGGATGGTGGCTCTCACCACGGCTGTGGTTGTTTCAGAATGCTGTGTTGGGTTCTGGCTGCAGACAGTGGTTGCTAGGCAACGTGACTCTGCGCTGGCTCTGGGGCAGCTCTTGGCTTTGGTTAGCCCCACTCTGCTGGTCCCAGGGCTGCTTGCAGCCAGCGGGATACCCCAGTCCCTTGAGCATTGGCAGCAGCGCTGGCTGCCGTGGTGTCCCCCAGGCTTCTTGAGCCCCGTCCGCACACACGGCAGGATGTGGCGTTCCACGGTTCCGGGTGTTGGCAACCTCCTACCAGCACTTCCAGATTTGGGCGCTTGCAGCTCCACACCAGTGCTTCCGGTGCCGGGCGCTGCTTGACTTCCGGCTTCCACCTACACGCTGAAGCTGTAAGTGGGCGTGCCAAGTGGTGGCTAGGCTGTCCAATCAGCCGCAAGCTGGAGCGTCCCGAGCGCATTAATGGCAATACGGGGCATAGAGCACAGCGATGGCTCTGGTTTCCATGGCAGGGGCAGGCTTGGGCACTGCACGAATGCGTCAGTTACTGGTGATGGAGGAGGTCTGGCGCTGGGGTGGGGCAGTATTGCAGGGGACAGGAGGCTCTGGTAATGGCTGCTCCCCTGCTGGTTTCTCGACTGTCCTTTCTGCCTACATGCCCGAGATGGCATTCACTCCTCCCCCGGCTTGCCCCAGCCCTCTGTTCTTGCGAGATGATCTAGCGGGCAGTGCCCGTAGCGCCTCAGCTGTGGCTTTAGCACTCTGCTCGGCTTTTTATTTGTTTTAAGGTGTCCAGCACCAGCAGCCAGGTCCTTAAAATGTCTCTATCAGTTGTGTCCAGTCCGTGGCTCTTGCACCATGACAGCAAGGCTTGCAGAGCCTGTCATCATACTTTATCCCCCATATACATAAAAGAGGGTCCATAACTGTTCCACAGCTTTTTCCTCCATTGACTCAGGTCCCCATGATCCCCAAGTGGATACTTTCTATTTACAATGGTCCGGACTCTCTGCAGTTCTACTCATTGCTGGCAGCTCACTGGCCACCTCTCCACTGGGCTCCATCTCCGCACCTGCTGATCAGTTGGGCAACCCCACTTGTTGCAATAGAGACAGACACACGACATGACACCCAAGGTTGATGTGGCAACAGCAAATTTTTATTGAGTGCAGTTCCCTTTATATAGTTTTTGAAAGCCTGTGTGGTTGGTCCTGATTGGCTGAATTTGGTTGCCAGCCGGCTTACCATCTGCGTTCCCAATGGCTTAAACTGGTTCTCTAATGGCCTAGACTGGTTCCCTAACAGCTTAGACTGGTTGAGTTATCATTAGGGTTATCTATGACTGTTAGGCCTCCAGGCTGGCTGTTAGCCACCATGGGGCAAATTTGTTTATGATATTGGAGCTTGCTTGAGGAATGACGTACCACTACACTGCAATGCTTCAGGACTGACACACCTCGAGTTACTACTTAAAGCATACCCCATATAGAAAATGTGTATTTGGTGGTTGAAAAGCACTTTGGTTAACACACTTGAGGAAGCTGTTGTCGAATGATTACTATGCTGAAGACAAAATAGACAAAATCTCACATATAAACCACAGGAAATTACATGAAGAAAGTGACACTGTTTTCTTTCTTTAGCATCACAACATCAGAACCTGAATGTTTATAACTTCTCCAAGCAACACTCTGAGAGATGCTGAACAGAAACATATTCTCGTAAGCTTAGGTGAATCACACAATCAAGAATATGCCATCTGGATTTTCCCACAAATATCAAGGCTTTTATATTTTCTTGGGTACTCAAGAACAGCTCTTTTCATCATCATCGAAGTCTGAGTATTTAGAGTTGAAGGCCCTGTATAATCTACTTCAATTACAGATCTTTTAAAATACCAGTTCAATCCCTACTTTCTAAGCAATTTTTACTCCCTAAGTACAAAGCCTCTGAAATCTGTTACTGAAAACCATACTTAGATTTTCCTAAAGCATTTTATATATAGGCAAAACTTCTTCAGTAGCATCAAAAATGGAATAAAAATACATAATGGCAATGCAGATGTTGACAGAATCAACTCAATATTTGTAAACCTTCACATGAAAGTTGAAGCTGGACATTCACAAATACAAAAGTTTTCATTTATATCAACTACTCTAGAAAATGTTGATCCTGAAATATCATGACAACAGAAACAACATGCAGTGAACCTCTTCAGTACATAGAAACAAAAAATACTTCCTCAATGCAATAAAATAAATAGCATGGTGGGAGATTTAGTTTTAGTTATTACTAGCAGCGCAGCAGAAAAATGCATTTTTTACTTTTAATTGGATGGTGGCACGGAGGAGAAGTGAGATTTGCAGCACCAGCTCTCAACTAAAGGAGCATGAAGGATGAAAGCTCCTTCTGGAAATACTGAAGGGGCTTAGCTTGGAGCACAATGTTTTTTGAAGACAGGCTGCTGTATTTTTCCTGATTTTTAAACATCTGCCAGCATCCAGCCAATGTCCATTCACAGCTTGTCATGTTGCTCTCTGAAGGCTTGCAAGTATTTGCAGTCTCTCTTTGCATTTTACCTAACATCTAAATATCAAAAAAGGGCTCACCACGTTTTTCACTTATAATTCTTCCTACTTTTCTCCATCGTGTAACTCTAACTTCTTCTAAAAGCAGGTACACCCTGCTTTCCAGTCCTGGCCCAAATGAGAACAGGATTTGTACATCAATGATTCAAGAGGTTTGCTTGTGACTCTGCCATGGAGAACATGATAGTGGGTTCGTGCAACTCCCTCTCAGCAGCAGCACCATGACTGTGAGTCCCTGTCTGCCTCATGCATTGCCCTGGAACCAGCTGCACTGAATGCCATGGTAATACCAGCCATCTGAGAGCCACGGAAGTCACAAGTGTGATTCTGTGACAGTTTTCTAAGCAGTAAATTCAGAGTAATTAGTCTCCAATGAACTGTGATTCTGTGACAGTTTTCTAAGCAGTAAATTCAGAGTAATTAGTCTCCAATGAACTAAACAGCATTTTATTTATATATTTGAATTTATTTATTTCCTTTTCTCATCCCACTCTTTTAATCATATAACATACTGCTACAAGATTTGCTTAAAACCCTCCTGCCTATATATTTTACTTAAAACACCCCCGTATCAGATTTTCTGATTCTTTTTCTAGCTGTATACTACATGTAATTGAATTTAACTGCAATAAGTATGTGAACAGAAGTATTCAACATAAGGGAAAGATGTTCAGAGTAATTTTCGCTTGTGTGATTTATTCATAAACCCAAGTTATAATATTATTAGCAGATTTTTCTAGATTATTTTCCTTAGTTCTTTTTCATTCTCCTAACTTTCATTCTCCTAACTTTTAAAACCATATTTCATAAGTCTTCTCTTGTTTTTTATATTTTAGCAATAATGTTGTCCCAGTGGCTCATTTTGGAGTGTAAGGTGTCCACTTACTTGTGGCCGAGACAGAAACTGTAATGAAAAGATGTAACTGTACCTCAAATTCCCTGTAACAAGGCAAATGCCACCTCTGACCTCTTTCAGCACAGATTTCTTTTGCCTGTGTTGTACAAAACAAGGTCTTGCTAGAACAGAAAATCTGCATATATGATGTTTAGTGTATCCAACATTATAACTTAACTGCATAGCTATGCCATAAGTCTTTCTTCGGCCTCTGTCACATACCCCAAACGACAAAATCACAAAATGGAAAAGACTGGAAATAACCCCCTGAAAGTCAGCTGGTCCAACCTCCTTGGCCAAGCAGGGTACCACAGAGAACATTGCTCAGGATTGTGTCCAAACACACTAATCTGTGACATTGAATTTACCATCCAAAGAGACACCCTAAATCTTTGTGGACTATGGCACATGGTCACTTAATCTAGTCCTGATTTGTCAAGAATTAAGTTACGGATCCCTCTGTAGAAGGAAGCCAGTTGCACCTTCTGAATACACACTTGGAAATGGCTATTGTGGAGGTGGTAACACAGCTATTGCTTGAGACCAGATTTCACAGCAGCATGTGCATCCATTGGAGGTCTGAATGACTTATTGACTCATGAGAACACAAACTGTCTTGCTAGGATTATGCAGGGGCTTTGGCTGATCTATGACGTACTGACAAACCTGGAGGATCAAATAAAGGTTATTAAGTGACTATTACCATGGAGATCAAATCAGCCTATTTCAGTCTGTGTAAGGATGTCCCAGAGCCAAATTACCAAAAAACTTTGTATATTCCATGGCATGCTTTCCCAGTTCTCATACCCTCTGTAGACACATAGTTTTTTCACCATTGTCATGCTAAGGATGTTGCTGGACATTGGACCAAATGGATCCTACCAGCTGTGCTTGCATTCATCCACAGACTCCTTGTATCATACTAAAAGAAAAAACAAAACAAAATAATCTTTCCTTGCCGTTCCTTTCTTGTCCCACCATTCCAACAAACTCAACCTGAATTCCTGTATTCTAATTCCTCTTCCAAAACTTTCAAGAATAAAAAAAAACCCAACAACATTATTTTCCTTTCTCTTTGCCAGGACGATTTTTCAGCCTTGAAAGTACTTTGTTTCTTCTGTCAAAAACTGGGAAAAAAATGGGGTTTTTTCCTCCCTTCCAGTCCAAAAGATGGTGAGATGTACTTCACTCAGTCTTCTTCTTTTAAAACAATCCTGCACAGATTGTTACTCTCCTACAAATCAGAATATCCTGTTAGTTAGCTATCTAGACTTCATTCTCTTTTATTCACTAAACAACCTTTTTTCCCCAAAATAGCCATGTATGTATTGGTCCACCAGTGAATAAATGGTTACAGCCCCTCATGCCAACACTCGCCTTGGGACCTGAATAGTACTGAGCCATTGTTTCCTTCCTCAGCCATATTGCTGTGTCCTAGGGCGGGTTAATAAAACAAATAAACTTACAGTGGTGACAGCAGAGCACAGCTGAAGTCAAAATATCGCTTTATTGGATAAAGAGCGCTAAACTAGAAAATTCTAATATTGAAGGCAAACCCAGAAGATTTTCTGATCAACAGCTAAGAAGAATGAGTCAGGGAGGAAATTAACAATCATAGCAGTAAAATCCCTGGAGAAATGAACAAGAAAGAGAAGTTATTAATAGAAATGACAGGCAAAAAATCTGGGGAATAGGGAATACAAACCTCTGTTGGGTTCTGCGAAACAATGAAAATGAAGTTGTTTTGCAACATAGCCCAGGAAATAGGCTATCTATCTGCTGGTAATAGAACTGCTCTGGACCAGTTCTATTACCAGCAGACAGAGGTCCTCTGCTTAAAGGTTACCAGGGTAGCTCTTGGCTAAGCAGAGGGAGCAGGAGAATTATGAAGGGGTTTGGCAGTGTCATAGTAACACATTGCAATGCAGGGTTTAGGTTTCTCCCTATTCTTGTATCTTCCTTTCCTTGCAATCCCCGATGTGGCCTAGTCCAGCCAGTGAGCTGGCCTTAGCCAAGGTCAGCCCTAGGCCATGGACAACCTCACCTTAAGTTCAGCGACATGGTTTCAAGTTTTGGAGAGTTACAGTTACAGTTCACTTGCAAAGGATCATGGTGGGGGGGTTATTATGTTAATATGGATTACATATATGTCTGTTACTGGTTAGAATGTTTCTAGAATGTTCATCACATAGTCTATATACGTTGAAGTCCCCCATTTCTCGGGGTCTTTGTGTGCCTACATTCGGGAGTGTCTCTTCTATTGTTGTTGCACGTAATAAAGGACCCTCGGATTTCACCGAAGACCCGTTGCCCGCTTTTCATTTCTGCAGCTGACCAGTCACATTACCGCCTGTCCTCGTAGGCAGTGGGCAGTGTGGTGCAACACCCCATGATGGCTTTCACCATAAGATACCAGCAGGAGATGGTGGCCAGTCTGTTCTGCAGTGCCTGTCATGTTAGCAAGCATTTCTTAGTTGTCTTTTTCCGTTGTCTCATTGGCATCAGAACCAATCCCTTGTCATTCAATAATCTAGGGAAAGAGAGAAAACATCTCTTTACTACTGCCTCGGAACAATAATTGATATGGTTGCCCAAATCAGTTTTCTCAAAGAGCGAGCACATATCAAAATCCCCTTTACGAATATGTCTGAAGATGCCAAAATGCCAAAGCACTGGGCAGATGCTTTACTGCTTTTCTTTCTTTTTTTTGGACTTTGCCCCAGAGAGACAGCAGTGCACCTGAGACTGCAGCTCCTTCCGGAATTTATCTATATATAAGGGCTTAGAAGATCAGCAGGAAACAGGTAAATAATATGGTTGGGAGTTCCATTGCAAAAAGTTGGTTGGTTATTTGGAACTCTTATAAATTAACTGTCAATCAAATATAGTGTGATTTGAAGAAAAGGTAAGGGAGATAGAGGTAAATAAACTGCTAAACTTAGCAACACAATGGCAGACAGAAAATACTAAATATAAAAATCTATCTTCAAACTCATACTTTGTATTTATGTAAATAAGATTTAGGCAGATTTCATAGAGAGTGAAAGAAAGGACAGTCACACCCAGCTGACAGTATAACTTCATACCTCTGCCTGACTTTTTGGAGTGAAATGCTTCTTACTGATTGCTCATTTTTGAACATTTGAAATTTGGCAGTTCCGGGCTCATGAACAGGTTCTGCCCTTCCTCAGAAACTATGATTAAATTGCTACTGAAATGCTTGACAGAGAGAACAGAAACAGGTAAAGACCCCAGGTATGCTTGCCAGTGGCTTCAGCCCTTATTGCCCTATGGGGAAAGTGAGACAAGACATCTCTGTGATCCAATTCAGACTGGAATAGCCTTTTTTTATACTAGTGTCATGACTTTCAATAAAACTACAGGAAACAGAAGCTGGAAATATATTTATTACTGTAGAGGTAGAAAAGATATAGTAAGACAGGCTGTGGGATTTGCCTGCAGAATGCCATGGCATCACAGAGAAGCTTTTCTCTGCCTGACCTTGCGGGGAGGAGATGTGAGGTGGCAAATGCCCTATGGAGAGTAGCCTGCCACAGCCTGCCGGACAAGTGGGCAGCGCGTGATCATCCCCATATAAGAGCCTTAAAATGTGTTGCTGACATGGCAATTTGTGATAGGTTGTTTAGTGAAAAATACCAAATAAGGAAATACTGTGTCTTGAAGAAGTGTGTAACACCAACTTGTTTCTCACAGTTAAAATCTCAGTATCCCCACTGATCTGAGTCTGTGTATCAGTTGTTCACAAATTACATTTAGGAACAGAAAGTGGATTGAAACAACACCAAAGTCCTTCTGTGACTGTCTATTACCCTGACGAAAGATAGGCAGACTCCTTGGAACGAGACTATATTTGTGAGAATTTTACTAAAAAGTCTCAGGCTGACAGAGAGTGAGTAAAACAATAGGGATCAGCAGATGCCAAAATTAATGGCATTTCAATTCCCTTAATGGAAAGTGCAGCTTTCACTGACAGTATGTTCTGATGCTGTCAGAAAAAAACAATCACCCTTTTTCTTTGGTGGAGTTCAGTAAGTAGCTGAACTCCATATAGCTGGTCTATAGCTGCACAGATAGATTGGCATTAACAGACACCAACTCAACCAGCCTAGCTCGTTAGAGAAATAGAAGTAAACAAGTCTCCAAGTATGTTACTGATAGGTCAGGCTCAAATTCAAACGGGACCTCAGCCAATCCCTTTGAACTATGAATGCACCCATATCATTGGCCAGTGAGCTAGGCGGAGTAAAGACCCTTATCCAAACATGTTTGTAAGCGCAGGAAGTTTGAAGCCCCTATAAAAAGGGGTGCCCAACAATAAACCTCGGCTGTTGCTGCACGAATGTCTGTGTGTTCTTGTCACATTCCTGTCTCCAAAACTGGGACAAAGGAATTATGGTTTTTCTTTTCTACAAAGGACGTTTGTAACTTAATTGTGGTAGAATGATGTGTGTCAACACAGAAAATAAAAAAGTCAGGAAATACAACTGGCTGATGTCAAAAAGAGATAGAATATGCAAAAATTGGCAGTATCGGGGTAAAGATTGTTGAGGCACCACAGGGAAATATCTAGAGATGAAAACTTAATTACAGAGAAATATACAGTGTCTTAAAGAAAAAGTCTTCTTAGAGCCACTACCTATTTCCCACCTGTTTGTTTTACTTTTTAAAATTTTATTTGACTTTTATGGCAAACTCCTTCTAAAATAAGGAAGTGGAAGTGCAAAACTTACTTTATGCAAACCTGCACATCATAATTGCTTTTAATAAAATACATCAGTATCTAAGAACAGTAAAACAAGAAATTGTGTTAATTCTGGCATTCATAATTCTACAGTCTTCATATATATCTCATCAAGCAACTGATACAGAGGCAGGCTACAGCCCTAAAAGATGATTTTAAGACAAGCCTGCTGGTTAACATTAGTTCAGAGTAGGAATGCTAGAGATAAAAAGTGACTCTATGATTACAAGTAGAAATGCTTGGACATGGCTGGACCTCTAGGAAGTCACCAACAAATGATGAAATTCTGCAATGCTTCCTCAAATGATATAAATCAGGGTGCAGCAAGCACTGTGCAACTGACCCATGACTATAAAGAGTAATTTTTTTTTAGTTTACAACTCTTGCTTTATTTTTGGAAAGATGAAACCACAGAATGCACATAAAAAGAAATACATCAGTAGAAATATAACCACCTTAATACTGTGTTGTAACAAATATCATATGGTAGTTACACTTGTCACTAAAATGTAATCGGCTTGATGTTTACCCACCATTGTTTTAACTGCTCTACTTTTTAGAGCAGACTTGTTTAAGCCTTGTGCAGAAATTGACATCCTTTTGTTATCACTAATTATTATTTCCATTTTTTCCCCCCAGGATTTGCTATTTACAAGGTTTTTCCTCAGGAACATATAGAATGGCCTGGGTTGAAACGGATGCTAAAGATCACCTAGTTGCAGCCATCCCATCATGGTCAGAGATGCCTTCCAGTACCCCAGGTGTGGTCTCACCAGAGTGAAGTAGAGGGGCAGAATTCCCTGCCTAGCCACACTGCTCATCACTCACCAAGGGTGTATAACTTTGACATGCATTTGGCAGTAGTAATTTTCAGACATATGTAAGAATCAAAGTGCAGAAATACAGAGAAAGGTTTTAGGGACAAATGGAGCTTGCGCTGATGAAACATTAGTAGAAGATCATATATTCAGAACAATGTTGGAAAAGCTGCTGACTGCCTGAACTGAAATTATGTTTCTGAGTTCAGTCTTATAGAAGTATCAGTCTAAGTATTAGTTCTGGCTCTGAAAAAATTCAGGCTGGGGAGAAGATGGCCTGTTTCTTTACTTCATATTTGAAACTACTGAGTTACAAAAACATTGTAAGGCATTCTAAAATGCTGCTTTCTATTTCATACATTTTATTGGAAAAGCAAAATGATACTTGATTTCTGTTCCTCTAAAACAAATAAGTCACCCATATCAATCTTCCGGAACCTTAAAGTAACTACAGATGGGGGGATATTACATAAAAACATTGGATAAATTGCTCTTTCTTCTCCTTTGTTCTCAAGTGAGCATTCCTTATGAGCCCTTTACTGTCTTTAAATTTAGAAAGAGATAGAAACTTCTATCTGAATTATGCTATATTTAGTGCTAAAAGTACTGCCATTGTCAAAGATTAATATTAGGTTCCCCGAGTACAGAGTTCTTCAAACACCTTTTTAACATTCTCTTGATCTCAAACACTGCCTTTTCTCC
Organism: Ploceus nigricollis; assembly: GCA_013399945.1. Classification (NCBI taxonomy): domain Eukaryota; kingdom Metazoa; phylum Chordata; class Aves; order Passeriformes; family Ploceidae; genus Ploceus; species Ploceus nigricollis. The sequence continues at coordinate 29,025 of VXBC01009138.1, read as the reverse complement.
TTGCATACGGTTCTTTATATTTTATAACTGCAGTCACAAAAATCAGTGGAAATTACTTACACAACAATTCTACATATTCACATTAACCCCTTACAGACCTTCTCCAACGACTGGTGCAAAAGTGTTTTTCTGTAGTAGCAAGGCATGTACTCAAGTAAATATCAGTATAAGGTTGCATGGAAAGGAGTTTGCCTAAGGAGGATTTTCAGCTTAGTAAGGGCATGTTTAACCAACCCTTTGTTGCTGTAGACGAAAGAGGAGTTATCTGGAAAGAATAATTCCAACAAAACTTGTGAAGGGAGAGAAGGTATCACATTTATGTTGTAGTGGCTTCATAGATCTCAAACCTATTTTGAATTTCTCTTCCATGATCTATCCAATTTTCCATTACCTTTTGTCCTGGATCTGCCCATGAGAAAGTTAATTTTTTGCAGTATGTTTGGAGTCTTGTTGGAACAAGTACATTTGGGACTTCCATTCCTAAACCCAACAGTGTTCTTAAAAATTTGTGCCTCTGAATGGGTCAGTCTCATCATTTCACGCTCAGGATAAACTTCTTTCTTTATTTTCCTTTCATGAATGTTGATAGCAGAACAATTATTATTTGTGTGTACTGTAGCTGCTAAGATATAACTCAAAACCAATCCATCAGGTAGATTTTATTGAACATTTGCTTTATTTGTTCTATTATATTTGTAACTTTCAGTCAGTGTGTTTACATTATCAAATAACTTACAACATCCAAGTGCTTTTCTTTGCCAGTCTTCATTAAAATTATTTCAGCAAAGAATAAAATTACTCTGATTTGAAAAGATGCATTTTCCATATAAGAATTAAATTTTTATCCTTCAAACTGTTTTTTAAATGATTATTGCAAGATCTTTTAATTATTTGCCTGGATCTCTCTAGTCCATTGTTATTTAGCTTATCTTCTTTCATTGTTTTTTGTTTGTTTGTCTTTTTGTGCCTTTTTTTTCTGTGTTTGCAGGTTTTTTATTGTTGTTTTGTTTTGTTTTGTTTCTATATAGTTAGCATAATCTTGTCATTCTTTTTTGAGATTTTATAATTCTCTTTTAGAAAACTTAGGTGCTAATTGCTCCAGCCCAATAATTAAAGAAATATTTTTTATTTCTTTCACAATAAAGCACAGTGCCTAAGAATAACTGAACTTCATATCACTGTGATATCAAATCATCCTCATTCATAAATACTTACAAGAGAAATATCTACTTCTGTTTTAAGTCTTCCCTTTCTGTTTGATAAATAACAAGTTTCTTCTTGAATACTCTAAACTTCTTCTCCTTTCTCCAATTCTGAGGTTGAGACCCCAAGATAGTAGAAAGTCTTTTTTCTCTCAGCCCTGCAACAGAAGAAGAAGTTGAGATTCGTCGGTTCTGCTTTTCAAGGTTGTTTATTTTTCCTTATCTATTACATTCTTTCTCTGATCTGCTGAGATCTGTCCAGCAGGTCGGATTGTGGCACACACACACACACACTGACTGCCTTTGGGGTGGTGTTAACATTTTATACTAAGAACTATGAGTACTTTATTTACAATAATTTTCCAATACCTATTGCCTATGTTAGACAGTCTGTCTCTACTCTAAACCAATAAAAAAATGTTACCATCACAACAGAAGATGGAGGACAAGAAGAAGGAGAGGAAGGACAGGACATGCCCAGATGCCTCCATCTTGCTTNAATTAGGATTTCAGAATTGAATCTATTTTTGAAGAAGGCAATATGATCTGATGGAGTGATTAAGCAGCTAAGACACAAAAAAATAATTCAAACAGCTGGAGAAATTCTTTCCAGGAATGCACGTGGCAGATGTCCTCTTTTTCTTTTATGCACAGATTGATCTAACTAGTAAGGCTGAGGGAAAGATTGAAATTTGTCATTACACAGTATTTAAGTATTTAAAAAATTAAATAAAATCAAGGGGGAAATTAAATATCTTAGTTAATGGAGTTAAAAGGTGATTAAGAAAATTATATTCCGGTTTAGTGGATTTGAAATGAAACAGTAATGTAGAAGATTTATGTTCTCCAGCACAGAGTTTTCC
>VXBC01009138.1:0-10049 GCA_013399945.1 Ploceus nigricollis | reverse complement strand
TAGAAATTACTGTTCAAGACTTACATATGTTACTATTACTTCTTTATTGTTGTAGCTGTTGAGTAAAATTGGATTGAAGAATGATTGAAATTTTTTATATACTCCTAAGTAAAGAAAAAAAAATCCCTGAACACTCTCATTCACCCCTCTAAACCACAGCTCCTTGCTAGTAAGTTTTATTTAAAGAAAAAGTAGACATACTAAAATTAAAATAGGTTAACACAGAAAGAAAAATTAAGCTAAGGACATATAGAATTTTAAGGGAAATAATCACAAGAATTTTACACAAACAAGTATGAAATTAAAAAAAATAGATATACAATCACAGACTCTTGCATGACATCACCTACATATCTAACTAAACAAGAGTCAGTTATAATTTCTTTAACCAGATCATCAGTTAAACGAAAAGCTTATCAACAAGAAAATAATTTTCTCTAAATATTGGCAGAATACTTTTTTCCATTCATGGCATTACCTGGATAAGAATTGTAGCCAGACAAAGACATGTCAATTTTAGAAGAATATGGAGTTTTACTTTGTTTCTTGCAGCTCACACGATTATCTAAATACAGTCTTGTTTATGATTATCCTACAGAAGCAGAGTTATTTGTTATGACAGAAAAGGAATCTAAATCCAAACTATTTATTTTGTAAATACTGTTTTCCTTAAACTTAGGGTAGAAAACCAACTTAACTAGGTGAGTTTTCCATTCTTTACTTTTGGGTGAACTAGAGAGAAAAGGATGTGGCTCTGGGGGTGGGAAGAGAGGCAGAGCATGAAGAAGAAATGGCTGGATATAGAGAGTATGAGAGAGAGTGAGAAATAGAGTGAGAGAGGCAGTGCTACATGAGAAAGGAGTGAAAGAAAGAGGGAGAGATGGAGACATAAAAGGAAGAATGGGTGTGCATAGAGACAAAATGTTCATGAGGAAGAGAGGAGCTCAAGAAACAATAATTTTCAATTTACTAGTAAAACTAAGGAGGATTTATGACATCTAATGAAATATAAAAAAAACTTCTGAAGGAAATGAAACATTTTCCTGCCATACATTTTCTTATTTTTGACTTGGATTTCATCTTAATTCTTAAATCTCACTCAACCCAAAACTTTCCCCCCTTTTGACATCACTTTCAATATACTGTTTTCCCAAACATTATATTAGCTCCAAAGTGTTATCAAGGGACCTGGGCAGAGAATAATGGATTTGTAGTTACAGTATAGCAAAGCTATGATATCAGATGACTTCCAAAAATGCATTCCTATCAACAAGCAGATCAGTGGGTCTCACTGTGACAGATACAGAGCTTAATCTCCCTTCCACATCTTTTGCTATGAAACTGCATAAATATTTAGGTACTGCTATTTCAGGCACTGTGATCTAAGCATGAAAGCAGTATCTCTATAAAATATGTGTACATGAGAATCACACAGTATTATGCTATGATGAGAAAAATCAGAAATATTATTGTAATTTGGAGTACAGAAGCAGGGACGAAGTAGGAAAAGCCCCCAGAGCCCCACAGACAAACTTCCAGACCAACCTCCATATGTCACCTTCATTCAGCCTGCAAGAGGTGTTTCATTATATGCACCGTGTTCACTAAACAAAATAATCTCTTGTGATTGAAATGAAAACTGTGTTTCGACAAGGTGACTTCTGCTGCAGAACTTCAGCTGGGCTACAGCTGCTGTCTTTGAAAAACTTCATTTTGGCTCATCACAGATGTTCTTCTGGGATGTTAACTGCAGACTCCAAGCGGAAAAAAATAATTCCTGATGGTGTCCTGCTGCAAAAAATGTGGAACAATATGAATGGAGGCCTGAAAATTGTGACCAACATGGAATTCAAAGCTCTTGTCAGAACAACTGGACATCCTACAAGTGAGCAATAGAGATGTGAAGGGTTATTGAGCACTTTCTGGTGAGCTGTCACTAGCTCTGATCAAGTGACCCTAAATTAAATGCTCATTCAATAATTTTCATTCACGTGTGACTTGCATACACTTTTCTAAAGGATTTTTCTGATCTCATCTTAAAACATTTGCTAAGTTGCAAGCAAAAAGACATGCAAAATATTCTGAAAACTATAAAGAGATCATATTCTGGTTTAATCCAATCCTGTGCTCAAACATGGTTAGTAAAAAATGAAAATGAGACAGTTTCTCTGTTCATGTTCTCATGTTCACCCTCTTTCATCTTTGTAAATGGATGCACAGATTCTTCTGGGAAGAAATCTACCCAATTACAACTGTGCTGCTGCTCTTCATGTTGATACTGCACAGTAGCCTCTGAAGAGACCAGTATGCCAGAGACACTTGATGCTCAGGCAGTAAAGCTTAGTTTACTGCCTTTGACTTCTCAACATTGCTTGAACTTCCTCTAGTTCATCCTACTGGCAGGGGGAATGAAAAGGGTGTGTGTTGGATGGAATGCCTCGTGGGGTCCCCTTTGGCTAGCTCTGAGCCCTGGCTTCACTGACAAGGACAAAAGCAAAAGACGAGAAGTGCACTTCCTTCTCGGGACGAATGTCCCACAGACTTTATTGTCTGTGACAAAAGGGAGTATCCAAAAGGAGAAAGAGGTCGGATGCCTTTTGGCAGGAGATTTTAAACTCGGGGGGAGGTGGGTGGAGGAGAAGNAAAACCTACAAGAATGCCTATATGAATAACGCTATAACATACTCACCTGCCAAGCACCCTATTAACCTGAGGGAATTTAATGCCATGAGTGTTTCCATATCCAGCACTTTGCAGAAGCTGTTAGCTCTCTCAGGTTAATAGTGACAAACCCTCTTCCTATAAGTACATTCATGTCAAAAGTAACATGTGTCAAAAAAGTAAAGTAGTAAATAAATAGTGTCAAAACTTCACACTATGGGTAAGGGATCAAGAATTTTGCAAGAATTGCCCAGATCTTTGCATGCAACTAGCTCTAAAAATTTTTACTTAGAGGTNATAAACTACTTAGTGCAATACAACGGGTGTGGTCTTCCAATAAGAGCTATGACAGGACTCTTATCACTTGGATTTTGCATCATGCTGATCCAAACAAATTTGAAGCCCAAAATACTACCCACATAGATTAACCTTCAAATTNGTAAGGGATCAAGAATTTTGCAAGAATTGCCCAGATCTTTGCATGCAACTAGCTCTAAAAATTTTTACTTAGAGGTCTGTTATGTTTGGATGCTATCAGGAAAAAAAAAAAAAAAAAAAAAGCAAACAAACCAGGGGTTGGGCTTTCTACAGTGGTTCCCAGTCAGTTTCCTGAAGACTGAGTGTACAGATTGTGCAGATTGTACAGAGAGTGCAGATAAAAGGATTTCGTTCTTTGTAGCAGTTCAGTGACTGACAGGTCTCTCAAGGCCACTTCAGCTCAGCTTAACTGAGCTCAAAGATTAATATTGCTGAGTGGCTGCTCCATGAATCAGAGAATGCGATGGACAAATACAACTTAGTAGTTTGCCCCTTTTATCACACAAACTAAAGATACTAGAGGTGCAGCTGTTCAATTTAATTATATATGATAGAAATTCACTGCCTTATGAAAATCTGCATAAACATTCCTGCATGTTTTATAGAAAAATTGATTAAACACTTTTGTGGAAGAGCTGAATAACTTGGTAGAAAAAAGATATTATATACTGATACAAGATAATGAATTAAGAAAATGGTGATATGACTGTTATCTGCTTTTTAATGACAAAGATTCTGGAAATACAAACAAAAAAATTATTTTAGATTATAGACCCCTTAAGCAATTTTCCCCCCTTTTTTTAAGACTTTCAAAATAAAAAAAGTTACAATTTTTAAATTTAAATACTCAGAAAAATAAGAAGGATGTAAGGAACATGACATATTGCAGTTCTTTAAAATGAAAGTTTATTTTAAGCAGCATTTGAGTAAGGAGCTCCCTTTCCATTGGACTTGAAATGTTTAAACATATTAGTCAATTGGTTTTTCAATTTGCCTGTCCTAAAATAAGATAAATTTTTTCTATTTTACCTAAAATATGCCTAAACAGCCAGAATATATGTCTAGAACACTAAAGCAGGTTATTTCTACTACCCCAGGAATTACTTACTACAACAGGAGGAAGTGTGTAACATTCAACTCCCTGCAGATATTTTACTCTAAATATTTCTACAATGAACACTTCTGTATCATCAAGTGATTCACATATCTATTGACAAGATTACAACTCTCCTAGAAGTTGAGCAGAAATGCAGGACTTTCATTTAAATGTCTAAAAATCAAAATATTCTTCACCCAAAACCAACTAGTTGCACCTACCTTCTGACAGAAGGAAACACTTCAAATCTACCACTGCTTAACAAACACAACACACACTGCTTAAGCAGCTTTGGAGATGCTTTGTTCTGCAGTTGAGCACAGACTGGGACAATGTGCTAATGACAGCTTATATTCAGCTTGGCCATTTTTGGTTTCTATATGAATGCTGAAAAATAAGAGAGGCAAAGGGCAAATGAGGGCTTAAAGGTCCTCATTTAGGATGAAACGTGATTTTTAGACATTTCATTACATAAATTAAGAGTTACTTAGGTTCTCAAGACTTTGCCTAGAATCATGTCACAGTCTCACTATTAAAGGTCTCCCTTCTCCAAAGTGGCATTTTACTGCTGAAGAAATATAGAGTTGGTGGTTCATTCTGGGTCCTGTGCTGTGACAGTATTCTTGTTTCTTTTCCCTATCCCTATCATTGTTAAAAATAATGCCATCATCCCTCGAGTACATAATTTCCAAATATAACTGCCTTTACACAGAGTTAGTATATTTTGTACTGATTGTGTGTCATATGTCTCTTCATAGGATAATGAAATTCCTTGTCAGCAATGGGATCTTACTCAGCATATGTCAATTTTATCTGATTAGAGACATTAAAAAAATGAGTGTACGGACTTTTTGGAGAATCTTTTCTTCATCTACAGTTGCTTTGTATGGAAACTTTCATCAGAATTCTTCTGTGAAACATTGCCTGAGAAAGCGAACATATGAAAGTTTGTCTTGTCCATATTTTGAGCTAAATAGAAGGAGTCTGCAGAAAATCAAAATATGTTTNACAAGCCTTCCCTCCTCCCAAATGTCCTTCTACAGGTCCTGACTACCAAGGCCGTCTCTTGGCAACCATATGGGGGAGCAGGGGGGTGGAAGGGGACTATGGGGAGAACAGAGGATGTCCAAACAACAAATCACAATAACATAGCTATACATCAATAAAACTTCTCTTAACGTACACATAATATTCATCCCTTAATTGCGAGAGCCAATCATCCCATTACTCATCTATAACATGCTTAGTTCTGTTAGCATGTCAATACTAAGTTAATGAATTCTCCTAAGAGGCAGAAGACACTGGTGTAGGAATGGATTTAAGCTGCAACAAAAGATGCAATAAAATACGTTTAGGAAGGGGGCTGCAATTACATCATCCCTCAAGTATCTTATATTTCCAGCCTGTGTGTTAGGGCAGTTAATTCTTGTCGTGAACCTTTTCCATATTACAAATTTAATCCCCTTGGTGCTGAAAGCTTTTAAGCATGGTAGGAGATCTTGTAAAATGTCAGTGCAGGGTACATTGTAGAAGTGAGACCTACCAATCATCATTATTTCATGGTATACAGGATCTGCTTAGAAAGTTCCTAGGGGAGTAACACTGATTTTCTATCACATTTATTTCCTATCAGACTGCCACAGAAATACAAATTTTCCTCAAGAATAACATCTTCTTTTCAGCTCGAAGCTCTTGTCTGTATTCTGGTAATATAAATAGCTTCAGCACATCATCTCCTGTTGACTTCAAGTCAGTGTACAAAGATCCTGCCTGTGCTGGCAAGGGTGGGAGTGGTGTTGAAGGCTTACCTGGTTCTTTTGCAAACAATAATCTCCCAAAGTTAATTCTATCTTTATAATGCCTTTTTCTCTAGACTCAGCTATCTAAGGCATCCCTTAGATGCTCACACGTTCATACAGCACTCCAAGCAGAAACTTTTTACCTCTATAAATTAAGGAAGTAGTGGACTAATTTCTGTAAAACAAAAAGTATAAAAAAGTTAAGGAAAAGGCTTTCGGGCTTTTAGATTCTGCTTTCATTTTTTCTTTCTACTATATTCAGGGGGATACTTCCTCCAGAAAGGTTTTGTTTTCCCACCTACACAATTATTAATTTCTAGTGTATGTCAGACTACTTAACNGGAGGGAGTAATCTAACTGAACCAGTTGGGTAACAATGAATACATGAATGGCACAGAAAATTCTGGAAGGAGGGAAGGTACAGGGGAGGATTGACATCTAGGAATGGTCCATTGCCTCAGGGGAAACGGGGATTACAAAACCCATAATTGACAATCATAATACAGAGGGCAAAACCAACTACTAAGAGTGACAATAAAAGAAACATGCACTACAACAACCCGCCTCACAGCTAAAATGGTATCACTCCTTTCCTGCTGACATTTGTCAGCCTTCAGTTCTGGCCACTGGTTCCTTTCAAAAACTTTTTTTGGGCACCTTTAACTCCTGGCACTTTTCCCATTCATGTATATACATGAGATGTTACCATCTCTTGATTATTTCTGAATCCTGCTGGCTTTTCTTATTGGTAGGAAGCACAAGTGCTTCCATGGTGTTTTGCTGTTTAACCTACACAGTATCAGAACCCAATCTAACTATCAGCTGTCTCTAAATCCTAATTTCTGGCTTGCTGCAGGAAAGCCTTTAAAGTAAGGGGAGAGTCTGATTAGCAATTAGCAGTGACCCAGAGGTGTCTGCTCAAGAACTCATTTAGTTTTAATTCCAGAGGTTGATTAAGCCTAAATGGTATATAATACTAAAAAAAAAAAAAAAAAAAAAAAGTAATGTCTGACAACATGTGGGAATGTGAAAAATATTAAAGGAATAATCCACGTTCTTTGTCAATGCTAGCCACGGCATAGGAAAAAAAAGTGCTTTTCTCACTCTTTCATTTCAATAGATCTGTGTAACATTATGAGTTCTAACTGGCACAAGCTTTCAAGGATCAGTAAACTGAAGGTTAAATGTTTATAAATGCTTATAAAATACATGTCTACAAGGCTTCAGAAGTGAGGAATCTCATTCTAACAGTTTAAGATTCAAACAGCCTGAGTAGCTCCAACGATGCTAATGGCTTTATTGTGCCGCTACTCTGAAACAAACTCACCCAGACGGTATTTCCCTAGAACCACTTTAAAAAGTCACTCCTCTTTCACTTTCCTCTGCCCCTCAAATATACTCAGACCAAAATTTACCACCAGCAGTTATAAAAGTGCCCCTTGTCTTACTGATGAGAGGAGACTCAAGCAATAGCAATAGCACCTGTCCCAGATGCTGGAAGGGGACATGGGTACAACTGAGTGCACTTTACTTACATGGCAAGAACAGCAGGATCACACCGTTAACATCAGCTCTCTAAACTTTTTCTTTCCCCTCTTGCTGTGTTTATGGTCCTTGTAATTTGTCCATCACCACATTACTACTCATCACTCTCCTGGACTAAGTTTCCCTTAATGTACTTCTTTCTACCAGTGGTTTCAGTCATTATTCCAGAATTCTTTTTCTAAGGAAACAAAGGCTTTATTCTTCTATTAAAAGTGTTGTAAAAATATACAGCTACTCATGTCCCATGTCAAACATCACTGCTTGGTCACCATTCTGAGAAAGTAAGCTGGTCTCATGCACAGACAAAAGTAAACACACTTACCCAATGAGTTTTTTTCTCTGTTGTCTCTATAATACTCACCTATTTTCTATCTGGACTCCTTTTCACTTTAAATTGTGTCTCCATCATAAGAGAAGGAAAAGAAAAAGCATTCAGAATAGTTCTTTGTCAGCTGCATCATCAGCCACAGCAGTGACATCAACCATGGGCAAGGGAAAAATCCTTTGTTCTGATATATACCCACTTTATTAATGAGCTTGGTCTGGAGTCACATGTATTATGGATCATTCCTAATTTATAAGTTATTCGACATTCAAAAATGTTATAAATGGAAATATGANTTCATGGAGAAACTGTTTCTGGTCGACGATGATCACCGGTGGTCGATCATGGCTCTGTGTATCGTCCAGGTGTTTTTTGAAAAGATGGACAATTACTGTGGTGGCTCCATTTTTTGTTTGCAAAAACATGTTTTCCCATAGCTCCCTCATCCATCTCTCGCGCTGGTGCTGAGCTTGAATGATGATGAGTCCCTGTACTTGGTAAACCTGTTTCCCCGGCCAAGTAAGGACTTGGGAGCTCCTCGATGGTCGATTCCATGAGCTATTGTCCCGTGCTGGTGTGGTCCGTTGGGATGCTAATTAGGTGCTTTCTCGGTTCTCTGCAGCCTAATTGAGCAAGTCCCTTCGGCTTGGATTTTATATTTCTATAACTTCTAAGAATTTCTACAAACACAACTTATTATATGCACACCAAAAACTGCACCAATTATACCCATATTTTATAACAAAAAATAAGAGCTTTTGCCTTTGTCAAATTAGAAGCTTGCTTTAAAATCTTAATGATCAACTTTATTGCATTAAGCGCTTTAAGCTACTTTGGGTCAGAAATATTATTATACTTAATAAATTAAGTAAATACCTATCTGTATGCTTTATTTGCTCTGTTCTGTAAAACATTTACTACTTTGTCAAGGCAGCTCAAGAAGAATTGGCTTAAATTAGAACCTGTATTCTTCTCTTCAACAGCCAAGCAGAACAATGTCACTGCAAGTCAGAGACTGTTTCCAGATATTCCTGCTATACTGTGTTCAGCCAGAGGGTAATGTTACCTCCTGTGAAGTCCAAAGACTGCGAAAAATATAGCTGAGTCATTTTTGGTAGATGATCTACTAGTTCTTTCACATTGCCTGCCTGTTTGAGCTTTCTTTTTAGGATTTTGGTCTGCAAATAGGAAATGGTGTCCATACCATAACTAATGATGCATTTCTTACAGTTATTGACTTCTTGCCCCCCGGTTACACAGTTTTTGTTTCTATGCTCTCCTGCCTAGTGAGGTGGATAGGTGACCTGGTGAGGATGGAATGATTGCCTTGTGACAGAAGGTTGGCTGAGCACAGGTGTTTTCCCAGCTTACAAGTTTTCTGCCAATTGTTTTCTTAATGTAGGTATATATAGGATATAAATCTTGTTGTTCTATAACAATTACCAAAGAAGCTGGCAAACAAAGAGAACATGTTCATTAAAACAGTATTGTATCTTCTTAAAAAAGAACCAAACAACAAAGCAAGCCACATGATGAAATAAAAGCACCATAAGCACCATTTTCAAAATTTCCATTATAAATTTTATTTAACTATCACTGTTGTTATAGCAGATTAGATCCTCTGCTTAGTGATCCCCTTTAGATGTGCACTTTATAAGAACAGAAGGATGTTTGCATGAACTCAGTTACTTCTTTTGTGACTTTCTGTTGACTTTCATTTCAGCAGCAGCTGAACTGAAATTAGCAAAACTGAAATCTACCAAAACTATGAGGCATTCTAGTGTTGGGGTTTAGGATTTTTTCCTTTTGTTTATTCTCTTAGGGAATGTTTTCCCATTTTGTTGCTAAGAGACAATAACAACCAGTTACTTAAGAAAGACAAAAGATGTTGCCACTGGAAGGTTGCAGCTGGCTATTCTCTTAGCTAGGGGGGTTTCTCATGGAGGGGCAGAGATATAGGGGAGAGATATTGTGAGAACTGGGCTGGGGAAAAGGGGGCTGGGTGCAGCTCCTTGCTCTCTTGCACTCTTGGCATTTGGCGGGGGAAAGGGGTTGCAGCTGTTGTGGAAAGAATTTGTCACCACTGCAGGGTTCTGCCTCCTGCTGCCTTTCTTCTACCGTGAGTGGAGCTCTGCTCCTAAAAGCGGCCTTTGCACTGGGACGTTATTCACACCCTACCTCACCAAAGAAAGGACCCTTCCTTCACATTCTGCTCAGGTGCCTCAGGGGAAGCCCCGGGATCCCCCAGCCCTTTCCCCCTTCCTGGGAGCCTCTCCCTACCATGTGTAGGAGCCAGGCTGCTGCT
>VXBC01009137.1:147843-205269 GCA_013399945.1 Ploceus nigricollis | reverse complement strand
AAAAAAAAAAAAATTTCCCTGCATTTCCCCAGTAAGCTAAAGAGTGCAAAACGGTGAATGATGCCCACAGCAGATTGTTTTCTAGCTACATAGATCATCCAAGTGATATTGAAATGCTAGAATAGGTAGGCAAATGAGCAAAGGACAGCTTGAATATCCAGTAAGCCTAGTGGAATGCCTTTTGTTTTGTCTAGGTTTGGGGTTTTTCTAGCTCTTGTGTTCCTCCTCACTTTTGAGTAGAGACAGTGACTCTATGAACAATTTGCAAGCATGAAAGCAAAAAGAAAAACTACTGGTGCAAGACAGCATGAAAAATTGATCCATATAGGTCTTGAGTCTTGACATTTGTTTGATCTGTTTCTTTATGCAAATTCACTACAGCTTGAAGAAAAATTATTTATAAGTAAGTTATTCAGGAAGGTAGAAGCCTATCTGAACTATACATGATATTGCAATATGCCTAGTTACTTAAGCTGTTGTTTCTTAAAAAAAGAAAAATCCCTAGATATTCATAATCATTAGAATACAATCATTGTTCGCTTAATATCTGGGGGGTTATTTTTGTTTTTCTCTCTTTTTTATGTTTTTTTTTCCCAAGTATCAAATATTTCCATTTATTTAGTGCTGTGAAAAGAATTAAGGACCTATAGTATCTCAGTACTAAAATATTTGAGCTAAAGAAAAGACTGATGCTAACCTTTAACTATTTTTATTTTTAATTAATGGTTTTGTTTTCTAATGCTTGTAAAATTTATTCTATTGTTGAAAAAAGAGAGCACTATATTTTGGGTACAACAGAATGCAATTTTTAAATAAATCCCAAAGGCTGAATTTTGCTTTAGTTGATGAATAGAATTTTAATTTTACTGGGCAGCTCCAAAGCACAGCTGGAGTATGAAGAAGTAATGAAACAGTAGATGGCGCTCAATAATCTGGATTTTTAATCCCTTTTTAGAAACTGTAAAACCTGTTCTCTTCAAATCAAAGTAAGGGTAAATTTGTGGTATCAGTGCTATAAATTATGTCATGCTAATATTCAGTGAAGGGGTCTGCTAAGCAAGTAGCAGGCTGATTAGATATTAGAAGCTCACTCAAACTGTGAATTTTTCTTTTAAAGTGCAAATGCTGTTGAAAAGTATATTTGTCAGTTTACTGTAAAGCATCCTCACGTATATTCTTGTTTGTTATTTGTTCAGCTTTAGAATGACTTCTTGTTCTTTGGTTTTGTTATCAATAACCATGATAGTCTCAGCTACTAAAGTTTTTTAAAGAGGTAAAATATTTGGCTTGACCACAAAATGATATCTAATTTTGACTTACTGTGTTTTAATGTGGAAACAATAATTTGTGAGATTAAAAAAAAAAATTCTTGTTAAAAATAATTTTCTGCTGGTCAATCTATAGTATGGGCTGTTTCTATAAAATGAAGTTAGGGGAGATGAAATCTATCTCTCCCAGTATTTTCCAGTGACAAAAGAATTCTCACCTATGGTCTAATGTGGTCCTATAGAGAAATTCCCTTTTGTGAGATGGAGGATTTGGAGCTACTCTGCTTTACAAATCTTAACATAAAATTCTGAGCCAATGGTACTGTCTTAAGAGGGAAGATGGATGAAAGTTAAGGATTCTAGCCTGGACTTCAGAAATTCAAGTTCAGTTCCTTTCTGCCCTTAAAGATGACCTGAGTGGCCTTGGATAACTTTTAGATACTCAGAGAATGCAGTGCCCATGGCCTGATGTCTCAGCCTGTGCTGAAGATACGTACCTTAATCCCTCTGTGCCCAAATCCTCCATTTGTAAAATGGAAAAACTAAGACAGCTCTGCTTGCAAAGATGAATGTTATGTGGTACAGCTGTTACTGTACTGAGGAGGAGGAGGCAGAGCAAAGTACCTAAAACTTATATTTAACTCAATCCATTTGAGGGACTGATGATGGAGGGAAGCTCTGTCCTGTAGAGCACAATGATTGCACTTCTATGTGTATTCCAATCAATCTCCCTAAAATACAAAAATGGACAAAAATACTGGGTTTCCTCTTCTGTAAGAGGTTTTTTTGAAAGAGATTATACAAAGTCATAGTTTACAGAAATTGAGTGGGAACTAAATTCTGCTACTCTCCTTTGAAAATTCCCTGAACATATAAAGAATGAGCAAAAAAACCCTAGTAATCAGAATTTGATTTTATGCATTCCTATATTTTTATTTTTTCAAAAACTTCTTTATTGTAAAAGAAATTTATTGTATTGCATTGGTATTGCAAAAGAAATCTTGATGAAATCTGTATTGGAATACTGATGGCTACTTATACAGCTGCGCATCCAGGCTAATGTGTTGCAATAGCTTTTCTGGCTGTCCTAATTTCTAGTTAAGACTATCCCATTTCCCTTTCTGTTTTAATATTCCACCCTACCTTCAGCCTCATTGCACAGTTTTAGATGGCTACCAAATTTGGAATGATTTAACCTTATGCATGGTTAATGCCAGTTCTTCCTCCTCTGAGATACCATGAATCACCGTGTTCCGTAATGGTGTCATATTCTGAGTTATTTCTCATGTGAGGTGTTTGCTTTCCAGGCTCCTGTTAATGTCCAAGATGTCTGTTTTCTTTCTTCAATCAATGTTTTCATGGCAAAAACAGCTGAGCTGGCCCACTGGTTTAGTTTCTAACTTGAAGTACTGGAAACATGATTGTCAGACCTGTCATAAACTGGAAATGCTCCTGTCTTTGTGTTGACATTGGCACTGAAACTGCTGCCCTGAAACAATAAAAACTGGACCCAAAGGAAACAGGAAGTAAAATCGAGTTTTAGAGCAAAATGAGAAAAACTTGTTTCTAAGAAGCAGAGAATTTGTTATAAAATGTCTGCAGTTGTGACTTTTTTGGGGGAAGAAAGCCTTATATGAAAGTGTTCTCTTAGTGGAAAGCCCTGCCAAACTTGGCAGAGAACAGATTATCAAAAGGTGTGGTGAGTTTTCCTTCTCTAAAAGTCAAACCACTGTGTTTCTAACACCACAGCAGGCCCTGTCACCTCTGGGACCGCTCTGTGCCTCCTTTCTTACCTCAGGTTTGTCATGTCCTTTTTAGATTAGGAAGTATCTTTTCTTTTTGCATGTTTCTGATGCCCAACTCCTTCTGGGTAGTACTGGAAACCAACAGCAAAAAATGTTGTGACATAAAAAAAGGGAAAAATTCTGTTGTTGTAGTGGCAGTATCAGTTGAGGAATGTTAAGTGGTACTCCCTTGGTGCAACTCAGTAAAATAAAACAAGTAATGTTTTGACAAATACACAGAAGCAAGTTTGGACAGTTTTCCTTGTAGCTCTGAGGGTATATTTTGCAGAAAAAACAAGACAAGCATGGCTGAAATATTTTCAAACCTATTCATAGGGGAATATTAATCTCCAGGAAGCACAATAAACACAGACTTTGATTTCCTTTTCCGTCCTTTTATAGACAACCCAAGAAATGCTGCAGAAAATGAGGAAACCAGAAGCCAGACAGGAAGCAATATACAGAAACTGAAGCATTGCAGGTCTTGTTAGCATTAGATAACCATATAGCTCTACAGAAACCATAGAATAACAGCCATCCTAATTATAGATAAGTGATGAAAGGAAGATTAACATTAACTCCATTAAAAAAGCAGCTGAGGCAATCTCATCACAATGGAAAAATGCAGCAGGAGTTGAAAGGATGTCCTAGGAATTATACCTAAAGACCACAGAAATCTGTATTTGGTCTTACAATGGTTGTGCTAGCTTGATTTGATCTGAACATACACTAGCTTTGTTGCAACTCTTGTCATGGTAATGGAGATCCTGGTTCCTTGCCATGGATAGCATTTTTCAAACAGCTGCAAGTTTTGCTACTTGCTGTTCAGGTCTGATGATGTGTGCTATATGTTTGGGGTTTTTCTGCAATTATGACATTAGTCAGCTTATCTGACTAATGTCATAATTGAAATGTCATATCTGAAATGCTAGATATTTCAGTGTTAAGCTGTGCATACTTTTGTGTGGGAGGCAATTCCTTTCCCTTTAGGCTATTTCCTGGGGCTAGGCACCATTTCAGGATCTGCAGTAGCCCAACTCCTGGCGTCTTCTTTGCTGACAGTATTCTGATATTGTGGCCTATTATTGTTTCACAGGGCTGAAGATCTTTTTCTTCAAAGTAGGTGGGGAAAGGTACTGGTAGAAACTATCAAGTGCTTTCAGTGCCTTCCATGTCTTGAAGGAAGACGTGGAAGACCTTTTACTAATCTATTCTGCATTGACTTTTATCTAAGGGGAAAACCTCTGGCCCATAATACAGACTAAAATTACACTAGAAATTTCTGGCATATAATTTTTTCCAGTAGAAGAAGCTTGAAGTCTTATCCAAGAAGTAATAACTCATAATGATTGTTTCTTTTCTGCTATAAAACTGGAAAATGGATCAATTTGCCTGCTAGTGTACATCTACTATGTGAAGATCCATATGTTTACGCCAGTTTATATTCATAAAAAATGGAAACTAACAAAGTCCTCTGACTGTTTATAAATGTAATTCCTATTTTGCCAACACTTCTGTCATATTCCTTATATCTCTTTTCATATTCTGTGTTATGTGTAAGCAGCAAAGGAATTACCAGCTATCACATGCTTTTACTGTTCTCTAAATTTGCTTATTTTTTTAAAAAGTACGATCCTTTCTGATTTTATTTTTGTCAGTACTCAACAGACCATCCAGTAATGTTGTTGAAATACAAACTGGAGTAGCCCTGATGAGATTTTGTTTGGATCTAGATCAGGTCAGCAATACATTATTATACATGCTGAATTAGAGAATGAGTCTGTACTTCGAATTTGACAGGATTAATTCTCTAAGCAGTTTTAGATTTTGGCTGTAAAATACCTAGAAAAAAAAAATCTGAAAATCTTTTGTGAATACTGTCTAGAATCAGTGCTCATGAAATATGTAGATTCACTTGTCATGAAGTTTAAGAAAAAAGAGATATTAAGCAATTCCATTTATCCTCTAATCAAATCCTGTCATGAAATATCTTCAAGCTTTGAAGTAAGGTTCAAGCTTTATTAGCTAATGACATTTTCAGTTCAGGAAAAGGAAGTGGGTCAGAGTATCTGGGTGATGTCATAACAGATTTCTGATTTCAGAGAGATATATTGGGCCTTGTAAACTGGGTTATGCTTATGTGAGCTAATTCCTAAAGTCACACTTAAGTGGGTATTTCAGTACTTCAGGGAATTACTACTACGGTGTTTAGGCTTTTGCCAGGAGTACAGAGACTAGGCAACTACTCTGGTGCAAGAATTATCTCAAAGAAATATTCCAGTCTATATTTGTGTGCCAAAATGTAAAATAATGAGCCAGTTCCCAGGAACTAAGGAAATTGCTGAAGGTAATATAGTACTAGATTGCTGCCTGCTGGAATCTAATAGAGGTGGACTCTTACACAGGTTTTTCCTCCAGGAATTTTCCATCCAATGTACCTACAAAAAGAATCCTCACTTTGAGACAACTCAAGAAAATAGCTCCTTCAGTACTCTTATGCCCTTTGCAGTCACACAAAAGCAAGTAACCAAAATGAGTGGGTTAACATACTCTGATCTACATCACATGAGGACACTATGCATTTCAGCAGAATTACACTTGACCTTTAAATAATTCTACAAACAGTGTCAGTATAATGTTAGCAGATGTTCTGTAACAGAAAAAGCAAAGTTCATGAAAGGTTTGTACAACCAGTTTGGACATATAAAGCAACTGAGCAACTGCTTGGTTGCGGTCATCTGAATCTGTCTGGTTTTCACAGACCTTGTGTGACTCTGTGCAGCACTGGTAACATTGAGTTACAGTTAACACTGAGCTCCTTCTCTTCTTTGTGGTTTTTGTTTGTTTTGTTTTTGGTTTTAATTTCTATAGTGTAATTGATATTGTGAGTCTGACTGACATATAGTTGTTGTGAATGCTCTGTAGGCACTAATGGTTCCTTATGGCCCTGTCACCTGTACACGAGACCTCTTATCCACACCCACTGCTTTTCAACTCCACCTTTGCTGAGAGGAAATTAGACATTTTGTTTTGGGAGGACCTAACCTATTATATGAAATAAAACTAAGGTAAATTAAAATATCCATCATGCTTCAAAACAATTTTCTTTGATTAATATTTGGGAACTTGGGAAGCTTTTGATGATTCCAGGCTCCTAGAACACCTCAAGCTGGAAGGGACCCATAAGAATCACGGAGTCCAACTCCTTGCTCCTCCCATGACTACCTAAAGCACAGAATACAGCTTCACTGTATGCTCAGCTCTGCTGCTGCAATTCAGACATTACATCTGTATCAGATTCAGTTTCCAGTGTTCTTAGCTCATTTGTACATGGCCTATGTTTCTGGTCAGATAATCATGACTTTTCTCAACTGAACCATGAGGGTAGTTTGGAAGATATCATGAAGTGTTACCTGAATTTCACTGGAAGTTTTTCATTAAGCATGCCAACTGAGAAAAAAGAAATTATGTCATCATTGCTATTTTCTCTATGAAAAAAATTTCTCTAATTTTTTCTCTAAATTTCTCTAAAATTTTCTCTATGATAATCTTGTTTTCTGTATTTCAGGGGTTTTCACAACTTTCATACAAAGCATTTTGGAGAACTTAGTAAATATTAAGTATTCTTTGAATATCTTATTTCATTACCCATACCAAGACTCAAGGCAAAACTTAGGAGCAGAGTGCCCCACAACAGCTGCATACAAAGGAGAAGCCCATGTGTTTTCATAACTAATGACCAAAGCAGCAAGATATAAGGAATTTGCACAGGATTTTCTAGAGTTATAGGATGAATTGGCAACTTTTTTAAAAGTCAGTATAAAGTGGCTTGTATAAGGTGTCCTCAACATTAGAAAATGTAAGTATCCTGCTCCTGCTATATTTTCTCACTGCTATATGTGACCCTGTCTCTGCAGATTTTCCTCCTGAAAAAAAAGTGGAAGTTATTTCATTATTTACAGATATACCCAAGAGTTTTTACTCAAGTTCTCAATAAAAATGCAAGGCAAAACCCCCCACAATTCATTGCTCCATTGTCATTTTTGTCATTCAGCATCCGTACAAAACATTGATTCAATTACAATGTATCTTTCCAATTTGCTTCATACACAGTTGTCATTAGACCTTTACCTAGACTGTGAGGATGGGCTGCACAAAAACTTCCACTGTCCAGAATGGTTCATTAAGTGCAGTTAGATACTGTTACAGTTTATTGTCTTCATTGATCAGACTAAGATTGGGTTTCATGTGACTTGCCTTAAATTTTGGATGGTTATAAGATTCTAAAGTGTTCTAAAACTTTATTTTCTTCCCAAATAGGAATGGTGAGTTGAAATTTTGACATATATAAAGGAGTTATTTAACAAAAGCAATTCAGAAATATCACAATAAATCCTTAAGAAGTAGGAAGGTAAAAAAGTATTATATCAAGGAATTATTTATATGCCCCTGGTTATGTGTCAGGTATAGTTCTTCTCTCTACAGCCCTTTTTCATAGTATTATACTTTCCTATCCCATTAAGGACTGTGTTCTTTAGTATTCACTATGTTGTATACTTTTTGGCATATGGGTTTTCATTTGTCATTTAAACTTTACTACATTTCGTCCATTATACTGGTAATATTATGAAACACATCATTATACTCATACTGAGTGTCACAGCTCCATGAGATCAAATCTCACCAGTCTTGTGCCTGAAATCCAGCTCTGAATGAACCAACACAAAAAGTATTTCTCCTAGTGCCCTGTTCTTCCCCTGACTGCCACAAAAGATGCTAATATGGTTCTGCTCTTTTTTTCATTCTTTTGTCCATGGGAGAACTTTGATATTTGGTTTCTGCATTTGTCTGCTGGATTCTTTTCTGTGGCACACAGCTCAGGAAATACCACTTCCATCCCTCTCTGGATTCTTGTCTGAAAAGCAAACAAACAAACCCAAAGCATCTTCTTAATCTTTGCAATCGCTCAATTTCAGCTCAATACAAGGTTTTCCTTAATTGTCACATAAATATTTATGGATAATTTTAATGAATACTGAAGTGAGCATGTATGCTTTTCATACTATTGTTGTGAAGGAAAATTCTGCTATACCATGTTTGTTTTCTATTGAACACACTTGTAGGATTTATGATTATTATTGTATTTTAATTTTTTTTAAATTGTGCCGTTAAAACCCCTTAACTTTTTATCCACTCTGTGTTGTCCTTACAAAATACAGTCATGCTGCCAGTGAGTTATGAGAATTGCTATTGATGATACTTACATACTATGTAAGTATGTATTTACTTACTATGTTAATTGTACTATGCTGTCAACACGCTTACTTCATTAGAGAGAAGCTGGTGCTCCAATAGTATCTCATTTCACCTCACAAAGTGAGGAGTGTGGATTTTTTTTTTTGGCAACAACATGAATTTTATGAAGAATGCTACCTTTTACAGTTATACCTATATTAGAGTGGCTACAACTCACGTTTCCTGAACAAGCCTTTTATTACCTACTGGGATAAACATGACAGTACAGTACAGTACAGAGCAGTTAGATGCTCAGTGCAAGTCAGCCATCCAAATTTATACTAAAGATATCAAGTGTTTCTTACAGTCAAAGGTGAGCTCAATGCTTCTGTGGCTCACGCACATGTATCAGCAGAATTGATACCCAACCACTTGTGAAGGTGGGCTACATGGCCTTTGGGCTCTTTCAGGAATATTTCAAAGCCTTTCAGGGTCTTTCTTCACTATATGACTACCACCATGTGCAAAGAGTGGGTTGATGTAATTGAATCTGAAATTATTAAACTGTTTGAAAAGTTTTGAAATTTGAAAAATAATGCCTCTGAGGCTTTCTTTTTTGTAGAGGAAGGATTGTCCCATTTCTCTGCAGTCCTACAGTTTTCTGTAGGAGGAAATAACAGCAGAAACTCACAGCCAAACTTAGGAATAACTGACAAAATTGAATAAGTACATGGAGTAAGGGAATGAAAAGAAACATACAGTCCTTCCCTCAAACTGACAGTCCTGTTGTAAGTATTGGAAGCAAGTATAGTACAAGATAGAAAGAGATGGAAATGTTAAAGGAGAAAGCTCCAGTGACGTATTAACCTGTTGACCTCTATCAACTAGCAATCACCTCAGAATTTAACCTCCATCCCAGAAAATTTTTCTGGAGAGATGGAAGGCCCATTCGTTTTCCTTGTGGTTAAACCTCAGGAAAGAGCAAGAACAGATCAAAATTCTGAGAGATCATGTCAGCTGTCTCATTTGGGTCAGTTCTTCCCCCTGCCTGTGCTGGTGGATGGCTGCTGCTTGCTTGGTTGGTGGAATGAATGACAGTGTGGAAGGAGTGGAACCTCCTGTACTGGCCATCAGATGGACTGAGAAACCTTAGGAGGCTTCATTTGGAACTGTTTCCCAGATGCTTAGCCCAGTCTACAGGAAGGATGCAAATGCTGGAAGAGAAAGGCAGGAATTAACCCTACTCTGCTCCTTTCTTGGCCATACATCTTTTACAAGGTGGAGACCTGAGAAACAAGACCTTTATATGTAGCAATTGTTTTAAGTTGTCTTTATAGATCCATGTGTAAAGATTACTTATTGTGAGAACACATAGTATTTCAAATGTAATTTGTGAAAAATGTTGTAATTGAGTTTATCTCAGTATTCCTGACATTCTTTCAAGCAATATTGAATAGGTCCTTGTGCAGGCAAGTCAAGAGAAAACATGTGGTCTAACCAGAGCACATTCTCCTTCTGCAAACAACTCCAGGAGTCATCTTCACTTGCTGTGCTTCAGCTGTTAGTAAACTGAGTTGAAAATGCTCAACCCTACTCAAGGTTATGGACAATAACTGAGGAATAATCGTGTGAAGATGCATATCACTCTATCCATCCCATAATTAATAACATTCAGATGACCTCAGTCACTTCCTTTAATGAATGATTTTACATCCCAAGCACTCGCAGCTATTTAGCATTTGAAATATGTTAATGTTCTGAACATTTGATGGTAGAAGAACATTTGAATAATTTACCATAAATATTTTTCAAACATTTTATTGTTGTTACCAAAGCTGGCATGGCCCATTTTCTGCATCATATTGCCTAAAACTGCAGCTGCATCTCACAAACAAAAGAGGATTAAAGCCAGAGTAGCACATTTCTGGATTTGCATATAATCTGTTTTACTTGCTGTCAGACACCAAGCAGCTGGTGTGTCTTTTGGGAAAGGTGTACAGTTTCCTTTTAAACAAGCATGCAGACTAAAGTGCTAGACATTATTTATTTAGTAACTTACATTGGCACCTTGACACTGCAGTACTTACTGTATGTCTGAAAAACAAACTACTGATGAAACCTATAGACCCCCTGCGTGTTAAGTATTATTTCCAGTTTCCCATGAGTGTGAAGGTAAGTTAAAAATGTTTCAAATCAGACAGGTTTATATCCTTTATAATGATGCTCTTATGGACTGCTGGCAGAAGCCTTGGCCAGCCACAAAATGTTCTGCTATGTAAAATACTCTGTCAGAAACTTGGAAAATTGAAGCCTAAATTCACAAGGGTGACATGGTAAACTAAATCCTACTATAGGAGGTAAAAGAGGTAGTGAGCTTGCACATAAATGAATTTCTTTTAACAAATAAAAGAGTGAGAAATTATACATCTACACCAGGAGGATATAGTTGCAGTCTTCAGGGACACAAAATGGAAGATACCTCAATAGCTTCTGGCACTGTCAGGGTAATATGTTACTTATGCAACGTGCCATTCAACCATGTTGCAAAATGCCAGCAAGAGAAGGCTGAGGAATTTTTTTTCTTTAGTGATTCCTTACATTCCTTACATAGTGATTCATTCACTAAACATCTCTAGCTCCTTAAAGGAAAACAAATCTGTCATAGAATCATAGAATAAGAACCATATAATGGCTTGGATTGGAAGGAAACTTAAAGATCATCTAGTTCCAACCTCCAAGCTCTGGGCAGGGACACACTAGACCAGATCACCCTGAGCCTCATTCAACATGTTCTTGAACACTTCCAGGGATGGAGAATCCACAGCTTCTCTGAGTGACCTTCTCCAGTGCCTTACCACCCTCACCGTAAAATATTTCTTCCTGAAACATACTGTCAGTTTAAATCCATTTCCCCCTGTCCTGTCATTACATGCTCTTGTAAAATGACTCTCCCATCTTTCTTAAAGCCCCCCTTCAGGTACTGGCAGGTTCCAATTAGGCCACCCCAAGCCTTTACTACTCCAGGATGAACAATCCCACTTTTTCTAGCCTTTCCTTATAGGAGAGATCCTCCATACCTCTGATTATCTTCATGGCTGTTTTCTGAAGTCACTCCAACAGGTCCGTGCCCTTCCTGTGCTGGGGACCCAGAGCTGGATGCAGCACTGCAGGTGGGCTCTCACCAGAGTGGAGTAGAGAGACAGAATCACCTCCCTTAACCTGCTGGCCACTCTGCTTTGGATGGATGCTTTAAGGACCAGCATAGGTCTTTAAAGAAAGAAAAACAATATAGCAATTGATATTCTGGGAAAAGCTGAGCCTAAATATGTTTTGGTACAAGAATATTGCAGCTCCTTTTGGGGAAAATTCATGGCACAGATAGAGATATCTTCCATTTTGTGTGTCAAAATATTGCTGTTTCAAATGATACAGGTGCTTAAAATTGACAATAGACTGACCAGTGATGACCTGTACTGTGAAAATTAAGTGTTTTAAGGTGCTCTCCTAATTTTCCTGAATTTCTGTATATACCAGGCCATATTTAGCTCATGAATGGGTATATGAGGGAGTATTGAACAGTAGAAGGGAGGCAGTGCAAATATGTATAATTTCTGAATGTTTTAGAGGCATTTTACTTGTTCAGTCTGTCCTGTTACATAGCAGGCCATAAAGTTACACTCATTGTTTGCATCAAAAATGTGAATTGAATATGAATATTTTCTTTGATTCTTGGTACTTTTCAGAATGGAATCCTACTGTTGTTGAAAATCCTAGCCAATGGCAGGTTTTTTGCAGTCAGTTGATAATATTTTCCAGGATCTAGATTGGAAATTTTAAAATCTGTTGATTTTAACTAATTATTGAAATATTTTGGGCAGTTTGGCAGATTTGTGCGTTCTCACATATTAATATGATCAACATGTCAAGTGTCCCACGACAAAGGCATTTTTCCCTAAAGACTTTCCCTGATAAAACAGGCCAGTTCTAATGTGGGTTCACACCTACAGTGGTATAGCAATGTTTGAAGATGAAAAAAAAAAAAAAATCTGTGTCTCCTGCCACTTCTTCCCATTCTAGATGGTGAAATGATAAGAAGAACCAGAATCTTACCTCTTTAAGGAGGCAGTAGATTTTAAGGACTTGACTGTTACAATCTGCAGCCTTGTTTCTCTACAGTTTTGACAGTAAGAGGGTGATTTGTGTCTTTTTGCTGATGGGTGAATATGTAGGCCTTTACAAGTTTGCTGATTGTTTACACAAAATAAACATTTTTTAAGGGACAAATGCAAATAGATTTGAAATTGAGTATCAGAATCTGGCAGGGAATTAAGACATTGTGGGCAGAAAAGAAAGGTTTCATGATTCTCTGTTTAGGTGAGTCTGTGAAGAGAGAGCTTTACTTTGGCAAAAAAACCCCACCAAAACCATCTAGCCAACCCAACAAAAAAATCCCACCAAAAAAAGCCAACCCAAACCCAGAAAATTTTGTATTTTGTTTATAGTACTTGCCTGACATTTCCTTTCTGATCCATAAAACCAAGTTAACTATAATCAAACAAATTTGGGTGCTCTACTGCAATGAAATAAGATTCAAGGCCTGAAAGTGAGATTTAAGATTTCTGTGTTTCTAACAGATTTTGTCTTATAAATTAGTAAGACAGGTTCGTTTTCATTTAGAACCATTTTATTTTTCTACTTTTTTGATCTTGTGTCATTTTCATGTGTATCCTAAAAACTCTTAAAAAAAAGGCAGTTAATATTCTATCATCAGATGACTGCTCTCTGAATATAAAACATTGCACAGAAGACAAATAAACTAGATAAGAAACAGAAACTGTTTCTCTTCATAATGTTATAAGTAAAGTTGCAAATTGAATGAGAAGTCTAACTACATGATTATATTCAGATGCTAAGCAAACAGACTTTAAGTGCTTTGTATTGCATTTGAAAGCTCCCTAAACTTGTTTCCCAGATCCCAAGGCAAAGACGTATGGTATATATCCAACAGTGTGATTTTGCTGGCAGTAAAAATACTAATAGTGAAATTCCTGCACATGGTGAATCCAAGATCACTAGAGATGCTTTCAGCTTGCTTTTCTGTGTGCTGAAGATGTGTAATGAAACACACACAAAAAAAAATAATCCCACTTTAATCACTGAATTTCAACTATCCATATGAAAAGTGCCAAATGCTTTCACCACTGGAGAATGTCTTTGATTTGACTGCTGGATGATGTAGATTTAGCAGTGTCAGCTCAGTACTTTAAACAGCAAATGTACTTGGATCTGACCACCTGGAACATCTCTTTGGGAAGGAAAATCTATTTGGCTCTTGGACTTCTCAGACCCTCATTACAAATCTAGATTTGATTTACAGACTATTGATGTTCTACTCTGAAGCAGATATTTCTTCAAAATAGAAAATAATATCAGCCTGAAAGGGAAATCCATGATTAAGGCTGTCATCTCATCCTTGTGTTGTTATACTCTGCAGAAGGATAAGTAAGGTTTGTGAAGAATGTCTATATATGATATTAAGCATATCCTGTGAGATATATCCCGCAGAAATATTCCTGAAAGCCAAGAATACTCCCCAGGATATTTGGTTGTGCATTTGCAGTAGACTCAAGGCCCTCCAAAGGCTCCATGTTTTGACTTATGACAGTGCATGAGGGGGCAGTTTCTGAAGTACTTGAATGTGACAAGAATCTAATATTTAGTTGTGGGATTACTCACACATGCACTGGAAATGGAGACTAGCCATTAAATCTCCTCCTTTTTACAAGTAATTGCTTTAAATAGTAATTCAGGATTAAAACAAACAAGAAAAAAACCCCAAAAACCATAGCTCAGCCTGCACTAGCAAATTACCTTATTGTCATGCAATGTATGAACATGCTGTGATGTGACTCCACCATTTGCCCCATGTACTGGTTTCACTGTGTCCAAAATGTCAGGAAAACATTTCCTCTGAACAGTTGTCTTGTTTTCTTATGTGTGTGTAAAAGAGCAGTTCTTGAGAGAGAAAGTGAGCTTAAGGCATTATTATCTACAAGTACGTCACGATTTCTGGAGCTATGGTAGTGGTTCTAGATAAATGAAACAGCTATTTTCAGTTGTCATCTGCATTTTCTTGAGAAAAGTTTCTTTTCATGTTGAGGATTTTCATGTTTGTTTTCTGGTTGAAAGAGAATTTTTAAAAAGTCTGATGTTTCATACATTAACATGGTACGCCATCTACCATTATACTTTGTGCTGGTAAATGTTTCCCATTACTTTTGTTGTTCAGCCAGAAAGCTGCATTTCTTCATCCATCATGAGGGCAGAGTTGAGGTTAGGTCAAACAGTGCATGCAAAGTGTTTTTCAGCTGTTGTTTAAGCAAGCTTTAGCTATTTCTGCAGCTGATTTAGAGTTCTTTGATCTGTCTCATTCACTATAAATATAGAGAAGATGTAACCATGATCAAGGCTGCAAACAAAATATGCTGACCTTAGTTACCTCTGGGCTAAAATAATGATGGGAGGCATGAAAGGAAAGAAAGCAGGAACAATGAATTAAAGTATAAAGAATCTGATTCTTCACTTACTTATACAAGCTTGTTCCAGTGAATTCCACCTAACTCAGTGAATTTACTTCTGATTTACAGTGGTGTGTGAGAGAGTAAAAGCAAGCTTCATATAATTGCAAAGAAAACTAAAAAGAAACATGACTAATGTTCTGCATATCTCTTGTTACACAAATAATTTAGATTAAATGCATTACAATAGATTGTTCCAAGGAAACATTTGGATAAAAGTCTTCTTCATGAAACCTAGAATCTATACAATAATGTGTGATTTAGTGAAACGTACTCTCGTTTGAGCACTGAGACTCTGCATTGTCCTCTGCAGTGCTCCTTGCCTTTCACTGTAAAACAGAGAATGGTCCAGCATCATGGTAAATTTTTGACATGACAACTTTGCTTTCTTCTATTTCTCCTATAGTTTTTCATTCCTGAAGCTAATTTGCTAATGTTACCCTGTTTCACCAAAGAGGCAAAATTTTCATTGATTGGAAAAGCATTTTTTATAGCTTTGGGGTGTCTGGCACCCAATAAACATTGGGAAATAAGTTGGATTAAAGATCCAGTCCCCTTTTGGAAAAAGCCCAACCACTAAAGGTTGAAAAGATAGGAACACATTTGAAATTAAACAGGCTCTGTTAGTATAGAAATCAATTATCTGAAATCAAGTAACTTCTAATGCAGTTGACTTTTTTTTACACTGTACGTGACCAATTCTGATCTTTTGGGAAGGTACAAGGCTCATAATTTGCTATTCAGTCCATTTCATGCTGTCCAGTCACCGGTGTGGTTCTTTCGGTGTCCTTCCCTTTGTACCACATTCTAGATGAGGCACATTCCTCTTCCTTGAATGCTAACAGTTTTTTCTAGAACTGTTTTCCCTGCTTGTTCAAAACTTTCTCCTTTATATTCCCGTGACTGCTCCACTCTGCAGTAGTGTAGCCTATCTTGAGTTGTGTGTGTGGTTTGGGGCAAAATGATGTAAGAAGGATATAAACCTGTTAGAGATTGCCCGAAGGAACACAAGGATGGTGAAGCCTCTCGAGGAGAAGCCATATGAGGAGCAGCTGAAGTCACTTGGTCACCCCAGCCTGGAGAAGGGGAGACTGAGGGGAGACCTCACTGCACTTACAACTTCCTCATGAGGGGAAGTGGAGCAGCAGACACTGATCTCTTCTCTGTGGTGCCCAGTGACAGGACCTGAGGGAATGACCTGCAGTTGTGCAGGGGAGGTTTAGGTTGGATATTAAGAAAAGATTTTCATCAGGAGGGTGGTTGGGCGCTGGAACAGGCTCCCCAGGGAAGGGATCACATCAGCAAGCCTGGCAGAGTTCAAGAAGCATTTGGAAAATGCCCTCAGGCACATGGTGTGACTCTTGGAGCTGTCCTGTGCAGGGTCAAGAGCTGGAGCTAGAATTCCTGGGTATCTTGGGCCAGTTGGGGTCAGCTGTCCCAGCTGTATCCCCTCCCAGCTCATTGTGCAACTCCAGACTCCTTAGTGGTGAGGTTGGAACAGAAAATAAGTAGGACTGTGAGATGATGTTTATAATCTGATTCATAACAACACTGTGATAACCCCCAAGATGCATTTCAACTATGGTGGTAACTACTGGATTAATAAACTAACATGCAGTAAATGGAAATGGAAAAGGGAGAGGAAAAGTTTGTGGTGTAGATATTTCCTGAGGATTTTTTCTCTTCATGTGCAGGTTCAAAATATGTAAGTTGCAGAGAAGAGTCTTGAATGTGCCACATATGCCTTGAACAATGATCACAACAGTTTTGTTTGTTAAGTGTGGTGTTCAAAAAGACAATTTTTATCTCAGCCAGTTAATAGTTCTTTCAGGTTCCAAAAAGCACAATGTTTAAGAGCTGCTTGTATGGTCAAAGTTCTTGGACCACATTAGATTCTGCAGAGTTAAGTGTCATGGAAAGAAAAGGAAATGAGAGAAACTGAAATTTTGACCATGGTCACTGCTGAATGTCCACAGTTCTTAGAGACATTCTTCATACCATTGCAAACCTGGAGCCAAAGGCTTGTGCAATAACTGCCTTGATGTGGTGTTACTCAGATGAGAAACTCACCCAGTAAACATCAAATACAAGCTATATCAGCTTATCTTTGGGAAAGATGTTTATAATTGAGAAAAGGCTGTCAGGTGATAAAGAAATTATCTCTTTCCTGTGTAACCCATTCCAAAGGATAAATACCACTGGGAATTTCAAAAGAAGAAGCACTTAACTTTAACATACACTTCTAATACACCTTGTCCTACAAGATCAAAGCTGGTTGCTGTGATCTCCTCCTGGTACATATGCTTGGGAATTCTTTGCAAAGCCTAGCAAATTTGAGTGGAAATAAAAGAATTATGTTTATTTTCAGAAAGTGCTGATATTGGCTCTGTCTAGACTGTCGAGCAAGTAATTTCTGAACTTAGGCTATGTTCCAAATACAAAGAGGAAATTTGGGTGTATAGCCAAAGAGAAATCTACAGTGTGCTTCAATACATCCCCCAGACTGGATCAATCAAAACTAAGACTTCTGGGCACACTGAACAGCATTCCACTTGCCCTGTGGAATGTTAGCAATCAATAAATCCTGAACGTTGTATTTAGTATTCACTGGGGAGGAATGACTTAAGAACACTAATTTGTTCCTTCATGGAATATTAGAGTTGCATGATGAAAAAAACCACTGGGATGTTTACTTCTAGAATCTATCAACATTGTTTCAGTTGAAATGCTTTTGTTTTCATTATTGAAGTGTTCCAGCTCATATGTACTAGGTACCTATCAAGCCTTGTTTCTGAACAGAGTTGATGTTTACTTGTTATATTCCATATCTCTTATCTTATGAAGGCAGACTTACATCCTTAAAGAATCTGTAAATTCAGCTGTAAGTTCTCTAGCTATATCTGTCTGGGGATGATTCTGATATGTCATGGTAATTTTAAGGGATTTGATGCCAATCTGCCTTGAAGATACATTTAATGTGTTTAATTACAATTTCCTTATGATAAATAAAAAAGGATTTACCGAAGTAAATTATAAAGATTAAATATTTTTAGCAGAGGGAATACAACTTTAAGATATAGAGAGATGAAACAGTTGTTTTGTCTGAAGATTGGAAAAGAAGCATAAATCAAAAGATCTAGAAGTCTACACACGGTCTGATTCCATATAGCCTCTTAAGTGCTGATTTACTTTCTGTGAAAGTTACAAAATATTTTCAGAAATAATACTCGGTCCAGAAAAAGTACATACCCTTCAGCTTTTCTGAAAATAAGACCATTACTTCATATTCGGGTTAGTTTATTGTTTGGTTAGTTCATATTTTGGTTAGTTTATTGTTTTGGTAATCTTGGAAATTTTTATTTTCCTGAGGCAATATTAATGCTGTAAGCATGAGCATCCAACACCATAAAAGCTGAATTCTGAGCTGACAACCAGAGTATTTGTTTGACGCCTCCTGGGGATGGTAGTGGTCTAAAACATTCACCTTTTTATGCATCAATAGTCAATTAAAAGGTTATATTAAAAAAAAGCTCTTTGGAAAGAGGGTACGTAAAAAAATCTAAGGTTAGTTGCCAATGACTTTCAGGGCAGACCTACAGTCTAAGCTGCTTCTTTCTTGATTGTTCTCAGGTGGAAAAGCAAGAAAAAACCACACTTATCAGCCTCCCTTTATCCTTCAACATGGCTTGCTTTAACCCAGGAATGTCACATGGCTATGCTGTGAATTAAATTTCTTTTTCATCTTGTGCTACAAAAGCACAAGTGTATTCAAAATGTTCATATTCCTAAGCCCTATTGACCAACATTATTTTTTTTCCATATCTGCACACTTTTCTGGGGGCAAATAACTTTGGATAATACTGCTAACTAGTTATTTCCCTGCAAGTAGCTTAATAATTTTACCTGAGTAAATATTAAATATAGTATTTATTAATTGATGTAACAGCAGTGATGCAATTTATAGATTAAATGCTTTTATCTTGGGCAAAACAGCCATGGGCAACAAAATAGATGGTTGGAAGTAGTTAAAAAGAGGAAATAATTGTATTTGGATTAGGCCAGGACACAGGGACTATTGCAATATGTTTGTGAGGAGAGGTATTTAGAAAACTAAATGCCTCTAAAATTCCTGGCCTCAGTTAAATATTGCATTGAAAGATGGCAGACAGTGGCTAATTTACTTAGCCAGAAATACTACAGACATTGCCAAGGCTAAAACAAATTTAGTTATTTCCTATTCATTTACTAAGTGAAAAGTATGTGACTTTGATGCTAATGCAGTGCAATAAAAATCAAATCTGTGACAGTTTCCTGCTGCCAATGGACTACTCTGCAAACAATATGGAACCATCTACAAGGGTAAGAAAAAAAAATTTTCTTAGCTTTAATAAAAATACAGTGACCTTGCTAAGTCTTTGTAACAATTAAATGATGCAAAAGAATGTTTATAGTGGAGACAATTTGCACAATGCATCCGCCTCTTATTTGTGGTAATATTGTCCTCAAAAGTGGCTAGAAAACCTATCAAGCATGAAAATGGAGGGATGGACAATATGTATGAGGAAATTGGATTGGAAATAGCATAAAAGTCTTTTACTTCTATTTTATTTCCTACTACCCAGAGTCCCCAGATGCCTCAAGAAGATTATGTAATAAGTTTGAAGGGTAATTAAAAGGGCTTTGAAAAATCTTGCTGAAGTAAACAAGGATACCACTGTGTTTAACATTTACTGAAATCCTTCTTAAAGTAGAAAATCTCTCTTTTAAAATAAAATATTATCAAATTAAAATATTTGTCTATATTTTGTATAGGACGAGGAGAAATCAAACAAAGTGCAGGTGTCAGGAAAGGTGAGTTCCAGGCAGGGAACTGTTTTGGATGCTTTGAAGAAGCAAGACTATGGGATCAGACAGAGACAGGTAGGAGTAACCTGCTAGGTGTATGTGTGGCCCCACACAGAGAAGGGCTTGGAAGGCAGGAGTAATCATCTGGAAAGATAATTACAAAACAAGGAGTCGGACAGAAACAGGAGAAAAAAAGCACACAGCAAATCAGGACGAGGGCCCTGATCCGGCAATATTATGTGCATGTTTAACTATACCCTTGGGACTTGTTGGATTTATAGGAAGTATTCACATAAATAAGGTGAACCGTCTGCAAAGTTGAGGCAGAGGGCCAAAGCATCTGTCCTCAATCTTATAATACAGTGATGCAAAATAAATTACCTGAAAAATAATGGAACCTTTAATTCCAGTACTCTGAGCCTTTAATTCCTCAGTGTATTATATGTGGATTCATTACAGTATATGCACTGAGTCTATTTAAACAGCTAATACAGCATGTAAAATAAACTTTTCTGATGTAGGAAATACATTCTCATCTAAGTGAAAGCTGAACTCATTTTATTTCATAATCTGGTTTATGTCTTCCACATGACCCAAGTGATTAAGGCCAAGTGGAATATATCTTTTAATAATACTTGCTGTTATAGTCATGGGTTTAGTTTGTATAAACCTGAAATGCCATTACTAATGAAGGAAAAGGATTTTGTTTTTAAGCAGAAATTGTCCTTTTAAGTTAAGGCTGAAGAAACAGTAACAATTCTTGCATGATGATAGCAACTAATCTTGGTTTTTCTTGTTGGTCAGTATGTTTCATACATAAAACATTAGGGATCCTATCTATGGCTGACAAAGAGGATGTAGTTTATTATAGTTTATTAGTCTAGAGATAATATCTAGTATAAGGTGCAAATCTACTCAAAGGTCAAACCTGGAACAAAATTTGAAGGAGGCTATCAGTGAAAAATCCATCAGTTAACTTTTGATTAGTTATTTAGGGAGGATTTGAAACATGTTTCCTGGAAAAAAGTAAAAGTTGAATGCTAGACAGATATCTCAGGTACTCACATTAATGCATACTGTGACTGACTGACTTTCTTAATGAAGCTGAGAATTATAGAAGTCAGAACAATAGTCAGAAAAATTATATTCCTTTTCCTGGAACAGCAGCTGCAAAAAGGGCTTGAGCTGCCTGGATTTGAAGTGGGCTAAACTCCAAATTTTAGCCAGAAGGAGTTTGAAAAATCAGAAGATAATTCCAGTGTATGTGCCCTTCCATTGTTGTTAAATACAATGGAAAATTCTAGTCCAGAGGGAAAGTGGGCCATAATAAACTGAGCTAATAGCATTTGTTTACATTAAGTCATCCATTTTAAGCAAGATTTGACAGAGTTGCTGAGAATGTACTCTTCAATGTCTAGACGTCAACCCCTTCAATAGCATCAGAGATACAAGTGTGTGCATTTCTGTTGTCTTTACTTTTTGCAGTTTCTGGACATCTGAGGCTTCCATTCTCTGCTGTGTTCTTTATTTTTATTGCTTTTTAAAGTGTGTATTAGGCTAGAGTTATTGCTGGTTTACTCTCTCACCTCATTGCTCACCTAAGACCTTTGCAATCCTTAGAGTCTTTTAAAATTTTATTTCTATTTTCATCAGGTGCTGGCTCTTCTCCATACTATGGCACTTTAACTATTCAGGGATGCATACTGTGAGCCATCTTAATAGTTTGTGCTACAGCCTGATATTCAGAGCTTGCAAGGACATGAAGTGTTTACATTAATTTTTAGCAAATTCTGATGGTTAATATGCGCTCTTCTGTTAAATGGTGAGAAAGTTGAGGTTACATTTCCCTTCCTAATTTTTATCTTGAATCCCGAAGGCTCTGATTTATGTTCTGGGTTAATAGCCTGTGCCGGGTCAATAGCCCTTCAAAATTTTAATTTAGAAATCATCTGGGCATTTGGACAGAAAGCTGGTATAATTCATTCTGAGGTGGCATGCAGTGGAATACCTGCCCTAGAAACATCCTGCAAGACAGTCTACCTGGTCCCACAATTGTGAAGGTGATCTTGGTCAGCACAGATGAAGGAATAGGAGATAGTCTAACACAGGGAGATTCCCATAAAGATACTTTTGAAGTCTTGAGGGACATCAGGTAACATTTCAGCTTTGTGAAGACAGTGGAAAAAAGTATCTGGGGCAAAGGGTAGGTTTGACCTCGGTTGTGGATAAACCCTGGTTGCTAGTTAAGCTTCACACAGCCCCTCACTCTCCCCTGGTGGGAGGGGAAAGAGAATTAGAAGGTTAAAAATGGGAAAACTCATGTATTCATGTAAGAACAGTTTAATATATAAAGCAAAATCTGCACCCACAAACAACCAAAGCAATGAATTCATTCACCACTTCTCATGAGCAGGCAGGTGTTCAGCTGTCCCCACAAAAACAGGGCTTCATCATGAGTAACAGTGACTTGGAAAGACAAATGCTACCACTCTGAACGTGATACCCCTCTCCTTTTTCCTCTAGGTTTAATTG
Organism: Ploceus nigricollis; assembly: GCA_013399945.1. Classification (NCBI taxonomy): domain Eukaryota; kingdom Metazoa; phylum Chordata; class Aves; order Passeriformes; family Ploceidae; genus Ploceus; species Ploceus nigricollis. Next base: position 183,027 of record VXBC01009137.1, on the reverse strand, counting down.
CTGAGTGTGACACCCGATGTAAGGTAGTATCCTTTGGATCAATGGGGTCAGCTGTCTTGGCTGTGCCCTCCTACAACTTCTTGTGCACCTCCAATCTCATTCCTGGTGGAGTGAGTGATGTGAAAGCAGAAAAGGCCTTGATGCTGTGTGAGTGCTGCTTAGGAACAGCTATAACATCTCTCTGTTATGAAGTCCAAACCATAGCCTTAGATGAGTTACTGTGAAGAAAATTACCTCTGTCCCAGCCAAGACCAGTACAACCTATTTATTAGAAGACTTAATAGGAATTTTAAATGAATTAGATGGAGCATGTGGCTATGATGTATGATAGCCTCACAACCATTTACTAGACACACGTCAGCCTTGTAAGAGAGGAAATGCTGTTTTCCGTATTTAACATACTAAGAACAGAACCACCAGAATTCACTCTGACATGAGGTTTGTAGCTGGCTTTGGAACAGTCACTAATGTATTCTGCAAGGCACATTCAGAGGTGTTTTCCCTCACTTAGGGATAAGAGGCAGAGTGCTGACTTCAATGCGGGGTTGTGGCCCAGGGAATTCAAGCTCATTTGGGGATTGCTCTTTCTAAGTTAGGTTTTGATATGCAAACAAATCCTAGACTTTTGATCAATGTCATTCACCAATTCCCTGGCAAATCAAAACTTAATTCTAAGCCCCATCATTCTTCTCACTTATTACCAAAAAAAGCAACACCAAGTTTCTTATTTGAATAGTAAACAAATTAAGTGCAATGTGTTTTTTTCCCTTTCTAATAAGGCTAGGAGGAAAAGAGAGTGTTATCTCAGTACTAGGTGTTAGGCTTTTGATTTTGCACTATGAAAAGGTATGTCTGTGAGATATTATTTTATAAAATTCTGGAAGCTCTGATAGACCCTGAAAATTAGCATCTGAATTCCAGTAAACTTCACTACTACTGTCAAGCAGTTTAAAAACATTGTTGATACAGAGGCTTATTAATTACTAGTGTAGTCTTTGTAATTGCCTAGTCTAGAAATTGATGAACAAAGTCATTCCAGAAAGCAATCAATTTGGAATCTAATTTGTTGGTGAAATGAACCATATAAACAAAATGCCACTTGCAGTTTGACTAAAATGAGATGTGCTTAACGAGCCTATCATCATCTGTAATATTCATCACGATGGGTCACAGTTACATAAATCTCAACCAATGCACATAAAGCTGAAATATAAAATTGTATTCTGAAAAGAATAAAACATAAAACAGATGGCTGCCCCATGGAAACATCCTTAAATTTCACATTTCTATTAATTGACCTTTGGGCAAATCAACTGAAACTCTGGTGGGGGGGGAAGCAGGTATTTTTTCCAGAGTGCATTTTACCTTATTATCTGTATTGGAACTTGAGACTGACTGGGGACACAGAGGTTCTAGATTTCAGTGAAAAAAAAAAAAAATAATCCCTTTTGGAATAAAGTGGTCAACAACTTTTCTATCTTTATTTTAAACTGCACCAGAGCAAATTATTCCAGGCAAAGGATAGAGTATTGAAGGCAGCATGATGAAAGCTTGAGGACTTGGCAGAATGTGTTGGATTTTTTTCTTTTTGTAGTCAATAGTGATGAATAAGAGCTGTACGCAAAGTTGCAAGTAAAAATTATGAGGTGGTTGGATATTAACAAGACACTCAAGGGGCTAAAGAACTGACCTGCCTTAGATAATATGAAATCTAATTTCTATTTCTTCAATGCTTAGCTAACCAGACAGCATGTTTTCTCCCTTCTGACTCATAAACTTATTTTTCTTTGGAATCTCTAAACTAAAAAATCTGCACTTACAAATTCAACATTTAATATTCGATAATTGGATATTACCCAGAAATCCCCTTTAAGACAATTTTTTTATTAAAAACTATCTGAAAGTCTAGGAAAATAGGGGATTGGCTTGAATACAAAAGGCTTTCTTCTAAATAGTGAAGGAGAAAAGCCCTGAATACAGAGAAAATTTTAAACTTTTCATGCAGCTCCAGAACAGGGGAAAAAAGTTTAAAAGGACAAAAGAAAAAAAATTTGCTACATTCATTGACAGACAGACACTTATATTTAAAATTTTAGATTGTTTGTCTACGGATGTGTGCTCATGGAGATGTGTATTTGTGCTCTGTGAATGTGTGTAGATGTATCTGCATGGGTGTAGAAATGTATATACTTACAAATATATATATATATGCATGTTCTGAAAGAGAAAGAGGTGTGAGTACTCTGCTGAAGCCCTTTGCTCTGTGAAAAAACATGTACTTTTGGTGTACAAACTGTAAATAAAACATCTACTATGTTGTTGAAGCTTTTTTCCCCTTTTTCTTGTTATAGGTTTGTGAAGCAAGGGAAAACATCTTAGGCAGGGGGCTGGATTGTGATCTTACAGCAATATAAATTCATTGGTTTCAGTTCAGTTGTTCCAGATGACAACAGCACAACAGAATCAATCCCCTAATCACTGAATTGTTACCCAATGGTTTTTAAGATATGAAGAGCCTATTGATTTCTGCTGTCAGAGGACAGTGTTTTACAGCAGTGTGTTTATATAAGTGTGAGAGAGAGAAAATAGCAAATTAAAATCACTACTGCAAAAATACTGCTTTTTTTTGCCCAGATAAATGTTTTTCAAAGAGAAAATAAATATCAAAATACAGGGGAAAAATTCTTTTGGCTGGAATGATTCTTTTCTCCTGTCTGCACTGTTGAAAAGACATGTTTTTCAGGAACATACTGGCCAGTATGTGGCTTAGCAGCAAAGAAAGAGAACCCCTGCCAAGTTAGCTCTGGCAGAAAGCTGTTACCATGCCTGGTGCAAGGGCGAGCCAAAGGGCCCCACAGGTATCTTATTCCACTTGGGGCTCCATGGGGTGAAGGTTTGAGTCTGTCCACTCAGGAGATGGATTTGATACAGGTCCTGGTGAAATTCCCTAGGCCAGGCAGTTGATATTAGTTAGGACCTGTTTGATAGAGACAGTCCTTAGGTAACAGTGTGGGGAGTGCAGCAGGGCATTTGTAGGTGACCCAGTAACAAACCCCTGCTGTGTCCTGTCAGGAGAAAGCACTAGTTTTCTGACATGCAAAGGGCACTGCTAGCCTTCCATAGTCAGGTTTATTTGAAGGAAGTGGTTACCTATTTAATTTGGAGGAGAGTTCTTGAGGAGATAGTTTGCAAATTGTTGAATAAATTAACTTTTCATAGGAAAACTGAGCTTTGTAAATTTAATGAAATCAATGGGCAGCTATAACGATTTTTTTCAAAAATACTTTCTTCTAAGTAAAAACAAGTTTCTAAAAAATATTATGCCTACTTAATATTCCAATAAGAGCTCTGCTGGCATGTACCAGTGTTTGAAATCAACCTGTTTGCCTCTTGGCTACTTTATCATCTAGTGAAGTACTGGGAAAGATATTTCTTTACTTTCCTTAGGGTGTCTGCTTCAGATATTTTGAAAAAGACTCAGAGGCTAGGGAGAAATTTGTATTCCACTGCAAACATTAAACGAATGTAATATTCTGCCTAGTAGGATTGGAGCCAAAGAAGATCCTGCTTGAAAAGCTTAGTTAATATTATCTTAGGAAAGTTTAAAAGTGAACTGACAGAAATAATCCGTGTTTAAAACTGTCCTCCTTCACTATTGCAATATTTAAGTGTTTTCTGCAGGTACAGCTCACTTCTCAGATGCAAATCCTCCAGGAAGCTGGCAGGCAGCTGAAGGTTCAGCTGAAGCCCAACTATAAATAAGTAGTGCTTTAAATGGTTCCAGCAGCATTGTGTCTCCTGTTGTGTTTATTGCATAGTGTAAGCTCTGCTGTGTGGCTAAGACTAAAAATGTTAAATGAAAAAACGGAGAACTCAAGACTTGTGTACTTTCTGTTTCTTTTTCTGCCATTTCTCTGTTTTCTGCTGAAACTGAGAAGATTTTACAATGAGAACATAGCAATAGAACAGTGGAGAAGAATTGTTCATTTTGCATTCCTCAAATGATTCTACTAAGTAAAGACTAAAGAAAATAATTTCCTGGCTTAAGAGCAGGAACTTGGTTAGTGTCATTGCTGTACCTAGCCTTCCTGAGTTCTCCAATGTTTGAATAAAAAATATGCCGAAATGATTTCTTGCGTGGGCTTATTTGTAATTATAACAACTATGGGAATAAACAATTCTGTTTAATTTATGCTAAGAGTAAAGGCACCAGTGGCAGATAGATGGATATTAGAAATACATGATCAATCTGGTAGAAACAATTAAAGATTTTCCTAAAGTACACGAGAGCAATTTATGTGCATTAGTCCATCCTTTCCTAATTTAAGGTTTATGATCCTTGTAATATCAAGATATATGAATCTCAAGGATTATGCATGTCCTTAGAAAAAAATTTCTCCATAGTCAATAAAGTGTAACAATGAATTATAATAAATAACGCAAGTAGAACTTATGAAAAAAGGCTGGGTCAGTAACTGAATAAAGTGGACAAGGTTTCTACTCAGTTTATTTAATATGCAGAAATATAAGAACAAGGAATTTACTATAAAGAATTATAGGTCCATCTGACATGAGAATGAGAAAAAGAAACTTATTTGCACATTGCCCTTCCTTAAGGAAAAGGTGTGTTTTAGTTGGGGTAGAGTTAATTTTCTTCATAGTGGCTGCAATGAGGCCAGGTTTTGGAATTGCACTGAAAACAGTGTTGATAATACAGAGATTTTTTTTTTATTGCTGAACAGTTCTTGCACAGAGCCAAGGCCTTTTCTGCTTTTTGTCAGTAGGCTGGGGTGCACAATGAGTTGGGAGGGGACACAGCTGGGGCAGCTGACCTGGAGTGTCCCAAGGGATATTTGGTACCCTATGGGATCATGCTCAGCATATACAGCTGATGGGGGAGAAGAAGAGGGAAGGATGTGTTCAAAGTGATGGCGTTTGTCTTCCCATGTCACTGTTACATGTGATGAAGCCCTGCTCTCCTAGAGCTGTCTGAACAGCTGCCTGCCCCTGGAATGCAGTGAATGAATTCCTTTTTGTGCTTTGCTTCTGCACATGGAATTTACTTTACCTGTTAAAATGTCTGTATTTCAATCCATGAATTTTCTCTCTTTTGACTTTCTGATTCTCTTCCCAGTCCCAGGAGGTGAAGAGTGCAAGTGGCTCTGTGGTGCCTGGTTACCAGCTGAGCTTAAACCATAACAGAAGGTCATAGATAATTGAGATAATTTTGTCCTTAGACTCAGTCTGCCTCCAGCATGTCTTGCAACAAATGATGTCATAACCCTTGCTTTGCTTCTTGGTGGTACTGGTTATAAAGTGAACTTTAACATCTTCCTGTAGCATGTGATCAGTGTAAGCCCTGAGGTTCACTTTCCCTGGTCATGTAGGTTGCATTCAAATTATGATGATGATGATGGGGCTTGTCATATTAGAATGTGTGTCTTCATAATAGAATAACTCTGTGAATCATTCATAATGGCAAAAAAATCCAAGCTTTCTCCTATATTTTGTGTTCTTTGCCAATCACCTCCTGACTTGCATGGAATGCTTAAAACTCTGGTCAATAAAAGTGCCTGACCCATCTGTACATGCTAAAAAGGCCCACGGTGCTGCAACATTACAAGATCAATGGTAGTGAGAACATGAAAGATAGCTCACACCACTGTCTACACACTGTATTTAAAACAAAGCCCCTCTCTCTCTCTCTCTCTCTATATATATATATACATATACACACTAGTGACAACAGATGATACATCTAATATATCAGAGCTGGAGGGAGAATCCCTGGATGAAGTCCTTACTGAGATGAGTGAATTACAGTTGTACCTAGGTGAAATAATATTTGCCATTATTTTTAGTTTTCTGGTTGATCCCAAAACTAACTTTAGATCGTCTCCCTCTCTATGCTAATAACAAATTTCAAGTAAGTAAAGATCTGGAGGCGAAGTCAGCACAGATTTTCTAGATATCAAAGGGTGTTTTTCTAACTTATTAGTAATCTTTCCAACCCATGTAACCTTATATACTGTAACTAGAATGAAGATACTATCATAGCCATTACAAACTTGGAATTTTGAGATACTAAGTGTGCTTAAATACACCTGTCAATTCATGGCAGTCATAGATGCCTTTTTATTATTTTATCTATTTATTTTCTAGTAGCTTTAAGCAGACCTAATAAAGATTTAAATTATCTTCTCTCTTGCTTTTCACTGAGGGAGCCATGAACCACATCTCACCAAGGATAACATATTTAGAGTCAAAATCAACTAGTACAGTAATATAAAAGTATTATGGCACCTTCCTTCTCCAAGTGCTATGCTCTAAGGAGTTCACAGTGGAAAGCTTTGCATTAAGACTAAACCTCATGAAAGTCCTTGTACACTGGCCACGTTAGACAGATTGGGAAATTTATCTCCTTTGTAATGGAGAAGGTTTTTTGGCCTGTGGTGCTCTGGAAAGAAGGCTTGTCTGGAGACTTCTCTCATGCAGAAATGCTGTGTGGCCAGCAGAGTTTGCACCTAGCACGAGGAATTGGCAGATTCTAATTCTGTTTTATCCATGAAAACTGGCTGAATCATGATTATTTCTCTTCTCCTCCTTTTGTCAATTGCTTAATGGATGTTATACTACTACTCGTTTCGATGCTGTGTAATTCATGGCAATTTATATTTTTATGGAATTTTGTTTTCTAGGTATGTGAAATCATCTGTATTATTTCACTGAAGAGGATAACTGACATTTTCCTAATCCATACAGATAGACATTAATGCTTTTAAAGCTGGCAGTATCATGTATATGCATAAATATTTTAAGTATGAAAAAAATAAAACTTGGGAGTTCCATCTAAAGATATATATTGGCCTTCTGGGACTAATATTCCAGGCTTCATCTACAAAATAGCAGTCTATTGATCTTGAGTCCTTCTTGAAATCTGATTTTTCACTTGCCAAAGCAGAAACTGTTCTGTTTTATTTATAGACTCCTGGGAAGGCCACAAAAATATAAGTGGAGGAAAAAAAAAAAGAACAGAACATAAAAACTTTCTACTTGCAAGTTCCATTTAGTTAACATTCCCAATTTCCTCCTGTTCAGATGCAAATCAGTGTCACTGTTTACTAAAAATATAAACAACAAATCACTGTGTTTTGAAACATGAATTTTAAAGTAAGGTTTCTGCATGTCTTCTGGAAATACACATGCATAGATATGATACTTTCTAAACTGAAAATAAAAGACTGAATTTTCAGACTGTGTTTGAGAAGAAAGAGTAGCCAAAAGTGACCTGAGCCTAAAGTTGTTCATATCTATAACTTTCATATGAAAAAACAAGAAATGTGAGAGTTTTAATCCTAGTGAGATACATGACTTTAATTTCCTTGTGAGGAAATCTAGCTGTGTTGCCTGCAGTTCACATCCAATCTATTCTTTACTTGTTTCTTAAGTGTATTCTGGATTAATGAAATATTTGGGAGTCAGATAAATTAATTTCTTTGAGGCCCTTTCAGAATTCAATTCAAAGTAGGGTCTTGTATTCCTTGAAATACTTTGCTTTGGAATCTATGTTGAAAGGGTTTAAAAAGATTGTTCAGCATTCTAAAGAATTCTCATTTTACACACCTTGTATTTACATTTTGTAAATGTATATATAGGTCTGAATCTGCACTCATTTATATACATGTACATATACATATACAAGTTATTTGCTCAAAATCCTAAATTGAATCAGTAGCAAAGCCAAGAAAAGAAATAATGTTTCCTAATTTTAATGGCACTTCTCTTGTCAGTGAACTACACATAAAAACCTCTGACTTAGCTTCAATTTTTGTTATTAAACAGACAGAATTGAACAAGATTACTCAGTCTAAATTAGATCAGATTCCTTGACATGTCCTGTCATTAGATACTATTGCATAAATAGCTAGTTGGACTTTTACCCACAAAGATGGTTGCAAGTGTACAGGTATTAAACACTCATGAATGTTTCATAATGGAGAGAAGGGACAAGTCTTCTTTTAAAAAAATTATTGTGGTAAAGAGGTGATTTTTTAAAAAAACTGATTCTCTTAATCATTCTTAATCCAGCATGTATCCAGCTTGATTTAATATCAAGCGAATTATAGATTCAATGTTTTAACTCATAGATTCTGCTGCCTCTCTATTTGCTTTCAAAACATGTTCCAAGGTTTCTGAAGTGGTATGACTGATATACCTTTCCTGTTATTTTTAAATCTTCACCCCACTGCAACATCTAAAGCATGTAAGTGAATACATTTACTCTAATAGGCACTTTTAGCAGATAATAGGCTTGACATGATGTCCTTAAGTAGAAAACGTTCAGAGTTGGTTATTCAACAACATGACCTCATGAGACACAATTTAAAAGCAACATTTTTACTCCAGTTAAACATGCATTCATAATTTAGCTTGGTTTTTTCTACAAATGCTAATGCTATTCTTTAATAATCTGATGCAGTAAAATTATTTAATTTGAATTGCTCTGCATATGTATTAGAGCTAACCCTCAGGTTAGATTGCTTGGAATGTCTAATAATCCTTATGGAAAGAGTTTTATAAATATTAGTTTTAGAAAATTGATTTTATCATAGAATCATAGAATGTTTTGGGTTGAAAGGGTTCTTAGAAAGCATCTTTTTCCAGCCCCTCTGCCATGAGTAGAGACAGCTTCCACTAGATCAGAGTGCTCAAAGGCCCATCCTGCCTGGCCTTCTACACTTCCAAGGATGCTGCATCCACAGCTTCCCTGGGTAACTTGTTTCAGTATATCACCACCCCGACAAAAAAGGATTCGTAGTAACATTAATCTAAACTAACATGTCAGTTTGAAGATGTTACCCCATTTCCTACCACTCCATGTCCTTCAACTTCAGGTTAAAGCCCTCTTTGCCAGCTTGTCAAGCCAAGATGCTCTTTCCCTTCTCAGGGGATCCCACTAGATGGATCCCACCAACCTCCAGTAGAATACAGTTCTCAAAGAGAGTCCCATGGTCTAAGCAGTCTAACTGAGAAAGTAAGTAAAAGTTTTCCACAAATTATTTTATGACTACATTGCACTATGGATTGCTCTTCACTTACACATAGGCAAAATGTTGCTTTTTCCAGTTTATTCTTTAAGTTTAGTTCAGAGATAGAAATTTCTGCCACTTCACCCACTGCCAATACAGACTTTCATTGAATAATTTGTCTATCCATATGTTAAATTGATTAGAAATCCATCATGACCTGTAGAAGGCTAGAAGTACTGTAATAAAGCTTGTTCATTCAGTATTTGTCTAAACATACAGTTGAAATAATAATTTGGTTAAATTATTTGCCTTTCTTAAAAGGGATTTTGCTTTTAAAGAAACCTAGAAATTGTGTCCTTGTCCTAAGCATACAGTAATGGCAGTATGTGCAGAAGATGTCTGAATTTGCTTATTCATAGCTAGTGTGAGAAATGATGACAGAAGAGCTACACAGATATTGAATAATTACCCAAAGGTCATGGGCAGGATTGTGCAGACTGTTTTGAAGACTACACCACTTTGTTATGATGATACCAGTATTGAAGATAACTGGTCATAACCTATGGTAACAAAGAAGAGAAAGTCACCAGATTTTCTCTATGTGTAAGTGAATCTGTGGATATGCATCCAAATCTATCCAATAGATCATAATTATTTAGTGAGAAAAAAAATAGTGCTAACTTTTTAGTGTTTGCTGCTTCTTTTCACAGATAAAGGTGTAAAGAAAATGAAATAGAACCTATCAGTTTCTTTTCATGTCAGTTTAAAGCACAGGAAAAATTCTCCCTTTAACAATGGCCTTAAGAACAATAGAAAAACAAGAAAATAAAGACTCAAGAACAGCATCTACCTAACAGAAAAATTGCTTATTTTTTCTAAAATATGAGAAAGATCTAATTCCAAGGAATTTCCCCAAAAAATGGTGTTTGCAGGGTTGAAAAATCAGTACCAAACATGAAGTGACCAGGTTTTCAAAGGAGTAATGAGGATACATGCCAAGAATGGACTTGATCTGTGGTGTAGGGTTTATCTGGAGGTAGATAGATAGGTTAATGTGAAGGGGTATAAGTTATGACATGAGGAATGTAAGGGTTTCTCTCATCACATTCCCCAAGCAAATCCCTACTTCCTTTCAGTTTAATATTGAAACAAAGTTATTTTAATGAAAGGGGTAAATATGCACTATATTTTCTAGGTTCCTTTTTTTTGTTTTGTTTTAATCTTCTATTTATATGATTTGTGTCCCTGTAGTATTTCTTAGTTCAAAGTCTTTGCTGTTATTTTTTATCTGGGCTCAGTGGCTTTGTTTTTGTCCAATTTTTATTCAAGTTACTTTGAATTCTCTCTCCTGCTTTTTCCAAGTTTTCCATCAAAACCTTTCTGAGTAGGTTTGTTTCTCTGTTCTTTTTCCTCAGTGTTCCTTAATTGTTCTTTGCTCTTCTTCAGCTTAGCTATGATTTTTCATTCCTCATCCACCCACTTACTTGATTTGCTTTTCTCCTCATGCTAACAATCACCCACATACGTAGTTTTATTTCATTCACCATTCTGTCTCCTTCCTCTTTGCTTCAGCCACCCATTAATTCATGCCTTATTCTGCCTCACACTTGCTGTTACTTTTTCAATCCATCTTAGGAATCTGGTGGAAATTAAAAAAGAGTAAATGTAAAAAGTAGGCATGAATAGCAAGAGGAAACATGCAGGCTCTGAAGTAGTGAACTGCTGAGAAAGTTGTGGTCAAAGAGACAGAAAAGGAAATCTGGGTTGAGACATTCTCGGGGTGTCAGGAAAGCCATTACTATTTGGGTGAGGGTATTTGGGGGAACAGATGGGGAAAGGAGAGTTTTGGAGAATGGATAGATGGAGTGGAAAATTGCTGTTCTCAAAAATTCAGTGTTCTCTTGTACGACCTTGATGTGTGATCTTTGTGTGAACTGAGCAGGTTCAAAAGCCTTTACTTTAATAGTTATTGAATTCTGGCTCTTACCTCCGAACTTTTTAAGTGTTCATTTTTAGCAAACTGCCACAAGACTGCCACGGGGCATACCAGGAGAGCCACCATCCTGTTCATCATCCCATGCAGAGATTATTTATGAGTGCATGTTCCCTTGGAGTGAAACAAAAACTAGTATTATTCTACATCACAGCAGTGACTGATGATTTACAAATTTTACTGCAATTTGTGCTCATAATCTATAATCACAGTCACTTATTGCATCTTAAAGGAGTCTTTTTTCTCAGCAAAGCTGGCTTGGAAATTTGCATCTTGCATGATAGCAAATTATATATAACAGCCAAATATACATAAAAACAAGGCAAGTCTCATGGAGAAAGACTCTCAATTAGTGAATATTAAATAGATAAAAATTACATATATCATCTAAATGTATAGAATAAACAGCCCAGAAAGACAAAATTGTCTTTATAGGTAACACGCTGTGCAAAATTTCACTGAGCTAAATAGTACTAGGGTGAATAGGTAATATTTAAATTGTATAAAAAAATCCTAAAGTTGCTAAAATATACATTTATTTTTAATGAGTCTTTGCAAAAACTGTGCTGTAACACATTCAGCATTAATTTGTCGAATGGAGTCTTGTAGAGAAATCCGTGACCACAAGATGGCAGGATTCCCATTCAAACCTGACCACAGAACTGCAGAGAATTGAAAAAGTTTACTATGAACTTTGCTTATTTCTGTAGCTATAATATGGCACTCCTGCTCCAAATTTCCCTTTTATTATGCAAAAAACAAAGGCTGGTTGAGAAGCCTGGGTTTGTGTATCATATTTTTCATATATTATTGAGCCCTGTTACTCCCTCATGGTTTATACTGCCATTTTTCTAATACAGGTATTACACTACTGGAAATGATGTTTTAAAAAATAAATACGGTTTTTCAAAATAAGTGGTATCAGCCCATGTTGTTTCAGTAGACTGAGAAATATCAGGAAGTCATATAAATTTCCTGAAATTTGCACAAAATATTATCAAAATATTTCCATGAATGCTGTGCTGCAGACAGTTTGATGAGTATTTAAGAACTTCCATTTCCATGTGCAGACAAACCTTTTTTTCTCTCCAGTGGAGCATTAAAGATATTTTTGTTTGATACTTTTCAAAACATCTCTTTTAAAGCACAGTCCATCAAGGTGGGATTTTTAAGAAAGCTTGGTGCTGGCTGACCTCTCCACCCACGGAAACAAATATGAAAATTCCATAGTTTTTGGGATGAGAATTATAGGAGTCTGTCTTTCTGTTGTGGCTCACATCCATATTTGATACAAATATCCAGAAATCTCAATTTTCATGTAAAATAAATTTTTCTAGGCCTGAGAACTATGGTGGAAAACACTTGGAAAATAGATTGGTAAATGACCTAAGACACAAACCAAAAGGATTCACATATTATTCATTTTAAACAATATTTATCCTAAATTCAGTCAATTTTTTCTTGTGGTCTGACTCAAAAACATTTACCATAAGCTGTTATATACATCAATGAATTTTGCCAGTGATAGCCAATGAGTTTAGGCCAAAGCTGGGGATTTTTAAAACATTTCCAAGTATATTTTTAGAACACAGAAATTTTCCTGCCTTATGTTTAAAAACAACTACACTTCAAAAAGAACTACAAATGCTAATGCACAGATTATAGGCAGGAATAAAAATCCTTATTCATATGATTATAAGTATATTCCTCTTAAAAGAAGAAAATTTACTCAATTACACAATTAAAAATACAGATAAAATTACTTTCAAAATTCATTGTGTGGAGAGATCTAAAATAATAAACTTTAAGAATTTACACTAAATTTTTGACTTATGAAATGAATATGTTGATGTCATTTTTTTCTTTCTTTTTTTTTTAGATTGTGGACATTTATATTAACATATGCAATAACTGTAATAATAAGAATAATGCTGAGTTCTTTGAGCAGTGTGTGACTGTCTTTAATATCATCCATACCATGTAAAGCACAACTCTAATCTGAGATATTCCAAGTTGATCTTTTGAAACATTGTTTTAATGTGAGCGCATGGTTATTGCATAGTACCAATACATTTTAATAAACTACAGTGAAAGAGAGTTAAATGCCAGGTTGATTAGGATAAATTACACACCAATACTTTTATAAAGACAAATCCCCCAGTGCAAATTAGTCAAGCTGAATATAATGAATAAAATTAATATAATGTCCTTTGATGTACTGTAGAATAATTCTACCAGGTTAATATTTTTATAAAATTGTTTGGTATTAGGAAGTTGGCAATATCTGCTTTTGGCATTGCCTTTTCCAGGTAATTTTATTTTATGCTTCACATGTGAAAAACTTGATGCATTTGTAAAGATGCAAAATGCAACTTAGAAACAAGCTGTGCTTTAACACCACCTTCAGGGTTCTGATCAATCAATGGAAGAAGAATCCAACCCAAACTATGCTAGAATTTTGACTCAGATTTTGAGCCAGGCAGTGATACTGGACTCAGAATTTCAGTAAACAAGTGTTACAATCTTGTCTTTCTTCCCATGAAAATGGGTTTTCAATTAACACCTTGGTTCCAAATGAGTGCCAAGGAGAAAAACACACAGCTGAGCTTTCTTGTAGCCACTGCTGAGTAATCTTTGTACCCACACTGTAAAATCATCATTAGTTTCCATTGCTTGTCAGTGGCAGTGTTAGTTCCTGTATAGATGCCAGTGTTTACTACAGTAGTATCTAAGATACTGGGTTTTTTTTAAGTACTAAAAGGACAAAATAAGTTATTTTTCCCAGACAGGTCTCATAAAAACTCCCTCAGCGTCTGGATGTAATCAGAATAACATACTCATTGGACTGTGACTGATTAATTCATCTTCAAAATTTTTCATGGTTTTTAAATAGTGTATTGCTGGAATATTTACCATAGGCTCATTTCAGTAACTGACACGTGTGTTAAGAATCCTCATTAAACTAGGAACTGAACTGCAACAGGTAAGAAAATACTTTGGCTTAATATCTGCTATCAAATATGATTTTCTGTGATGTAGGCCTATTTCTTTCAGTCTCAGAAACTGCATTCAGAAACAGTCATAGATATTAATGTATATCTATGTATGTGTTTATGTAGGTTTATGGGCCACTTTTGAATTGTAGTTTTCTTCACGATACTTCTCAGTATTTCCAATTAAATCAGAATCAGTACAGAATAGGAATGTGACTCTTGGAAGTACATAAATATCTTTATCATCCTTTACATGATATGATTTTAAATTAGCATCTCTCTTTTTCTGCATGCTGATGTGAGGTGTTCCTCAAGGAACTAGGTCATTCCTAAGGAAACTAATAGTATGGACAACTGCTTTAAAAGAATATTAATTCTTGATTCAGGTATCTGCTGAAGAAATTTGTACTTTATTTAACTCGACATGTGAAAATCAAAAGTTTTTTTTTACAGTGTGTAGGTAATTCTTGTTAATCTCATTTACTTACTGTTATTCTCTCAATGCAAGAAATATTTACATAATGTCTTCTTTCTGGGAACAATAAAAATTCCAGGAACACTTGGAGGATGAATCTTGAATTCTATTTCATTATTTAATACACTCTTTCCAAAAGCTGGTCTGGAGGAATACCTGGAGTTTCCATATGATATCTAAGATGAATTATGATTCTCTGCAATGGCTGTTACTGTTTTTCAACCAAATTATGCAAGGATAAGAGAAAGATTTTGCTAATTAACTGGCAATAAATGTGAAGTTATCTGTATTGCCTCTTTCAAAATGCAGGGAAAACGTACAGGCAGATCAGGGACAAAAGCTTTAGTGTACAAGAGAAGCCATTCCAGATCAGACTAACAGCTTGCTTATGCTTTTATTCCATCTGACAATGGCCGTTACCAGATGCTTTAGAGGGAAGTGCAAGAATCCCTGCAGTGAGCACTTATGAAATACTCTGCCCGTAGAGGAAATTTCTTGTTAATCTCTGTCAGTGATGATTGGTTTATATCCTAGAGCATGGTGGCTTGAAGGTTAAGTATAAAATAACTGTAGGACAAGTACAACTTGTACTACTGTAAAAGAGGCTGTGTTTTCCTGAGACACTTCAGTTTTATAATGTGATAACAGGCGCTGGCCAAATGACGTTAAAGCAACTTCCTCAGAATGTCTCAGCATTTATTGTAGAGCCCGGATAATGAAGGAGATCTGGGATAAACACAGGGGATTAAGTCTGTGTGATTTACAAAGAATTACTGAAAACAGGCATGCCTTCTTTTTTTAATTACTTTTTGTAATCTTGCATGCATTTAGTGGTAATATGGAAAATCTCACCTAATTTTGGTAGAATAATCATAAATATTTAAATACTAGATTTTGCATTAATAATATTTTCTGTTCTCTGGTCACATTTCTGTCTTCTGTGAAATTATTCTTTTGCTTCTAGTCTATAAGCAAAGACTGAATTTTCTCATCTTAAAAGAAGAGTAAAAAGAAAAAGTTTTCAAGCTTACTTTACATATCGTGAAGGGACATAAAGGCATACACCAAACATGTCCTTCTCCTACCCCCCTCTTTTTATGTGACTGGGTGGTGGAAAAAAAAGCTAAGCTTCTAAAAAATTTTGAATGTCTAATCTCCCTAGGGTCACGAGAAGACGTCTTCCAGTGATGAATGAGGATGTTAGTGTGCTCAGCACTCCATACCTATAATCTGCCAGCTGGAAGTTGCCATTCCCACATTGCCATTCCCACATTGTCATTCCCATTCTCTGCTGGACAAAGGAGTCTGAGAGCTTTGCCTTATCCACTTCAGGCAAAGTCAGTTCTCTTTTCAGACTGCCTTCATGAGCTGTTTATTACTGCTGTGACTCCTTATGGGGTTCTCATATGATCCATTATGCCCAGAAGCTGCAGAACTGGCAGGCTCTCAGGAACAGACAGGAGGAAACTCTTAGGGTTGCTCATAACTTCAGTTGTCACTGTTCTTTGCTACATGAACATCTGTCTGCAGCCTACAAATGAGCTCTGTATAATCACTGTGCTAAGAGCACAGCTATTTTTATGCTTGTGTTTTTGTGCACTTCTTGTGAACTTTTCATCTCCTTGATAGCCTTGCTATCTTAATGTTGCTGGATATCTTCAACCTGACCCATTTTTGATGGTTCAAATTTTGTATAACTTCACTGGAGGTTTCAGCCCAGTCCAACATTTAAGAGTTCTGGGTGTTACTCAGGCAAGGCATTTTATAATATTCTTCTGGGAAGAAATAGCCTCAAAGCATCTGGATATAAATACCTATATTACTCATGTAACTGAATATAAAAGTATGAATTCTAACATTAATTGTAATTAATTCTAACATTAATTGTAAGGCTAATGAATGAGTTACATCCTCTCTAAGTGCCAATGATGTAGTTTTATAATGTGGATTATTCCTGTAGCAACTGAATATTGGCCCACATTGTGTAATGTTACTCTGATATAAGATAGCTCTGGTCTAACATCTGGGAAAAACCTTAAAATCACACTTTTCCACAATGTTTGTTGCTAAACGGGTACTGGTAAAATGTCTAGAAATTCATATCAAACATGTTTTTTAGTGAAATATGTGGAAATTTCATTAACTGTAACCTCTCTCAGGAAACCTGTGTAAGCCTAACAATACCAGGCGACATGAACTGATTTCTTAAAGGCCAAGCATAGAGCTTTATGGCTTTATTTTTTAATGCCAAAATTATAATTCATTGTGCTCAAGAGAGAAGTGCCTAATAAGGTCCTGATAATTCTCAGATGTTTACTGTCAGCTCAGAAAGCACGTGAACCCGGTATTCATGGAAGCCCTTCAGGAGCTGGGGGCTGATCCCTCAGAGAGGCTGTATTAATTTAAACTCAAACTTGCCAGCTGAAGTTCCTAGACTGATCCAAACTACTTTGTTGAAAAATAGAATTAGTGCCTGGAGACGCACTTAGAAATAGATTGCAGAAAAGCATAGGTCACAGGGTGCATGGGCAGTGACCCCTATTTGGTACAGATTGTCAGATAAAGCTGCCTGGAGACTGCCACAAATAATAAGGATGTTCCCTGTGAATTAGGATAGATATTTAATTTGTATAGGAGATGGCTTCACCAAGTATCGCTAGCAAAAATACCTTTGCAGAGTAATCATTGCTCTTATTTAAGTGAGTTTACTTCTTATCAAGTCATCTTGAAGATCGAAGGAAAACCCTTTGTGAAACAAAGTGATGACCATAAATACAGGAACAAATACAAAGGTTTAAGTAGACCGGTATTCTGGCAGTGGCCGATAGATAAAGCTTTGAGAGAGAGTAACAGAACAGGCCAAGCAGAAAATAAAATTTTCCTGCTAATGTTTCTGATTCTTGTCAAACCATAACTCCAAGACTTTGTGAGTGAGAAATGGACTTTTTTGATGTGTATTATAGAATAGTCCTGGGCGAATTTTTTCTTCCATATGATTTTTTCTAATTATTTCTTAAACCACCTTAACTTTTGACATTTCCAACATCCTGTAACTATGAGTTCTACAGTTTAATTATGTGCTTTGTGAAAAGTGTTTCCTTTTGTTTGCTTTAAGCCTGACACTTGATAACTAAGTCACCTAAGTTCCTTCATGATGGGAACCAGAGAACAGTTCTCAGTACACTTTATTCAAGTCAATCTTTTATAAGTATTTATCATATTAATCTCATGGGTGTTTCTTTTCTATCTAGTAGTCTTCATCTCTCTACTTTAAATAACAACTTTTTATTCTCCTGGGTACACTTTTCTGTATCTTCCTTAGTTCTCCAGAGTCCATCTTCAGATGTGGGGAAGTAGGACTACATTCAATATTCAACAACATTTATTTTGGATTCCTTATCCAACTATGACTACCATTCTGCTGCTTTTGTGATCTCTCAGGAGTATTGAGCTGAAGCTTGTATAGACGCGTTAAAAACTCCCAAAACTCTGTTTTGAGTGAACATGGCTAATTTAGACTCATCATAGTAATAGCTGATTTGTATTAGTGGCTGTTGATATTCCTTGGATATTTTCCAAGTCCAAACAGTCTTTATGATAACCTTCTGTAGCTTGTTGCAGCTGGCTTTTGTTTTGATAATGCTAAATAATTTAGCATTGTCAGCAAAATTGGCCATCTTTTCATCAGTATCCCCACAGCTTGCTGTAAACTCTGAATAAAACAAATATCCATATGCTTGTTGATGTTTTCTAGAAAACTCTCTTCACAGAGGAATTTTTTTAAAACTTGGTATTCTTTATGTCCTTATGTCCCTTAAAAATCAAGTCTCTTACAAAATATCTTTCCTATTACTCCATGTACCTTAGTGTCTTTACTGCCTTGCTGAGGAATTTTGTTAAAACCTTTTTGAAAATTCAAGTAAATAATGTCAGCCACATCTCCCATGCTATTATGCTCTTCAGTTACTCAAAGAGCTCCTGTAAATTTGTGAGCCAGAATAACATACTGCAAAAGCTGAGTCAATTCTTCTTATTATACCATATTTATTTGTTTGTCTAATCCTTTTTTTACATTTAGTTTCCCTTTTTTTTTAAAGGTCAGATTAACTCATGCATATTTTCTTCTACTCTAACTGAAACCTACCAGTAGAACTGACTTACTTCTTCAACCATTAATTATCTCAGCATTGAGATCACTTTCAGTAGCATTAGCCATCTGACAATTTAATATTTTATATTTTTAGCTCATATGCAAATATCATCTTGTGGTGATTTGTTACTATTCATTTTATTGATTTGTTCTAAGAATTTTTTCACTGAGAGCCCAATTGCAAATAATTCCTATAATTCTCCCTCTGCAAAAAAGTTTCCCCTGTGGAAACCAATCTAACCTCGTCTATAGAAAATATCAATGCAAAGAAGTAATTTAACCATCCAGCTTTGGCCTTGTCTTCTTTTACAACTCCTTAATCACCTGTTGGTCCTATAGAGTCTTTGTCAGACTGCCTATTTCTATATATTCATAAAGAGTTCCTTAAATATTTTTAGATTTTTTTATTATTTCATATTTCATTTTCTGGACTTACATTCTTTCTACTTTCCACACTTTCACAAAAATTTACATTTCTGAAAGTTTTCTTTATACTAGCAACAATTTCATAGAACGACTTTTAAACTTTTAAAAGCTGATTTGTCTTGTTTTTGTTGGTTTTTTTCTTTTTTTTTAAATTGGTGTCTTCTGTTGTTTGTATGAACACATTATTTGTATAATTTCACTTTCTTATGACAAAAAGGCATTGTTTTGTGTCATAGAGAATCTTATTACAAATGTACTCATGGTGTATATATAGTGGTACCAACAGGCCTTAACATCAATATCAGTATATTTGAATTTAAGTTTTATTTTGCTTCTGCTGGAACTACAGAGTGTTATTTCTGAATTTTCTCCAAATCTTTAGAGGCATGAAATTAAGATCTGAGGTATGAGACCAGAACTGTTGATTTAGAGATGCGATCCAGTTTTATAATAATTGTTGCAATCCTACCAAAAGCTAGATGTATTTTATAGGAAATATGCTTCTAAGTTTTTATATTTAACCAGGTGCCAAGTGAATGTTCTTCATTTTAGGGTGCCATTTTAGTCTAATGAAGTAAAATCAAACATATGATTTAAATAGTTTGGAGATCTGTTTCTGTCCTGTACTCTGTTTCCTTGTCCTATAGGAAAGATTAGTACTAACATAAACAAGTCAACACAGTACACAGAGGAACTAAATATTCTGATGTAATATGACAAACCTCACTGTATTCCAGTATACCTAGAACCTCAAGGAGCAAACCATGTGTCTTATGTTATGTGATTATGTGTTTGAGAAATCTTTTTCCCAGTTTTGACAGAGGTGGAATTGATTTTTATTTTTATTTCTTTCTCCACAATTATTTACTTAATTTGCTAGGAATCATGCAGATACTATATCTGACTGACTCTCTTATGCTGATTTAGTTTCTCTCCTGGAGAAAAACATTTTAAAGAATTCAAGATTTTGACATAAAATTTTCTGCTTGCTAATCTTTCAGGTGTTATTAATGAAATCTCTGCTAAAATGGAATGCAGAGGACTTTGCCACTGCCATAATGATGAGTATCTTCAAATGTTCTGCCTAATTTCCTATTCATTATTTAAATGAAATCATATTTACATAGTGAGCTGTTGTTCCACTGATGCTCAGACTGTTTCTCAATACCATCACAGCCACCTCACCCACCCACAGGTAATCATACTCCAACAGTCATTGCTAAGTGCAGGTACTTTTCCAATTACACTATTGGAGACTTCCCACAGACCAAGTCTGGCACATCTGCATAGTCTCCCATCTCTTGGAGATGAAGAAAACCTCACTTTTTGGTATTGAAATCATCATTCAATTTCAGAGAAATCTGTGATATTTTAAATGTCAAGCATTGCCCAGGGGGATGCAGGCACTGCACCAAGATGTGTGCAAAGTTTGCTATTACTATGAACAAGGACAAAGGCAATTATTCATGTTGTGTTTTAGTAGCATAACTCAGAAAAATAGCAGAGTTTGTTTGATAAGAACATAGTTCACTGGAATTTAAATGGGCAGCTATTTTCAATCTGCAGAACCAAATCCAATTTGAGATGTGGAGAATTTATCTGCGCACCCAAATCTAGGACATGAATATACAGCTAGATGCTTAAGCTACAGAGTGCTGTCTACTTACTGCAAAACTCTCTTCCATCTTTATTCTCCCCCTGCTTTCCCACATAAAATGTACTGAAAGCCAGGGTGGCTTTGAAGAACAAAAGGTTGAAGGTTTGCAAATGGCAGGCACAGGGCAAGTAAAAAAGGGAGGTGCCAGTGGCATTTGTTCTCAGGGTGCCCACCCAAGGGGCTGAATGAGGATTTGTATTCTTTCAGAGAGTCTCCTGTGGTAGCTGCACAGTGCAAAGTATGATCTGCTTTGTATATCCAAATTATTGAAACTTACTTACTGGGGCATGTCCCTTCCTTTTCTCTTTCTTGCTGTCTGCATTTGTCCATGGAATTTCAGTTTCCTACCTGCCTATTCTTATATTTATTATCAGCATCTGCCTTTTTTATAGCAGACCCTTTCTATTCAGATAAGAGAATACCAATTTTTTTACTAGTTGAAGCTTTTAATGTTCACTAGATTAATGCTCCACTGGGAGGAGGGGGGAGTGTGCGGCTCTATTCTAGCTCTCTTTCCATCCATGATAAAAAAGAAGAGGATGTTTTTAGTTGTCTTACCTAAATATCTTGGGGAACTTGAAAAGAAAATGGATTTTGAGCTTGAGGTCAAATGATAATGAATCTAAAACCTGACTATTGATGATCCACTTTGAACATATTTCAGGTCCCTCCCACACTATTTACAATCTGCCTAACCTATCTGGGTTACTTCAGTCTTGAAGAGAAAGATATATAGTGGTGCTTAAATCAAACAGTCAATGCAGCAACATTATTATTTAAAGTGTACCATAAATTTCTAAAAAATATTTAAAGCATTGGTATATGTCATTGCATTATCATAACTATATGATTCCAGTTATGGGCCCTAGAGACATTTAGTTCAGCTAGAAGAAGAAGAAAGTGAGAAGTTTGTGGATAACTAGAAATAAAGTATTTTCTATTTGCTTGAACAATAAACATTCCTAACCATGACTCAGAGGAATTCAGGTTGTTGGCGTATCTGTAATGGGGCTCTATGCATATTGTTTGATCCAAATTCTTGCCTGAACTGAAGTGTGACCCAAACTTATTTTTCTAGGCCTTAAAGCCCTAGTTTTAAAGCTGAGTTCTGTGGGTCTATATTTTGTGCTTTTTCCAAATTATCAACCCTCCTACAACTGCTCCTGATCAGGAGAACTGTTTTCTTCCATATGCAGGAAGATACAGTGAGGATTTATCAGAAAAACAGAACTGACTAACAAAGCAGAAACTTGTTTTAAAATTTGGTACTTCTCTTGGACTTTCCATCAAAGTTTTCATGAAGGTTCTCGGTGCCATTACAATACTTTACTGCAATATTCCATTTCTTTTGTCCTTATGCCCTTTTGGATTGACATTTCCTCTAGACTGACAAGAAATGATCATATTCCAATGTCTCTTTAAGGCATTCTTTCTTGTGTTGTTTCACTGGAAGCTTGGAAAAACCTCTTCCATACCATAGCATTTCTCTTTCACTTGTACCATTAGTAAGCTGTTGTGGATAATCAGTAAGAGATTTTGGGGTAGGCATAATGGTAGTGAGCATGTTTAAAATATCAGAGCAGAGATTTATAACCTGCACTGTAAGTTTGTCTTTTTATTTATAGTTTCATCAGTCAGTGAAATAATGAGGAAATCCTTTTTGGAAAAATAGGTTTCCTCTTAGGAAAAATTGATATTTAATTTACTGTCTTATAAGGCCTAACAATGCCTTCTGTTGATATTCATTTCAGTACAGTATTCAGGTTCTCTGATAACACTGCAAACTTTTTACAGGCTATTGAATTGTCCTGACCAAGATCCACGTAAATATATTTTCTTCCAGTCTTATTTGGAGTTCGTGAACATAGGCTTGGACGTGACTTGCAGTTTGTGGAGTGACAAATGAACAGAGCTGAGTGTGAAGACTTTCCAGAATAAGCTGACAAACAGGAGGAAAAGGCTGTTTAAGGTCTTTACAGAAGCTCTTGAGGGAAATGAACTGATCCTTCAAATTTTATGTGTCTTTTGGACACAGGAGAAAAACAGAAGAGCTGAAGCACAAAGGAGGAGCTCTATAGATAATTCTGAGCTATGATGACCAGGCATGCTGGGAGGTCTGGGCCAGTGCATTAACCAATATTTCTTCAGAGGGTTATTTTTTAGTCATAAGTGGAAGTCACAGATAATGATTCATGAAATAATCTGACTGTTGTATATTGGTCTTTCACTTAATGAATTGAGAATAAGATCTGATAGATTCTTGCAAAGATTGATGCCTTAGATATTTTATTTACAGAAAGCATTTTTTAAATGTAGAAGATGTTTATTGTTACTGAAGTCTTGGGAATATATAAACTTCTATAAATGATATTTTTCCAAATATAATTGTTTTTAATTCACATTTTTAGTAAATCATATGGTAGGAGCTTTGATTCAATACTATACAATGTGCCTATGTAGTTTTGCCAAAATGCCACAAGTGGTTTTTCTTTGGAATACTGAATGTTTATTATATCTTGGAAACATAACCTTTCCCCTTCTTTCATGTACAGTTAGAGTAATAAGTCCCTATAGAAGACAAACTAATTTAGAACTTTGGGGACCCCCACCCACCTTTCTGAATATAGTTTTTCTAAAACTTTTGGTTTTGATATCTGATTATGCAGTAGCATCTCACAGACATGATTTTTGTGTTTATGGTGTGTGTAACTAACTTTTTATGCTCCCTAGATTTTTAATGATAACTCGTTTCTTTCAGAATTTTCTGTTTCTAACTTTTAAGGTCTGTAAACGGATCATATCTGAATATTTGTTTCATTTTGGTGGTGTTGGTGGATTTACTATCTCTGAGAAGCAAATGTGTCATAAAGTTATTATATATTAGCATAATACATTTACTAATATTACTGTCTATTGATATTTTCCATGATTGTTGGATTAAATTTGAAAAATAAAGCTCTTTGCAAACAGGACAAGACCTAAACAGCTGTGACTAACTTAAGTGTTTCTAAAAATAGTCACAGTGCAGAGTGCACTGTTATTTTTTTTGTGTTTAAAATTGTGTTAGACCTATGAAACCCAGTATGTCAAATTTGTCATGAAATAATTTGGAACCTAAGGGGCTGTGTGGCTCAGGTTATGTGTTATAGAAATGAGAATTTTATTAACATTGGAAGATGGCCACACTCCTTTAGAAATCTTTCTCAATTTGAAATTACTTAAAATATTTTGCTAGCATTCCACTTCAAATTGTTCAGAATGGCATGCAACCCCTGTGAGTGTGGGCACAAGCAGAAGAGTATCTGGCTGCAAAGATTATGGTCTTGGATGTCTGTGCATTTTCTTGGTGCTCTGGGACTTGTGAAAATATTGATTAGAGAGAAGATAACCTTGCAAAGAGGTGAAGTTCATTTAATGCTTTTCCAGTTTTTTTAATGTACAAATGCTTATGTATGATTATTAAAAGTAGTGAATGCATCCTGTGGTATTTTATCTATCTGTGTGTCAGATAAGATACTAGAAGCTCCGGAGCCCCTAGCTAATTAATTTAACCAAGTAACTATTATTATAATTGCTACAGGCATGCTTGCAACAGGCAGCATACAAAGCTTAAATCAATATCTACTATAAACTGATACAAAAAAGATAAAAAATGCATATTTTCATGGAAATGGACAATGCCATGACATTGCCAAGTGTATGGCAATGAAGAAGTCAAAACATACTTCTCTTAATTAGATTATTTGATTAGATTTATTTATTAGATTTTTAGATTAGATTTATTTGAGAAATTCTAATAAATACGAATGGGATTCCTGATCTGGAAGAGTCTTTTTATTCAGTCTTATTTGTTTCTAAACACACAAAATATTTAAATATTTTTCTGACTTACCACTATTGAGAGGTTTTATTTAGCAGGATTTCTGCAGATTTGTGCAAAGACATCTATGTACAATGCTCATTGCATGGTCTCCTGCTTAGGAGTCTGTTCAGCTGTGCTCCTCCTCTGCTCCTCTGGCTTTCCTGCTCAAGTCTCATCCTAAACCAGGACAGGCTGAGTGTGCACCTTGGCTGAAAGTTTAGTAACAATCTTGGATCCTGTAGGATTGGCATGCTCTAATTTGCTACATTTTTGATCACTTTGATTTTAAAATATATTCTAAAGAGCAGCTGTAAATTAAATTTTTGTTTAAGTATGGCTCAAGATTGCTTCAGGTTGAAGTGGTTTAATGTTCCAGCAAGATACAGGCAAATAATTCTGACAGAGTTAACAAAAAACTGTTCTAAACCTAAGTTGGTACCTTCTCCTGGTAGAGCTCAAGTGTAGTTTGCTCTCATCCACAATGGCTAGTTAAACATCGTAATACTCATTTTCTTCTGAAGACACCTCTTGTAACATGTTTTAATACATGGATATTTGGCCTGCAGTATTGGTCAGAAAGCAGCTGCTGCTGGCAGTTATTTCATTTCTCATGTGCAGTAACCCAGCAGAAGCAATTCAGTGAATCACAGAAGTAGCTTCAGGGAACCCATAGGCCATAGAACTAATTTCAGCCTGTGAATAAATAAAAGATGTGAAAGTACAATTCCTACTTTCTCAGTGGAATCAGAATGACAAGGTCAATAGTCAGAGATAAGTGAACTGTACACATTTAAAATATTGGTACTTGTATACCACATAGAGTATAAATATACAAATCCTTCCCACCTTGTCAATATAATGAGAATGATCTTATTTACAAAATAGTAAAACAATACTTCAGAGAAAATCAACATTATTTTATTTAGTTTTAATATGCAAATAGTTTTCATGATTCAAATGAACTAAGTTTGGGATATATTTTGGTAAAGGCCATAGAAATTGCTTTTCGTTTTCTGATTCAGCCTGAGAAATATCAGGATTTTTGGTAAAGTTGCCAGTATTAAGGTAAGAAATGAAATATTCTACCATTTTTTCCCATTTTTGCTATGTTTCAGTGGTTGTTGATATACCAAAAAAAACGGACAAGTTTAGAAAAAAGTGAAAAAAAAAAAGCCCAAAAAATTAAATAGAAACCTCAGTTTTGTGGAGTTCTGACACCAGTGGCTGTCTGAGTGATAAGGGTTAGCTGGTATTTGTAGTAATATTTTCTTTGTGGGCCATTTTCCAGGTATAAGACATTAGAATATCTTTATTTTCTGCTAACCTAAGAATTATAATATTCCTAGGGTGTAGTTTGTAACAGTGCATCTAATATAACACAGCTGGAGCCACAGGGTTTGCAGTTGGGCTGGATTTTGTATTGGTTTATCAATTTATTCCATTCCTACACCAATGAGTCTATTCTCCTCGGTGAGGGAACAATTCTTTCATCTTCTTCACTGCTCCCAAACAAAGAGAAAACCTTTCTGTGCAGCAAAAAGAACACCCAGAAAAATCATCTCATGCAACCCTGCATATTTACTGGTAGTGATTTCTGTTACTAATTTATCTAGGAAATGAACAGACACAACCTATTGTCTCTTCCCTTGCCCTCTTATCTTGCTATCTGTGTAGACACTGTAACCCGTGCAAAGTCTAACAACAATGAATTCAAGAAATTAGATTGTAATAAATTACAACCCCTACACTTGACCTATATTGCCTTAGTGCTTGATAAAGTCATTTAACTGCATTTCTCTGATGAAATCTTGTGGCAGGACAACTGATTAGCATTGACTATTTTGGAAATCAATCTTTAGAGCTAACGAGACACCTTTTGATGGAATTGAAATTAAAATCTATGTCATTACAGTGCCTATCACATAGAAAACACCTCTCACTGTCCAGACTTTTATATATGTTACACACTTTGTCTCATCATCAATTGACTTCATTAATATTTTCCTCCTGCTTTGCTGGATAAAGACTGCAGCTTAGTAAGAGAGGAGCTGTTGTCTGTATACGATCTGTCTGATTTGCTGCAGAAATGGGTAGATTTGCCGTGGCTGGAGTAGAAATTCTTCTGGAACAGAAAGGAAACCTTCAGAGTTGAAGAAAATGAATATGCTGCTGCGAAAAAGATTAATTCTAACTATCGCTGAATTTTTACAATGGCAAGTGAGCCACTTAATCCATATTATTTTTATTTTTCTAGAACACATAATTTTTGTTTTGAAAACATTTAATCTTGTGCTTTTAACTACAGCTAAATCTGAGAAACTTCTACCTTAAAAGTATATATAATTCTATCTAAAGTCCAGTACTGTGAGAAAAACAGATATAACTATACTAGAAGAGGCATTTGGTATAGTGGAGGCTTTTACCTTACATTTTCTCATTTCCCTATTTGTTAATTGGAAAGTATAATCCTCTTTTCTCACAGGACTCTGCAACAATACATTAATTAAGGTTTGGAAAGTATTCAGATTCTAGAGTACTGAGACCCTGACTGAAGAGCCCCTGAGAAAATGAGTGATTGGGTCCACAAGGAGGTTTTGAATACGGTCCAATAAATAAGGCCCATAGACACATATTCAAAAGCACAGAGAAAGTATTGAAAAACTGCATGTCAAGTAACCATTGTCTCCCTCTCCTTCTGAGCAAAATTACAGTATGTGATTTCAATCCATATACAACACAGTGGATTTGTAACTTCCAAACTGGGATCTGTAAGGATGAGTTTATGTGACAATGTAAACTCATAGTAGTTGGATTACTGATTTAAAGAATTTTTTGAAAACAAGCAAACAAAGAAGCAGAAACTTTAACTGAACTTTTAGAGCTAGAAAGGCAGAAATCGACTGAAATAGTTTCAGTAACAAACTGTGAATTAAAAAAACCCTGCAAAACAAACAGACCCAAACTGAATTTCTATGGTTCCTAGATTTCTATAGCTATATAAGGATGATGATTATTTTCTGGGTTTTTTTTTTTTTTTTTTGGTTGATTTTGTTTTGACTTTTTTGTTTTGTTTTCTTTTGTATCTGTGTGTAGGACCATCAGATATAAAAAAGAAAATGGATTGTATTGGCTTCCCACAAATGAAGCTGTTAGACAGTTACTTAAGTTTAAATGTGAGTGATTTGGAAGGCTTAATCAGAACCACATGCATGTTTAAGGTTAAAGATATTTTTTTGTGGTTTAGTATTGCCCTGTAGATGACATCCAGGAAAACCCACATGCTCAGACAAAGAATGATTTAAGTTAATAAGATATTCCACAAAGTGGTGTGAGTTTCTGTCTGTGGCTTTTATGGAGGACAAGAGCCTCTTACTGTGTTTGTGAGAGCTGCGCTGCACAGGTGGACTAAAGCAGTTCCCAAACAGGATTAGTTTGCTCATGCAATGCCATAAACTTCCTCTCAGTTTCCATTGCAGCCCAGGGAAAAGTCACTTGGATTTCACACACAAATAGGATTGCTTTATATCTTTGTATATAGATTTAAAACAATAGACACCAATATACAAGACACTGGAGTAATTAATTTATTCATTAAGTTAATATGTGATCTACAAGTAATGAGGTATGTACTGTGAGCTGATATTACTATTTTTCAGCATATTAACAATGTTATATTTTAAAATACTGGACTTGATTCTTTTGTCATTGATTTTGATAGAAATGCTTCCAAATATTAAGACTACAAAGCATCAGATAGGATACATCAAATGCATTTATGGTGTATCTTGCTCAACTGTATCTAATTCAATCATCGATTGACTATTACGGGGAGTGATAGGAGCTCCATTATTACTGACCATTTATAATTATTTGAGAAATGATAGGATATAGGTTTTGTGAGGAAGGCAATAGCCTAATGGTAGTAATTTGAGTAATTCAGTAAACATAGCCTTCTAGTTTGAATAAGTCACACATGAAATCAAGGCTTGTAAGATGATAATGAGCCTTATTTTTTCATTTGCCTACAGTGTACACTAGACAGAAAAGACACAGAATATTGTTAGAATTGAAAGAGAAAATTAATAGTGCTTTGTTCAAGTGTTCCTGAACTCTTTAGAGGGAATGGTGGTGTCAGTACCTTTACTGGAATTACAGGATGGATTTTCAATGCAGCATAGTTAAAAATGAAAGCATATACACATTGCAGATAGAGATATATCCAAAGTCCTGCAAGGCTTCCCCAGGATGATGGGATAAAAAAAAAAAAAGGGGGGGGCTGTCCTCTGCCCTTAAGCATATATGGAGTGAAGATGTCAGCTTACATTCTGCCTTTGCTATGACTCCAGATACAGAACAACAGCACTGTGGCTAGGCTTTCAGTTTCTGTTTTTATAAAAGTGTCAAATTTTGTTTCAAATGCACCAGTTCTTATTTTTCCTTTCCCATTCACCCGTGATAGTTCACCAGTCAGTTTAAGAAAAAACAGTTTTAAGAATTCATGCCTTGGTGATATGAACACCTGAGCTCCCTTGTGTGTTTCAATGCAGGAGCTAACGAGTGAAGACGGGTGATTTGTAGTGTAGATAATACACAGTTGGGTACCCCAGACGTGTGTCTATTCCTTTGTCAATGATGTTAACAAAAGGCAGGCATGCTGAGTAGTCAACTGGTGAGACAAAATATTTGTTGAAGAGAGAGGTTTATTGGAAATAAATTCCAATTTTTGCTCTTCTGATGTATTAGCAAAATGAACAGATAAATAAGAATCACAGATAGATTGCACATTTTTTATGAAATTCAAAAATTAATTGTTTCTAATTGAAAATGAAAGGCCTAATTTTTCTTTCATTCATGTTATGTTAACTTTCTCTGGAAATGTCTATGGACCTAAATTGGTCGTGGCTCTATTTGTCTTTTTAATGTGAGTGTTAAGCCCCAAATTGTGGAGATTAGTGGATTTATACAGGGGGAATGAAAAAAGTTTATTTATCAGTATCTGAAGAGTTTATTGACAGGACATATTTTGATGAAAGGATCATTTCTTAGTTACAGCACAAGGAAAGCATTAATATGTTTGACTTGTAAATCAGAAGTAGAAAGTATTAAAGATGTTAAAGACTTAATTTCAAATTACTTCTACTCCATCTGTCTCCCTTTTGAAGCTTAAGAAATTATGTATAATACAAAGGCAATGTTCCATCAACGGCCACAGAGGAGAGAACAAAGAAAAAGTAAGAAATGGCTGTAAAAATGCTACCGTAAGAAGAGCCAACCCCATGAATGCCACATACACTGACAGTGTACTACACATGTGTAGTCCAAGAGCAGTGATGCTCAAAAAGCAATTCAAAAGACAAAAAACTCATCCCTGTTCCAAATCTTGATATTCAGAGGAGAAATTGATGAAACATGCTTTCAGACTGAATACTTTGTTGGCATTTTTTCCATCTCTTTATCATTCAGGCAGCATTTGTTTCCTTGTGTTTCTAATAAAATGAAAGTCCATGGAAACCAGAAACATCACTGTGTCAGACTAAAAATTGTTGAATAAAAGAGTGTGTGCCTTTCATAAGATAAGAACCAGGAGTGAATCAGCTAACAGCAGGTGAGACTTAAACTGCCATAAATTAATCTCCTAAGATTTTCCTTAATTTTAATATTTGGGATAATATTTTTCTTCCACTTTTCAATAGATTATTTGTTTAACACAGAGCATGATGCATTACTCATACTGCATTTCCAGTCATACAGTAATTATAATCACCATGTGATTAGAGTACATGGCTTGTTAGGCTCTTGTAAGGATAGAGGAAAGAAAACAAACTGTTATAACAAACAATTTAGAAGTCTAATAGGAGTAGCTCTCTAGGTAGGAATAATTTTCTGCTCAATACACAGTTGGGGCACATATGCAAAGAAGGGATCGTGGAAAAAAAAGAAGTCTGACAGTTCCAGAGAAAATTTTAGTGCACCTATCATCACTATATCATTCTTTGTGGTTCAGGAAAAGCACATTTTAGGAGGCTGAAAAGGAAAGATTTTATTACCAATGTTCTGAAAGCCAGATTCATCATTGCTTTGCAGGGCTAACTATCTTTAGCAGTATTTACAAAACAATGAAAGATCACTTAGGAAAACGTTTGCACTATTTACATATGCCTTTAAGAGATGAATGCATTATCCATGAATGGATTTGGCTATGCTAGTGAATTCCTAATGGTCAGTTGTTTAAACCACATTAAAAATGACTTCAGACTGAAGATGGTTGATGTAAGACAAAGGGGCATTGGAAATGGAATGGAATAACTTGAATAGAAATATGGTAATTCTACTAGAGGACAGTTAATTGGTAGCACCAGATTATTTTATTTAAGGAAATTTACATTTTACATTTTCTGCAAAATCCCTGTGCTTTCAGACTTGCACATTGTGTATGGAGTCCCATCAGATATACACAAATAACCACCCATGAAATCAGTCTCCTAAGGTGGAAAATGTTAAAAACTAGTTCCTGTACTCTACCACAGATCCCGATTCACATTGAATCTGAAAGACAGGATTCTTGACACCACCTTTGCACTACGCTTGCAACGGAATCTTCAGCTCAGCTGAGGCTTGGAGGCAAGCAAATCAATTACTGAGTCGCCAGCACCACCTCCTGTACTGTCTGGTTTTGCTTTGAAGAGGTCTCCTCTCCAATGCCTGGCATTGCTCACCTTATGAAATCTGACAGGATCACAGCCTAAGACAGTGCAGCTACAGGCCTGTTCTGCATTACTAAAATGATGCAGTGGACATAAAGTTTCCAGCCTCAGTGGGGGATTTTCAAATGTAATTTGAACTCAGCTCTCGTGGAAAAATCAAGAAGACTGATCAGAGTAAATTTTGTATTTTAACTTACATAAAGCCAATAAGTGCTATTTCTGTGAGTAGATGTGGTCTTCAAATACCATCAGAGAGATTTCTTTTGAAAAACTTTTCCTACATCAATGTTCTCCCATTAGGGCAAATAGGTAAATCTCTCAAACTACTGGTTATAACTGTCTGGTTATGACTTTGCTGGATTAACTCCATTCCTTGCTGTTCTTTTGATTCAAATTTCTCTTGAGATAGCATCTAATCTCAAAGCTTTATTGTCTCAGACAATAAAACTTCCCAAATTCACCTTCTTCTGTGTCATAGCATTGTTATGCAAACAATTTTGTTAGCATGTTCATGTCTCATCAGAGAGTACAGTCCTTTAAACAACAATATAATGTTGTCCAGAAGAATGTAAAGTAATGCATGTGGATTATTGTAGGCCATTTGATCCAAGAAAAAGTCAAGAAGAAGCATTTTAATATATTAAATTCCACTTGCACTAATGGCTCACTATCAGTGTACTATTTCAACAGCCAGTATGGCACACTGCTAATGATTGCAATACCTCTTTTGGAGTCCTAAGCTTTGATTTTGAAAAATATAAGGTCTAAAAGATTAAATTCATAAGGTATATAGATATTTCTCCTTTGCTAGTTAGTAAACTCACAAAGCTCTGCATTGCTGGTCACGGCAGTACAGAGAATTTCATCAGAAGCCAGTGAAATACACAAAATTGGAAGGTCAAACAGTACATTTGTGTCACAGCTGCATGTTTAAGATGTATAAATGCACATATGGTAGATGTACATTTGCAAAAAAGGATGTGTTTAAAACAGAAGAAAATGTAACTTTGAACTCTTTGCTCTCAATATCTGTGGTTCCACTGTGTTCTCATTGATGCTGAAGATGCTCTGCTGCTCAGTAAAGGCAGAGGTTGTGAGGCATGCCTTCAGTTTGAATTTCTAGGAGTAGCACTTCAGTGTGACAAGTCTACTGCATAGAATAATATATTTTTACCAATTTTCTGAGCACTGTTATGTGGGTTAACATTAAAAATGTCTTATTCAGTACAAGTACTTACAAGTGACAGCTCTAGGTCAATGCCGAGGGAAGGGGGAATGTTACCTGCCTTAGTTGTTGTACTATTGGAGTAAATAGCAGGCAGAGCACATCTAAAAATGGTCCTTCTGTATTGCATTTGTTTTTCTATTATTATAGGGAATTATAGAACTGCCATGCAATTTCACCTTTGCTAAAATTTTAGGTTCTTTATTCACCAGCCTGCATTTAGCTAAACATTTTTGTGCTCTGTTTGACATTGTGTTTCCCTACTTCACCTGTCAGATCTAGATACTTGTCTATTTACTGCAAATATTCACTAATCTGAACCATGATTTTCTAGGTGCAATCGGGGTTCCTGCAGGAAGTGAGAAAGGTAGTGTGAGACTTTATCACCAAACTTTATACTAAATTTCATCTTTATTTTGCCATTCTAGACACTCACAGATTTTTGCAAAGAAATAGGATTAATGTGTATTTTAACTTTCTAGACCTCTTGTCAATAAGGTTACCATTTCACCAGGAGCACAGCAGAATTCCCAAACCAGACACTGTGCAGTGATTTGTTCCTTTTCTGCCTTCTAGTTAGCTTCTATTTCAATTTTTTTTTCCTTTTCCTTTTTTTTTCCCCCTGGTATCATTCTCTGTAGGTGTATAGCACATTAAAATATGGGTTGTCTCCAAACCTTAGTTCCTGAGTACATCTTCCTGTCCATTAGAGAGTGATGATGTCAGTGCATCTCTGACTGCCCACAGCTTGGAGTCCAAAATGTGCAAATTTTTACAGTCTTAAATATTTGTGAAATATTGATCTCTGTGGAATATCTGTCTGATGTCTGTCTGTGTCAAAAGAACTAGGCAAATTTAATTCTCAGAAAACTTCAGTAACTTTGGTCAAGTTAGGACCAATCTAATTTAGCTAACACTGTGCAAATTAAATACTCAAAATTTTCCTTTTATATTTTCAGCAATGAGTCTAGAATGCCATTTTGCCTCTTATCATGTTACAATAACTTCATAAACCCTGCTATGAAGTGCTTTTTTTCTCTTAGTTTTCCCAAATGTGGACCACAAAACTAAGCATAAAGGTAGTCTGGTTTGCTAAACTGTATCAGGGTTAAACTTCCCCTGATCCTACTTGATATTCTTCAGGTTATGCTCGGAAGTGCTACAGGTGCTTTCTTTGCTGCAGGTTGCTGACAGTTGCGCTGATGTAATTATCCACATGACCCGTGTGTCACTGCTTTCTAAGCATGTGACTGTCCTGCATGACTTCCTTGTGTCTGAACTGAGGAGACAGGGATTTGGTGGATTGACCAGTCAGTGGATATGGACTTGGCTGCTGGGTGGCCGCACTCAAGGAGCTGTGGCTGTCCCCTCAGTGTCCAAGTGGAGACCAGTGGCTGGGCTGTTCCTCAGTGGCTGGGCTGTTCCTCAGTGGCTGGGCTGTTCCTCAGTGGTCACTGGTGGGACCAGCACTGTTTAACGTCCTTGTCAGCGGCAAAGGGGGAAAAACTGGAGAGGGATGTACAGAGGCATGTAGTGACAGGACAAGGGGAAATGGCTTTAAACTGGAAGAAAGTTGGTTTACTTCAGATATTAGGAAGAAATTCTTTACTGTGAGAGGGGTGAGGTGCTGGAACAGGCTGCCCAGAGAAGTTGTGGATGACCCATGCCTGGAGGGGTTCAAGGCCAGTTTGAATGTAGCTCTGAGCAACCTGGGGTAGTGAAAGGTGTTCGTGCTCGTGGCTGGGGGTTGGAACTACATGCTTTTTAAGGTCCCTGAAATATAATAATAAAGCCATGTGCAATGTTAACTATTGTGTGTATGTGGAACCTGAATAATTATAATATAGTGTGACACAGTAAAGCTAGTAGTTTTTAATGATTCTATTCTTGCAGCAAATACAAAATTTGTGTGTGAATAATCAGCTGGAAAATAAAGATGCTGATTTTGGTCAAGTTTCACCAAGGTTACAATAAAAAAGTGAGGTTAATATCAAATTAGTGAATAGAAACAATTCATTACATGCATTATATTTAATATCTACATGCATGATATATAATAAAAAACTTCCCACATGTAACAACAGGGGTGATTCAAATTATTAATAATTCTACAACTGAACTACATGAATTTTAGATTTGATTGATACACACACAATATGGTCCATTGTTCTTTTAGTGCAAGAAACACAGAGTCAATATTATATCTTATTTTCTGTACTATATCATTCACTAGTTGATCTCTGTCAGTGTACTTTACTTTTGCCATTCTCTCTCTTCTAAGTTAACTTGTCCAGACTACTTTGTCTTCCTTTGTTCAGAATGTTAAAAGCTCAGGAATATGTGCACATCCAGGTATGCCATTTAGATGTTTAAGGAATTTTCAGAGAGGTGCCTACTGACTTCTAAATTTTCCTGACTGGTGGTCACAGAAATAGGAACTCCTGGGGTCATTTGATTACACTTAGTTAAAGAACATCCAGTTAAGTTTGGAATTGGCATAGACATTCCACGTTTTAAGACAAAAAGCAATTAGAAGGAGCCAATATTTTATGCCTGATCTTAGTTCTACTGTCTTGTGTAAAATTCATCTTTTTTTTGGAGCTTTGTCAGTTTATTTCCCTGAAGTTTTTGCTAAGGGTTTCAAATGAAAGCTAGAATGGTTGTTCACTG
>VXBC01009137.1:0-147810 GCA_013399945.1 Ploceus nigricollis | reverse complement strand
GGGGGAGGGGGGGGGTGGTTATTGCCCTGCAGTTTTCTTCGCATTGTCTTAAGATCTTTTTTCTCCCTTTTTGTTTTTCATCTAACTATTTTTATCCTTTGCTACTTCTGCAAGTCTTCAATATGTACTTTAAATCTCTTTTCCTTCTACAGTGCTCCTTTTGTTATGTTATATATAATGGGTCAAAATGATTTTGGGCACAGAGCCACAATATTAAACTAGGAATTAATATGGACCAGTACTCTTAGACTGAAAAAATGCTTACAGTCATTTGAAAACCAAAGATAAGAGAGAGAGAGAGAGAGGCATGTTTCTAAATTCTTTGCAAATGAAAGAGACAGGATTGCTGTTTAAGGGAGTTTCAACTGAGCACAGAAACAGACTGAATGCAATCAATCAAAAAAGATTTATTCAAGAGTCATAAATTAGGCTCTACCTTAGATTCCTTCTGTCTCCCTTTCTTATATATCATCTCTTGTCCTGACATTGAGTCTGAAGTATTTCCTCCAGCCAGTAAAGAAAGATTTTCCAAACTCAAGAGTCCAATTAGGAAAAATGTTCCCCTGCCTTTCAGCATTGCATTATCTGAACCAGTTCCCTCCAGAGCACCATCTACAATGGAGGCATTTATAACTGAAAGTATCTCAGTAGGAAGGGGTACTCACTTATTGTATGAAAAATTGAAAACTACAGACTGAAAACAGGCACAGCTTGAGTGCTGCAGTGTACCTGCTTTGTGTCTATTTTATGACTGAGGCAGTATTCAGCAATTGTGAGGGAAAGACATGGTAAAGATGGCTTGAAAAGTTCGATAAAAAGTAAGAAAAGTGGTTCCAGACCAGCTGCTATGAGAAGGGTCCACAGTTACAAGTGCTCATTCCAATTTTCAGCAAGGAATTATTTCAGCAGCTTTTGTCTTAAGAATTCACTTGGCTTTTGAAACTGCCTCCTTCACTGGCACTTCCAGTTCCTGCAACAGCCCCTGTCCTGTGAGTTAGCTGGCATCTCCTCATCTGTAAGGGAAAGATTTAAAAAATAACCAACTTGAGCCTCTTTCCCTCCATTGTGAAGGTTTTGTCAACAATCACAAGAGGTAGAAACATTCTCAATTGCTAGTTCATCATGCCGTGATGAATGGGTCTCTTAGCTGTGCTGGCACAAAGGTCTGTGCACCCACAGTCAGCTTGCAGTGAACTGATTTGGCTCTGAAACACTTTTCTCTTTCTCCCTCTTCTCTTTCCCCCAAGTATACTTTAAGCCAGAGCAGTTGCCCAGATTTGCTCTCAGCAGAGGCATAAAAGTGGTTTTGCTGTAAGAACTGAAAGGCTAATATGGTGCACAGAGAGGAGTGGGTAACATCAGAGGAGCCTCTTTTGAAACAGCCTGAAGAGCTGGTGCTTTAGTAATGTCAGCAGGGGCTGGAAACACAGACCCCATGTATTTTAATTACATTACATATAATTTAAGGGTATGTTGGATGTTAGTGGATGCTGGAGAGATATCACTGTATATTTACTCTGTTTTCAGAAACAGGCTTCTATGCTATGGTTGCTCCTGAGTGCCTTATATGTTCTTCTTTAAACACAGTATTTCTGTCTAATTATCAATTAAGACAGCCAGGCAAGATCTGACTCTGTTACTTCCTTTCAATTTGTCTGTGCTATCGGTATTCTCCAGCTTTTCCATCACTGTGAGTTCATTTGTTTTCCGTGTGACAGCCGATGTCAAGCTGATCTGTATTTATCATCTCACCTTCAATATTAACTGGGATGTGCCACAATTAGAGCAGCTGACATTTTGCTGTAGGCAGAACCAGAATTATATTGTGTGTGTTCTCTGTGGGTCACTCATCTGGCTACCCTTTACAAACACACAGTTATTTAGATTCATTGTTAGGCAGTTCTCTGTTCTGTATTTACACAATATGCCACTCATTTTGGATCCTGGGCAGGGTTTCTGCTCCTCTGTATTGCAAGGAGTTAATGTTTCTTGGGGCAGTAGAGAGAGAGCAGGGGTGGAAGTTAGAATGGTCAAGATGATGGAAATCTAAACCAGAAACTTAGCAATGACTAAGGTAATTTCTGGCTCATCAAAATGTTGTGATTTTGAATTGTCTCTGAATCAGTGAGAAGTTGATGGTTGTAGCAATGTCTGAAAAATACATCCCTGAGCTAAGCAGACCCCAAAGATATGAGTAGCTGGCTTATACTGTTGAGGAGAGAGTAGAGGAGGAGTGAATCAGCAAACTGTGGTTCAGGGAAGGAAAAATGGTTTGTAAAAGGATGAAATAGGTGAAGATTCAAATCTGTTTTTATTTCACAGAAATTACTTACAAGTGCTTTCTATCACTTCAGGATAAGAATTTGACTATTTTGAAGACTAATTTAAATGAAATATTGCTGGCTTGTGATCTGGAGAAGGAGAACAAAACCAAAATCACATTTATGTAACTTTCAAGTAGCTTTGGACAAGCATCTGAAGTCAAAGGTCACCTAAAATTTTAGTGCTGACCTTTCATTGGTTTAAAAGATTGTCATTTTATTTGCAACATTGTCAGACCCACTGACAATATCAACTCGCTGTCCAGTTACATTGTGTCACATGGAGTTTTGTGCCATCAGACATGACAGATAGAGCTATGCCATGTCACTGCCTGATGGGAGCTGGCAGAATGTGGAACAGAAATAAGAAAAATACTCAGCATCTTTGTAAACCTAGTAAAAATCAAGATACACATGTCTAAGGTTCTTACATGAAATATTCTGGTGAAGAAAGCAGGTGTCTCTTCATGTTTCATTTCTTTACAATATTTGGAAACACCTTGGCTTTGTTTGAACTGCTACATTGGTTATCTAGTGATGATTTAACGAGGTGGTAGAGGTTCAGTTGACATCATGGCTGCTAATAAAGTGGCAGTCAACAAAGTCACCTGCTCAGCAGGTTAGAGAATGGAGAACACAACCTCAACTATCAAAAACGTAATAACTTCAGCCTTCAGGGTGCAATACTCTGGATGTTCTGCTCACCTTGCAGTTGCTTTTATTCATTTAGCTTGGCTAAGCTCTTAGTCACAATTTCTTCCTCAATTGCTTCTCCAAAGCGTTTGTAACATCTCATCTTCCTTGAAAACATAAAAAGACTCCAAACTTTGCTTCAAGCTGTTTTCAAGCAAAGTTGTGTTCCCTGCATAAAATGAGTCAATTCAAGTATTTAGTCTCTGTATATACTATGCAGGAAGGGTAAAAGTCACACATGAAAACTCTTTATGTATATGAACAGCATCTTTCAAGAAGCAGGCTAAAATCTTGAACTCTGGCTGCCTGAGTTAGACACCAATTTTTGCTCTCTAAAATTATATCTCCAGTTTACTCTGAAAAGGGGAAATTCAGGTGCAAAACAAAAATGCTCTAAAGCTATTTCTGGCCACATCTAGGGAGAAGTTAGGAATAGAAAATGAAGACAGTGGTTGGATGTAACACTGCTCATTTTCATCTGTCTTCTAACATTT
This sequence comes from Ploceus nigricollis, assembly GCA_013399945.1. Classification (NCBI taxonomy): domain Eukaryota; kingdom Metazoa; phylum Chordata; class Aves; order Passeriformes; family Ploceidae; genus Ploceus; species Ploceus nigricollis. The sequence continues at coordinate 144,302 of VXBC01009137.1, read as the reverse complement.
AGAATTATTTGCAGGTTTTATTCTATTTTTTTCTTTTCCTTTTTAAGCAAGTAATGGCAAACAAGCCATTAATAGTGAGAAAAAAATATCATCTGTTGCAATAATTGTTAGAATATTTCTCAGATCACAATGTGACCTGGGGGGAGGGGAGAAAGCACCACCACAATTATGCACATAAGTACTTCACAACTGCAGCAGAAGCAGCAAATTTAAAATGAGCACAGGTTGAGAAAAACTGCTCCAAATTTAACTTAATTTTGATAATTCACTGCTTTGTTTGTGTTTCATGCTTAAGGTGACGTGCAAAGTCTTGTTAAATGGCAAAGAAACACAGGTAAACTGGAAAGTGCATTGTGCCATTGTGGAACAGGACAAAACAATCATGCATTCTTTAAATACTTCACAAAAAGGTTAGATAAACTACACTATCCAAGGTTAGTTTAACTGCATTCTCACTGCACATACACTCAGTCTTAACCTCCTAGAGGAGGCAGGAAGACTTCAGTGGGTTCAAGTGGACTTAAACTCCAAATTTGGTCATAAGCTTAACTTTTAAGGGTAAACATCATTCATTAAGTCTTCTCATGCTTTTTAACCTAAACCAAGAAATAAATTCCTGCTTTCCTTTCCCAGTGCATATGTTTAATAGACTTCTAATTAATCATCTTCAGCATGTAACTCCTTGTACCTTTTAGCTTTTCATTTTTGTGGCTTTGCTAGTTGTCTTGTTAATTTTCTACTTCAACAATCAACAAAAATTGGTTTTATTTTCTGACTATTTCAGATTGGTACATGTTCAGAAAATGAGAATTTTGTTCCTCAAAAAAAGATAAGATTTCAAGAACTGGTTCATTCATTATCAAGATAAAAACTAAATTTCTTGAGAAAATGAACCATTCCATGATTGCCAAGGTGTTAATGCCTAGCAGTATTCTGAAAGTATATTGGAGACTCAAAACAGTTACATGGTCTAAAGATAAACATGGGGCAAGGTTTGTCAGGAGAACTATTATCTTGTATTAAGTCAGCTGATTTATCTGTAGTAGCACTCATCATCACAGCATCACTGTTGCTGGGCCGCTGCCCAACCCCAGTCTGTAAACCCTCACTGGATCATCATTGTCCCTACGCAGGCAAGTGCCCATCCTGGTCTGTTTATCCTTATCACACTCCAGCTGTGTGAGCCGTCCTGCCATGTGTCTGTGATCCTAATGAGCCTGTCGCTCTGCAAGGGCAAGCAGACCTCTGATTCCCCCTGTTCACTCACCATTCTGTGAGTGCATTATTGTACAAGCACTTCAGATGGTGATTTCCCAGGGAAAGTGTGAGCACATTCCCCATCAGGCCCTTATTTGTGTGCATGCTTTTAGCGATACTCTTCTTTCAGCCCTGGTTTCTTGATTATGATGTCTCTTTTCTCTACAGCACCTTGAACACTCTTCTTGCCAAACGATGTATTTTCCTGTGTGTTTTTATTGAATTACTTTATGAATCCTGGTCATTGTGGGCACAAACTGACAGCAAGACTAAAATTGATATTCATTTATGTGGTGCATAGCTTGCAGTATTGGCAAAATACATGTGCTTACATTATTAGACAAACAATATAGGATCTTAAAGACTAATAATGATCATCTTTCAAAGCTGTCTTGGATATTTTAAGAAAACTCTGTGTTATTTAACATTGCTTGATCCAACAGTACATGAGAAACAACAATATTTTTAAATAGGAAAATCTAATAACTTATTCCATGTGAACTTATAGAGAAAAAGAGTTAGTGTATGTTTGGTTTAAGTAATCATTTAGCTTAATTTAATTTTCATATTGCAGTCTTAGCTCAGAGAACAAGTGCTTGTCTCGTGTCTTTATTTGTGCCTCATGCAGTTCACTACTTTTTAATTCATTACCTGAGAGGTTTAAGATATTGGACAATGACGCTTTAAATCTTTGGGTCCTTATCTTAGATAACCTGTTTTTCCCTACAATTCAGGCATGGAGTGATCTGGAATAACAACAATTAAACCCACCTGCAAGGTAGATACCATGGCTAGATACTCATGAAGTGCTATACAATTCATCATAGCTGAATATGCATATGCATGTCCATTCAAAGAAGTTATCTTAGTTCCACATAATATACCTGTCAGCAACAGTGATGAAAGAGATAAGCCACTCCCTAGGTTGTTCATTTTTTTCCTTTTCTGCCATTTATTAAAATAGTCACCTGGCAATTGCTGGATTTCTAGCCTTCAAGAGATCTTCTAAGACAGATGATGGTTAATATTACACGCCCAGTGAAGTGATAGTCTTCATTTGAAGAATATTCTATATGTACATTTTCATTATTTATTCAGTACTCTGACAATAAAAAGGGATACTGGATAAGTTTATTTCTATTGTGGGCATTTTTTGCCACACATTTTCCCACTTGTGCCATTCTGAAGCAGAATGCGTCATAAAAGGCAGTCAAGATAATTTTATTAAGAGAGCTGCTGAGAGTCTGAAAGGACATCAAAATCTATTAAATATTTCCTTTCATACCTTCAATGCATATTTTACATATATATAACATTTATATTGTTCTCTTGCAGCTAGTGGGCATCTAACAGCTTAATTAAATCCCCAAATTACTGATTATTTAAAACAGGAAGCCGCAAACAAGAAAAGTAGTTTCCTCAGAGCAGCATGATGCTTCCAAGGAACCAGAAAAGTTTGCCATGGCAACTTTAGAGGGATGCTTTTTTATTTTGAAAAGGCTTGAGAGGTATGGTGTCTTGGTGATACATCCTAGAACAGGAAATTTGCCAGCTAATTATTTTCTTTGTTCCCAAAAAAAGAATAAAGGTGCCCTTTTTCAGTGGTACATGAATTGCAGTATTTGACAGCGTTGTTTTTAGAGTTTGACAAGTATCTAAGTAGTGATAAGGTTAGATATTGAGGAGGCTAAAGGCTGATCTGAAAGCTTACAGCTGCTTAAAAGGCAGTCACAAAGGTGACACACACACCCCGCTTGGTAGCACCACATGACATAAAGAGCAATAGCTGCAGACTGCACTTTGAGACATTTAGGTTGCCTTCCTGTGACAAAGATGGTTACCATAGGTCACTTCCAACTAATGTTTCTGGCTTCTAAGAAGAGAAAATAAATTATATTAATTAATGCTTATAAATTTTAATTAAATACAGTTTTACCTTCTTATATTTTATCAGATGGCTGTATTAAATATCTGAGCTTTAACATACTGATGACAAGTTTGTTATCCTCTCAACATTCCCCATAGTAATGTCATAATATAAGGACAAAACTTCTCAATTGTTGTCAACTGCAGCTCTACAATGGGAAGAAATAAATGTATTAGATTAAGAGATTCATAGATTGTGATTCTGCAAAGAACAACTGTCAGCACCTAACCTAACCTCCTGACTGTAGGCCTTTCCAAGTTATTACTTGTGTAACTAGACACATCATTTAGGAAAAAAAACCTTGCAAATGTGATATGACATTTTCAGTGAACTTGTAAGCCTGGTAATTGCAACAGTGCCTATGCCTCTTCAGTCTTTGCATTTTCTCACTCATTATTTTTTTCCAGACATTATCAACAGTGATGTGATGTTTCTATTTATTGTTCATTGATAAAGATATCAATCAAGATAAATCTGAGAGGCTTTACTCTACATACCTCAATGGAAAAATAATCTTTTGATAATTATTTACTGCTCACATCTTTATGTAGAACTATTAACCAATCTTTTAAAATATTAGTGTTTGCTTTTTGAATATAAATTAGTTAAGGGATTCCTTTTCACATCTCAGTTTAAAAAACAGCAATTAGTTTTTCCATGTATCTTTTCCCCTTTTCTTTCTTTTGATGAGCTTTCCCACAAATTTTATACATGGGGATTTCTTTTTGATCTTCTTAAAAAAGTGAGGACATTAGCTCAGGGTCAGCCATGAGCTCATCTTCTCATGTCTCCCCAAACTGATGAACATTGTTAAATCTGATGTCCTTTGAACACACATCAAACCTCAGACTCATTTTGTCTGAAGCTTTTTCAATATAGCTCATTTTATCTAAAATAAATCATTCAAATTCTATTTCTACCAACAAAAAAGAGACCAGCTCCTCCTGCTCCCCAGTATATAGGTTTAAAAACTATACAGAGGTTTGGAGGGAACATAAAGAAATAAAGACAAATTTCACTAGCATTATGAGAAATGAAGATACAGTTAGCTATGAACAAAATTAGTGAAGAACCAACTTAACAAACTGCCTTCAGATAATTGTGTAAATGAGATTCTTCTGCCTTCTTTTAAGTAATATTTGACTTTCTCCTAAAACACTGCTGCTAGTTTCCAGTTGAAACATATAATCTGGTTGTCTCCAGCTCTCTTTTTTTCACTGTAATGGAAAGTTTTCTGTTTATCACTTTACCTTCTGAAATGTGTCCAAATCATGGGTGGTGAATATTCAAAAAAAGGTCCTGATTGTGCCACAGTTTCATTAAGTGATGAAGTTTCTCCTTAAAGATATCTTAAGTTATTTGGTGACAGAGATTTAGCTTGACTTTTCCAAGCTTTTTTTTAAAAAAAAAGGAAAAAAAGTATTTTCACCTATTCCTAATTGGTTTTGAATATACTTTCCAATATATTTCTTCTAGAAGTATGAGAAAAAAGTACAGATAATTATCTCAACTGTACTGTGTAAAGCAAATAAATTAATGTAATTAGTGGTTTTATTCTGTGTTTGTATTCCTCAGCTAAGAACAGAGTGTACATTTCTTATTCTTATTATTCTTAAAATCAGGCAGAGCTATTTATTGTATGTTATTTTTTCTTGAAGTTTGAGATCTGTAATGAGGTGATTTAGAAAACAGTGTGTGAGGGAAGCATCATGTGCTCATTCTTTATTGCTGTATAATGCCAGGTTGTTAATCATTAGTAGAAAGAGTAAAGGTCCCAATTTAATGCCCGGGGGAGACATCTCCATTAATCGCTTGCCAATTGGAGGGGACACAATTGACTTTAACCTGCTGGCTATGGTCCATAGGAAAAGCTCTGACCCATTTAATCAGCCTGGAATGTGTTCCCTAACCTTTCAAGTTGGATCATCGAATGTCAAGTTCTGTCGAAGGCTTTATTTAGTCAACCATGACTGGTAACCTCCTTATCTTTTGCTTTTTGTGTCAGAGATACAATAGTTTTATCAACACATGTGGAGTTATTTTGTTTTAAAGATGCCAGACTGTGTTCTGTCCAAATGGTTTAGAAAGATTTAGATGATGATTAGAAAGATCTAATGATTTAGAAAGATGTGATGGCATCATATGTTATGCACAGGCTGAATGAAAAAGTTAAATTTGTAGTTGCTTTCTTTTTCTTGTCATTTAATCTGTGAATAGTAACCATATTTAGAGAGCTTCAGTTCCCAGTACCTTCATCAGAGACCTGAGAAATATTAACAAAAGATCCACCTAGATTTTGATATAAATGTATTTTTTTCCTTTTTTTCTATCAACAATAGTATATGTTATCAAGATACCATTATTACTGTGTCATTGTTAGGAATGGATAAATTCAAAAGTTCTGATGACATTGAATGATGCTGTGAATCAAGATGTTGCTCTCATCAGTTGGATTTATTTCTTTTATTTCTATGCACTTGCTTCATCTGCCAGTTCAGATCCCCTAAATTATTTTTTTATGTTTTATGAAATGATCCAGTGATATCTGCTCTTCTGGAAAGAGTAAATCAGAGTCCCTTCTTAGGGAAGTATTCACTTTGTATTTTTAGTCTATTCAGAAGTAGAAAACCAAGTGAACCTGCAAAGCAGTGGTAGTCTCAACAATAAAACCTCTGTGTTTATTCTGCCTGATGAAATGGCTATCTGACATCTACAGCTATCTCATAAAATGGGGCCAGATTGATGAGCTTAAGTTATTCAGTGTTTCTTGGTTCTGTGAACATTTTGATGTTTACAGCTGTGTAGGCAGTTTTCTTTTTTGCTGTTTCTCTCATTCTGCATTTTTGCTGGGAAGGAATGCTTTATGTTTTGAACGTTTTCATTTTACAAATTGGTCTTTAAAATGCCTAGCTGCCTGGATGATAATAACAGGGAAATCATTTCTGTCTAACTGTAGGTGCATTCATGAACCTGGCAAAGTGAGTGCAAGGAATAAACTGTACATTTAATTAATGGCATTTCATTTCATTTTCTAAGTTAGGTTCCGCATCAGTCTGTCATTAGGACTAAAAGGATGTATTTAAGAAATGGTATTGCATTTCCTTTAAAAGATCCTTACTAGTTTTGAATAATAACAGCCTATGTATTAATGTATTAATGATAATGAGTATGCAAAATGTTCTGTACAAAAAAAGATCTGACAAGCATGAATGGTGACAGATGATGACCAGAATTTTCAAAAATTTATGATCATTACAATGTGAAAAGTAATTATGAATAATAAAAATCTGTTTCAATAATTAGCTGTAATGAATGCTCATAGCAAGGTAAATGAACTGGAACAATTTAAGGCAATAACACACAATTTGCATTTTATACTTTGTCAGAACATTTTATCATCAGCAATACACTCTTATGTTACCATGATTTTCAACATTTAGCTATGCACCTCATGTTCAAGTCTTTGGCTAATAAGTAATAAGAACTAATTACTTTAGTAAGGCAAGATTTGTTACATTTAAAATAAATGCTTTCATGTGAGTGTTGGTTTTGTACATATGCTAATCAATCTGTATTTTAGGACTTCTCTATATAATATGAAAACACTTACAGTATGGGAAAGGGTCTGTCTAAGGTGTCAGTGCTCATTTTGTACAAACGAGGACACATCTGTGATGGTCTTGCGGAATTTTCTGTGCATTCATTCATGCTGTTTATCCCAAAAACAAGACCTCTTTGAAACAGCCAGGTTCCACTTCTCCGAAACTGGGTTTTAGCATGTGAGAACACACAAGTGCTCAGAGAACCCAGAGCCAGGGGACAGATTTGGAACTACTTTAATGTTTGCAGATCTGTCTCTTTCAAATTCTTCCCAGCAGTGAGCCATGAATTTCAGGGTGATAAAAGTTACAACTGACTGACTCCTATTGTTGGACCAGAGTAGTCACTCCTGGGTGGATTGTCATCACTACTGTTCAAGGTCACTTTTTTTCATTACAGTGAACCTTTCCAAAGGGCTGCAATTCATCATTCCTTGGATGAGATGTATCAGATCTAGGGGCATCTCCGTGATTTACTTCACTTCTAAGTCTTTTTCACTTGTATCATCATTCTGCCAAAAGACAAAATTGGAGAGCTTGTTGAAGCCCAAGAGATAATCTGGATCTCCTTTTGCTTTTATGATATTTTAAGAAAATGATTCTGAAACCATTGAACTGGTAATATTTAGCCATGGCTAATTGTTGGTTTGCCAAAAATGCTGTTCACTCTTGCATAGCCAAACTATTTTTCTTAATAGTTAATTGCTAGCTCCCTGCTATGAATCTAGCTGCTGCCAGTTTTATCCTTACGTTTCTGAGTTTTGCTGCACTTTGCTCTAACCCTCATGCTCTCTCATTCCTGAAGAAATTTATGGCAGTCAACAAGTGTCATTTCTAAATAAAATTGTGACCCAGCTGACGTTGAAGTCTGTGGAAGTCTGTCTGCTAGCTATGAGGAGAACTTAATAAGAACTTCCAGAAACATACTGCAAATAACTCTTCTTCTTACCTTCTATTAGGACACAGAAGCTGTCCTGGAAGCTGCACTCAAGTTTGTTTTTGATCTGTCTATGTTTTCAACAAATATTCTGAAGCTGAGGGAAGCATTTCTCAGCTTGCATTTTATAAGATGTCTTTGGAGCAAACACTTCCACCACAGTCATGAGAGTAATTTAAAATTTTATTTTATTACAAGTACAAATAATACATTTTATTTACCATCAGAGAATTAATAGATAGTATCACATAAGCTTAGGGAGGCTAGTATAATTGCATATGGTGCAACCATTTTTTTTCTTATTATCTGAATCATGTGTTAGAGGCGATATTTTCATGCCAAGGAAGTGTAGGCTGATCCTTCCCTCAGACCACTTTTACAGTCCATAGAAAAAGGTTTTCCAGGTATACTGTCACCTGGGAAGGTTGTGCCATATGAATGAAACCTCAGGTAGAGACCTGAAGAAACTCATTCAAAACATCTGGGAGTCAGAGTCATTTGCTGTGGGTTTGGGATTTTTTTCTTGCAGAAGTGTTTGGACAGTAGTACAGGCCCAATGGGACACATTTTAATTACTTGTTACTGTTTCTTCTTAATCTACTTCAAACAGAGTGAAGTGTAATAGTGTACCACAGTCCCAGCCCTTGTTCTGTGTGTGGGGCTTTTTTCCCTGTTAACTCTGAACAATTTGTTTTTCTGGGTCAAATGAATTTCTAGATAGACCAAATACTTTCATGTATGACAAGGACAGTAGGACATCAAAACATATATACCCCAGGGAATGGCTTTAAACTTCTCCTTTTGATAGTACTCTTCCTGACATGTTCAATGCATCCATCACATCAAAGCTTTAACTTTTTTTTTAAAGAAACTGCTTAAGTATGTTTTTCTTAGAGAATGCATGGAGGTTGTTTAAATAATAATAAAAAAAAAGAATTATACACTTTCAGAACAGGAATTGCAATCTGCTTGAGCAGATACATCTGCTATTTTTTTTCAATGCCCCAGGAATAGAAGTTTGTTGTGGACAATGGTAATTTAATATGAAAGTCTACAGAATGCTAAACATTTAAAACCAGTGAGTATAGATATATTAGAAACATTAAACTGATCTGGGCCTGGAGCTCATTCTGGATTAAAGCATGCAAGAACCAGGAACAAGTTTGCCCAGAACTAAGCTTTGAAGTGGTGCTTACTTGGGTGTTCTATCTGTGCTGGGCATGACCCTAGCCACACTTCTCCCTTCTCATATCTTTATTTTGAAGTAGAAATCCTTGCTTATGCTTGAGTAGAGCTTATACATATACACTGCTCAAATTAAGAACAAGGATTGCAGATAAAGGGATAATTACTTTGTAAAGAAACTTATAACTTCCTCAGGATTTATACATTATATACTGTGTTGCACATGCCTGCTTTTCCAAACTGGTGAGCAACCAATGAACCCACTGAGAGCCTCCTGCACAGGTGCAGAAACTCTGTTATGTGTTTAAGCACTTACAAAAGCAAATACATGGGGAAACTTTTTACATGGAATAATGACTTTTTTTTCTGATTTGCAATGTTTAAAAATTTACCATGCTTATCTTTGTATGGTCTTATTTTAATGAGTTACTTACACTGGTTCTTATTTTGTTCTCTTACACCTCTGATGCCTTTTACTGTAACTGCATGTAACTATTAAGAGAGACATATAAATAAAGATTTTAGTGAGGTTTGTAAAGCTCTGGTGGGACTGGACCCCTCTGTTCCCCAGGTGAGAGTCAACCATGCCTACAAGAAAGTTGATATTGACTGTTCAGCTGAATCACACGGCCATTTCCACTGGAGGTGTCTGGCACGAGCCCTTGAGCTTCTCCAGGCATGACGGGAACGCTGCCGGCTCGGAGGAGCAGTAGGACCTGTACCGCAGCTCTGACCTCAGAACCAGGACAGGCGCCTGCCCATTCAGGGATGCGGGGCTTTCTTTCTGCGCACATTGGGATCCCTCAGGTTCTGCTTCACTGAACACCCAGCAGGAGTGAAGAAGCAGGTTGTCTTGCCTCTCACGGGAGGGATTGCTTGACCTTTGTGAGAAGCAGCTGCTGCTGGATCCCAGTCCCTGCCAAATTCGGCAGCAGCTCCTAATTCAAGGCTGAGAATTGCACGCCCACGCTTTCCCATGCTCCATGCTGAACACGGTCAGGGGCGCGTTGCTCGGTAGAAAAGAGGCCAAGGCACATTCCAAATAGTGGTTTTCTCTGCAGGTTTTCCACAGTATTGATTACAAGGGACCAGTGACTGTGACGAAATTAGAAAAGTCAAGTTTAATATTATAAATAAATTATCTCTCTTGAGTAATTTATGTTGATAAGACTTGCTACAGGGTTACTTACGAATGTCTCCATTGAATCCATGCTGCAATATTTGCAAACACTTTTTGAATAGTTGAATAGAATAGGATTTTAATAGCTTGGTTTAGATTCAGAAATGCAGATTATATTCCTCTTCAGACTAATATATTTAAGTTGCCTACAGTGTTTTGACCAGCATTTCTCTTTACACTATAGACTTGTGTTGCTTAGATGTACAAGATGTACAAGAATACTGAAGCTAGACAAATTTCATATTGTTTAGAGCAGAAATGCAGCTTGAATAAACAAAGGAGTTCTGCTACATTTATCTCTGTGATGTTTTGTTGTGCCTACAGCCTTTTTATTTTTGTCGTTTTAGCTTTGTGACTGGTCTGAAAAGACATACAAACTTCACAAGATACTTTAAATGCAAACCATCAATTTAGATGCAGTCCTTAGTTCTACATGATGACTCTGTGGTTTGTGTAATCATTTGTGTTTCTGACACATCTTCTTTTCAGTAGTGTTCCATATACTATGTTGTGAAGGTGACGGGGAATGAATGGTGCTTTGATGCACATTATGGCATTATCTTATGGTATGCAACTGCTCTATAAACACTGAAATATTACGACTCACAGTCTCAAATCTTACCTTGCTGACAGATATGTATTTTTTATTTTATTGAAATTTTTTGATGCAACATATAAAGCTCTGGTTAATCAGTTTAAGTGAAGTAGCAGGTATTCAAGCTGCTTGGTATTAAGAAAGAGAGGAAGGTGAGGAAGAAAACTGACTCAGCACTAGCACTCTGTCTAGGACAGTATATAAAACAGCAATTTACTGTCATTCACTTTTTAAAGTGAGAATTCTGAGTCCCTCCAGGCCAATGTGGGATTTACTACCTCCTGCACACGAAAGGAAAATCATCTGCTTCTTGCAGGATTGTGATTCATGCTGACTGTACTGGCTTTGGTGGGAACAGCTGAAAGGCAATACTTTTCCTCTGTAGCTGGCAGGAATGCCCACCTTCCTCTTCTTCGTCTGCACTAAAAGTTGTATTTTTTATTTCTGTGAATTAAGATACTTTTGGATGTCTAATCATTGTTTCTGCTAGCACTGACATGACTGAAATATTTTTGGATGATAAAGATAAAAAGCTTACAGGTACCAGACAACATAATATCTATTTTGTCCTCTGACTGACCCAAATAATAAACTTGCAGAGATAGAGTGGGAAAGAGAAGTAAATAAATATTTTAGCCACTATCTAGTGCCTCTTTGTAGTGCTGCTGATAACAAATCTGTAGAAAAAAGTGTGTGGCATTCCTTTTTAATATGAGAAATTAAATATAAAGCAGTAAGGTTCATTTTACCATAGATTATCACATCTCATTTCATTATGTGCCTTTTACAAGACACCTGGCTGTTGAAACCAGCCTGGTCATAAGTACATTCTGCAAAACTTTTGGGTAATTGACTCATCTTTTCAAAATGTCTAACAGTGCTTTCTCTCTCTTCCTGCCTTAGACCTACACAAACGTTTTAGAACGGATATAACTTCTCATTCCCATGCACAAAAGATGAAAATACATAAGAGAGGAGGAAAAAAGGAAACACAGACTGTTAATGTTATACTTCATGAAACACTGGAAATTTATTTGACACTGAAGCACTCTCTGTGAGCTTGCAAGCTAAGTCCTTATTCCTGCAGGCCTGGAGCCCATGGGCTCTGTGAGAGCTTGGAGTCTGACTGCACACAACATGTGCATGGGACTTTCTGTTCCCTTTGTGTTATTCATTGCTACATCTATGGGAAGCCAAAGAGATCCAGAATCCCATTGGCACAACAGTACTGTATTTCCTAGTTTAACCTGTGCTTTAATCCACATAACACCTCGTTAGTCAGGCTTTATGGGTGTAATCCAGAGCCCATTGATCTCAGTGGAAAATTGCTCACCAATTCCACTGGGCTTTCGATCACTGCCTGTACACGTGATGATAATTTCACCTCTAAATCTTGTGCAAACCAAGTTTGTGACCAGGCTAATTTTTCAAGGTTATACATAACCAAAAGTTAAGTGAAAAACATGTTTCCCCTGTGTACCTGAGACAAAATCCTGCCAAATCCAGCACAAAGTGGGAAGAAAAGGAGGAAAAGCAAGATGTGAATCTTCCCCCTGCCCTGCCCCACTTCTGAGTCTGGAGGAGCACTGTGCCATGGAGCTTCACAGACTTAGCTTCAACACCTGGCTGTGTTTTCTAGCTCCAAACTTGGCCTGGCCTCAGATTTTCCTTCAGTGTTTTTCCTCAGAACCATGGGTGCCTCCCACAGAGAGCTGAAGGGGATGGAAAGCTTAAGCAGTCCCACAGGGAACTTAAATCCTAATTCAGGACTAACAAAAATTGATTCTTTGCAGCTGTGGAACAATTTTCTCTCCTGAACTGAGGGAAGAAAAACTCAAGGAGTTCCAATATATTTCTAGGAGCCAAAGTTTTTATTGTACTTGGAAATTTTTTGATCAGCAGCCTTGAGATATGAAGAGGATTATTCGCCTCCCTTCCTTGTTTTGAGAACTAGCATAAATAATCCATTTAGCAATAATGCTGTGCCTCCCAGTGTGCTTGTTTATCGTTAGACTTCTCCAGCTTTCAGTGGGCTAGTGCACTCTGATTCCTGGCTGGATTTATGATGCAAATGTTAGACAAGAACTCTGTCCCTCTGTTTTCAAGCCAAATCTCTTTATTTTGTCATTGGATTTGAATTATAGATTTATGGAATCATTGGGAAATATTTGAAAATAAAAAAAATCTCTTGACAGTTAAAACCAGGTTGTAGGTTAACTCCAACCTGAAAGTTAACTGTAAGTCCATAGGAATGCCATTCATGAATTGTTACTTTCACTGAATTTTCTCTAAGGATCATCATGTGGGTTTTTGGCACACATTTCAAACACACAGTCATTCTTTCCTCACTCTGTAATGTCTTTTCACTTATTTTGTTCATATATTGTATCTTTCTTGAGAAGAATCTGGGAATTTTTAAGGATTCTTTGTAGATAACAAGGCCCTCTTACAGGAATAAGTACATTGAAACAAGGAACCCAAGTGGAAAAGACTGCAGGAACCAGAAGAAAAAAGCCTGTCTTCATCAATAAGACCTACAGGAAAAAATATAGAATGAGCTTGTGCCAAAAACTTTCACACATTGCTCAGTGTAGTCCAACTCACCTGATCAAAATTAATATGTCAGACCCTGAACAGATTACAAATTGACAGGTAAGTCTTTGAATGCAGTTATTGCTGGGGATTCAACAGCAACTCTGTGATTTCAGGACTACAGTGAAATGCAGACTTCTAGTACAGCATGACAGCTGAAGAGGAGGTGCCATCCTTGGAAGAAGTTTATTAGCTTAAACAATGAACCAAACCATTTAGTTTAAACTACTACTTGCTATTGTTTAAAACTCTTCTGTAAATTCAACATTTTTTTTAAATAAAGATATGAAGTAGGGTTATATTGTTTCTATATTTCTATATTGTTTCACTGAGTATGACCTCTCAACAGTTATTGTCCCAGGTCATAAGAGACCAATAAATATCTTCTGAAGGTAGAGAGCCTTTAGATAAGATCTAAAGAAATGACATAAGATTTAGAAAATGTACCTGGCTGTGAGAACTGTGAGAATCTAGACCTGCTGAGTTCAGACAGTGACAGTTAAGTAGGATCCCTATGATAACTGGGGTAGGGGTATCTGCAGTCCAAGTGCAGGAGGTGTATAGACAACATCACATTGGAGGAGATAGATCTGTGCATCTTATCTGCAGTGGTAATGTATGAGATAAAGTTGTACAGCTTCTCCAGTAAAGGAGAGCACAAGCTTGATAGAAGGACCTGTATCATCTAACAATAAAGATGGAAATAAATTGATCGTTGAAAAGAGCATTGTAGGCATTGCAACTATCAATTCAGAACAGAAATGGGATATTGGAGGGTACTCCAACACCCACTGAAATAATTCACCAGATCTTGGTGTGAATTTTCCCTTGTTTCAGGTCTTTCTGTTTTGTTTTGTTACCTCCCCCCACCCCCGGCCACCCAATTTGGATATTTTTAAGAGTTATCTTCTACATCACAAGAACTAGTTTAAAAAGCCCAGTATTCAAGCCATCACAGTGGGGGAGTGTAACAGACATTCTGGATTTATTGTTTGTGAAAACATACACTAGTATGTTTCTTGCATTTCTGTTTTCGTGAGCCTTTGATTTAATGACCGTTTTAATGTCTGTCAGAAGTAAACATTTGTGCCTACAATGCATATGTACAGATAGGAAACAAATTAATAGTTTTAATTTTTATATCTCAGTTTGAGATTTCACGGGTAGAATATCAGCTTTTATGTGGGCAGGGTGTTCCCAAGTACCATTAATTTCAATGAGGGTTGTAACTGTTCAGTGTTGCTAAATTTGAAGTGAGGGTGGATTTATCTTTTGTATCACGAGAAATGAATCATTGCACCTGAATAATAATGAATAATAATGTTGTAAAAGAAAGTGAATGCTGCAGTTCCAAGACAAGAAGGGGACAGGCTCAGGGCATACCCTGAGACCCCTTATTTTTAGAAGGAATTGCCCACCTGCTATATGTATATCTCAGCAGAAAGATTAGACTAATTTAAGAAAGGTATTTGAGCAACAAAATATAAAATTATCTTTGACTTAAGAAATGTCAAAGTTTTTGAATGTTATGCAAAGTAAAAATACATTTTAGGATGAGGTAGGATAAATTGAGTCATTGGAAGCCTTTTAGTGAAACACTACATAGTTTGGAGATAAAATACTAATTTTTGTACTAATGTTATGTTTTGTACTGCTGCATTTTCTAGTTTGTCATTTATGTGACAGAGATATTATGAAATAACTCTGAAGAAGACTGTTCAAATGATATTTCAAGATGTAGAAAAAGTGGAAAAGTGAAATCCTCTCAGTAAAAATTGAATGCATATTTTCTACCTGATTGTGTACAATTACAGGGGTTTAAAAATAAAATGAAAATCAAGGTTTGTGTCCAAAGTCAAATGCTATAATCATGTGCACCTAAATTTGTCCCCAGTTACCATGATGAAATCTATATTCAGAATTACATAGCAACACCTGAATGGATCCTTTCTATAAGTAAAAATGTTCCTGAATACTTCTGAAAATGAAAACTTGAAATATTTATTTTATTTCAGCCTTCGTCTTTCAATCTTCTGGCTTTTAAGAATCACCAAAAAATGAAGAGATGGAATTATCTGTCGCATGGAATTATCTGTCACATGGAATTATCATGTGACATTTAAATTCACGCTTAGATAGGCACTTATTAAGAACAGGTATAATCTTTGTAAATAATGCCTGGGGACAGATAACTACCAGTTACACTGGTTTCCTTTCTCAGGAATTTAGTCACTGACATTAGTCAGAGATTGAAAAAGGAATAAACAGTTCTGTATCAATGGATTTTGTCAATTTTTATGCAAAAGTTTAATTTCAGAATAAAGGGAGCTTTAGACTGCATTGTGCTGCTACGTTCTTTGCATGAAATCTTTGCACGTGTTGCTCATTTCAATCCTGAGACAAATGACAAATTATCTTCAAGCACTAGATCACTTTTCTGGTTTTTTTCCAAGTACAGACTGAAAGTTTGTGAGGACCTCAGGTGATTTGGTCTCTACAGATCTCCATTTACTATTTTCATCATGGAGATGCAAATCCTGTGGTATTTATAGCACTCCCAGACACGTGTGTGTGTAGTTACAGTTAGACAATTGGTCCTGACTTCCATTGAAAAGATACTGGGAATGGTTTGAGAAACTGCTTCCACAGTGAGCTTGGCAGAGTTGTATTCGTGGCTCCAAGGAGTGGTTTGTAGTGCCCTCTGTATTCCATAGCTTAGAGGAGTCTAAATAAACTCAGGAGCTTCCTTCAGGAATAGGATTTGAACCTATGTGTCCTTTGAGGGCGAAGTTCACTGCTGGAGGACAATATGGTGCTATAAAATTGTATTAGTTATTAGGTGACACTACAGCTGCACATTTCAGTACAGGAAATGGCATTCATACTCAGGGCTAAGACAAGAAAAGGTCAAGAGCTTTGTAATGTCCCTACCCTGAAACAGATTAGCAGTGCCACAAAGAAGCTTCCTTCCTTGTCAGTGCTATACCCTTAAAACATGGAAAAGAGACTCCAGGCTTCTCAGAGAATGTTTCTTCCTCCCTTCCTCCCTCTGTGTGCTGAGCTGAACTTCAGTGAACATTGCACTTGAAAAGTCTTAAAAAACGGCCTCCTCTCATGTAACCTCTCCTGGGTGGGTTGCATTCCTTATAAACTTTTTAAATAAAGCCAGAACACCTTAAGGCTCCTGTAGGTAACAATAATTTGAGGTGAATATCTGAAGGTGTTTTTTACTAAAATCTAGTTCCTTCCTTCCTTCCTTCCTTCCTTCCTTCCTTCCTTCCTTCCTTCCTTTCTTCCTTCCTTCGGGCGTTACTTTTGGGGCTTTGGAATCTTTTTGCATCTTGCAGACTAAAGTCTACAGTGTTTGACCTTCACCAAAATATAAGCCACTTTTAGCATTGCAATTCCATCTCAATTAATTATATTTATCAGAGGATGCCTCTCATTGAAGGACAAGTCACAGCCCTTTGTTGTTCCTTAACCTGAGCTGGCAACTCAGTACAAGAGGGGTCAGACCCCAACCCCCACTGTTATGGCNAACCTAAGAGAAACAAGTGATGCAAGTGTCTTTTTTTTTATATGCGGTTGGTCAAAAGAGAATCAGCAAAACTTGTAGAAATAGAAAACATTTTTCTTAAGTCAGAAATTAATTTTCTAAACCATTTTTTTTCCAAGATACAAGATTAATTACAAATGCATTAAATTGATATGATGACTAATCAACTGACATCCACAATACATTGTTGGGAGTGGAAGACCTTCCCCAGCTACAGCTATTTGTCTCTTTTGTTGATGGATGGAGTTCAGTAAATTCTGATCTGGAGTAAGACATAATCATAATCCAGTGACAGTCTGCCACACTTCTTCTACATGGTGTTTCCAGTGAACTGAAACATAGATTGTTGCCTGATCACTGTATCTTCAGTAGACGTCAGCTACTGGAGGATTTTGGGGAGCATATAAGGAAATGGTTGTAAGCATTTAATTGTAAAACTGTTCTTAACTTTCTGTTGAAATACTATGATGGAGATCATGGGATAAATATTTGCTTTTTATTAAGTTAGGATATTTGAGGACCACAGGACAAACAATAATTACTNATATACAGGGAATTTTTGTATTTAAGGTACTTTTATGTGGACTAGCATTACAGCTCTGAAGTAACATGAAAAGATGAGGTAGGGTATGGCACCAAGGAATACTTAGCCTTACTACAAAGGCTTACCATATCACACAAATTGACACACCTCACATGTCCTAAAGAGGAAGTTAGTAAGATGAAGCAGTGCAGCTGATCAAAACGACAAAATAGTATAATTACACCACTGCTTTTCCCTTTCATAATACCTGTCTGCCATGGTTATTAATTTGTTCCTTATATAGCTAAGCTTTGTTTTACAAGAAAATAAAGGAAGTAGGAAAATAGATTTTATAACCAACAAATGTATATTTTTATACATTTCTCATAATATATACTGGAGAGATACGAAAGGTCTGTGATAAAAACATACCTGGAAAAGTATCAACACAGTGCGTGCATGTGGAACAGAGCGTTATGAACATGCTTTTCCACTGTATCAAGAAGTTCATCAGTTTAAACCACAAACTGAAGTGATATCTGTTGACATTCAGTTTTGACCATAATAGAATTACTTAGTCAATGCCATTTCCAATGTTAATTTCTAAGCAGATGAATATTTTCAATGAGAATGACATCCAGATAGAATAGCAATGAAACAGGTAATCTAATTCATTTGAAGAACTATTCTATTAAAGTAATGGCCCCAAGGCAGGGAGAGATGAAGAGCACAGGTTAGGAAGAAAAGATAGCACAATTCCATAATAATGTGCAATTTTCTTTTCCAGAAGGAAAAAAGAAACAGGAGATTATATTGACAAGGTGCAGTACAATACTATGTAGGTTGAAATTTGAAAAGACCCAAAAAAGGCACAACAAACCACACACCAAGTTGTAAATAAAAGAAAAATATTGAAATATGCTATGGGAAATACCTATATAAGTACAACTCATATTAAATGTATGGCCAGACTGTTAAGTGCAGTTTTCCCATTTTGAACCCTGGCAAAGGATGAGCTACAGGGATTAAGTGATTTTTTATTACTTTTGCCAAAGTGAGAAATTAAAAGGGCACTGTATTATTTCTTCAGAAGCATCCAGACTCTTAAATTAGAAAAGATGCCTATGCAGAATGTTGGTGATATACCATGTCAGAGCAATCATGAGAAAAACTATTTCACTAACAAAAGAGGCTGTTTTGTCTTTTGCCCTTGCAGTGTTCATCACAATAACCTCCAGCTGTTTTCCCTGGGATACAGCCCTATGGCTCTGGGGCATCCAACCTCTAGGGTACAAAGCGTAGGAATTTTTAATTTCAATCTCCAACACCTGCATGAGGGAGGGAGCTCTGGTCCTTGATATCATTTAGTCATTGACTTTCCTGAAAATAGGGTTGAGCCCTAATACACCCCTGGGCAGCTAGAAGACATTAGGGTCTAATAAGTCTTATGATATATGCACGCTATTGATTTACCATGCTAGCTTTTAGAATCTGAATACCAATTGCATTTACCCAGGGATACATGTTAAGCAGGTCCATATGGAAATATTTTCTGTGCATCAAAACCATGCACTCAGAGCTTTTGCATTGCATACTTTGTCTAAATCACTCAGATTGTTCTCAGAATTTGTATATAAATAAACAGATACAAAGACATATTGGACTAAAAAGCTTTAAATAAAAATCAAGTGTTCATAACTCTTTGCCTTTGTTAAATTCTCAAAGTGAAATTTCATTTGGTAATAGAAAAATAGATTTAGTAGAAAAGGGAACTGAAGATCTGATCTGGAGACAAGACAAATGCCTGCTTTGTGCTGCACTTGAAAAGATAGGCCTCTCATCATGCAGACAGTTAACCTTGTGAGGAAAGATTTGCAGGAACATGAAATCTAGAAGTTTCTGTTGGATTTGTACACATTGTGCTATCCCAGTAGAGCTGTTCTGTTAACTATTACAGCCAAGGCATGCAGCTCACTATTTCCTAAAGTGCATTTTAATTTCCGTTGAACAGACTTGCACTTCTGATGTGGCCCTGCTGTCCCATCCTTTCAGATGTGTGAATTTTACTTGTGTAAAAGCTTTGCTTTAATTTTCAAATGTGCCTTGCAACAATAGAAAATTACATTAAGGTGTTCTCCTCTGGAACATTGAAGCCATGAAGGAGTCAGGAGTATGTCTGAAGATAATACCTTTTAGTGAAAAGGCTCTCCAACATGTGGGCACTGATCCAGATGAAGAAAGAGCACATCCTTTTACATGTAATGCTGCTTCTGCTGGTATCAAGGATTTTCTTAGACTGTAAAACATATCCCAGCAGAGAATACCCAACTAAGCATCTAACATAAGAAAAAATAATTTTTTATATGATCAGATTAGTTAAACAGATTTTTCTGCAAGGGAAAGAACTATTAAAATACATATTTTTTTATGACTGACAACAAGAAGAATAAGTGTTTCATATAAAACATATTTTCCTTTTGGGACACAATTTACTCCTGATATTCCTCCTTAGCAGATCTGTTTCCGAGGGGGCCAAAAATAAATAGTTTCCTTTAAAAACAAAATGGTGACTGAGTTAGTATGCTTCTGTGTAACAGCAATTATTTCTGACAGGTGAAAAGGCCATTAGACATGAATTGATTTTCAGAGGTACAGTGAACTCTTATTCGACAGGAGCTGTGTGTGCTCAGCACCTCTGAACATCAGGGTCAGTCTCACAAGGTGCTGAATGACCTCAACCCACAGAAAGTTTTCTACACATTTCAGGAACTGGCCTTTAGAAATGAGACAAGAAATCTGTAAGCCCAAATACACACTGTGGAGATGCTGAAATGCAGTCCCTGAGCTGTCATGTTGTCCACCTTAAACAGCATTGAACTCAGCACCATGAGATCCTGAGAAAACCACTTAACTCCCCTGTAATCTTTCCACTTTTATTCCTTCTGTGTCTTGTCCTTCTAAACAGTACCAAGACCTGAATTCTGCTCATGAATACACTACACTAATTGGGCTTAGTATCAGTGGTAAACTCTTATTGCTATGAAATGGCTGCTTCTAAAGATGAGAATAATTAAATATAACTGTTTAGAAAAGGTGTTTTAACTTAGCTAATGCTATGCTGTGTCTCCCTGGAAATCCATGACTGAGAATAGGCGACAACAAATGTGTTGTGCTCTTAGCCCTCTATATTCTTCCAGAGTAAAAATTAATTCTGAAACTGTGATCCACTCAAAATATTTAAATCTAAGCAATGTATGAAAAAGCCAATACAAAGTAGGAAAACAGCAATTTGAGAGAGAACGGGTAAGTACTAACAAAGATGAGACATCAAGAATTATATACTGAAGAATGTATAGTTGATATGCACTTTCTTCTAATGTCAGGTTTTTTTGTCTTTGTGCAGAATCAGGTTAGATCTGCTTTTCAAAGATCAGTGAACACTTGAGTCCAAATATATCTGAATTTTGGGGAGGATAATACTGAGGCATGATTTCAGAACTTTGCAATGTGAGCATCTCTCATTTTGTCATGATTGCCTTTTCTTTCATCCTTCACATACATCTTATATTTCATAAATGCTACATCTAATTAATTTTGTAATAGAAAAAACTCTACATGGAATTAATATAAATATGCTGGATATATTTATAGGTCATGTTTTCCACTTAAAAAGGGTTTAGAAAACTGACTCTGTTCTGGACGATTGCAAAGATTCTCTGGTTAAGTCCTCCATTTGTGCTTCATTTCCTGACTGTATAAAGGGAGGCTAACAGCATTTGATTAAAAAAAAAACCAACCAAAAACCAAAAAACAAACCAAAACCCCCAAATCTGAAAACTGAAAACCAAACCAAAAAAAAAAACCCAAAACCCCCTCAACCCACAAATTTTTGTGGGGTAGAGTTAATTATTGTAGACACCTTTGGCATTCTTAGGTAGCAGGTGGCTTAAACAGTAAGATGTACTGCTTATTTACATGTCTGCATCTACAAGGATTTTTGTGCACTGTTGTCCAGTGATGCTCATTGACCTTTTTAGTGTTCTGTAACATAAACGTAGCTGGAAAACAGCAGTGTTTAGGATTATGATTGCAATAGTATGGATTTTGTTTGGTACATTGTATTAGATTTTACTCCTTTTTTCCATCAGATGGGGAATATATATATTTCTGGTAAGGTATTTAATAAAACAGTGATTGATATGGCAAAATGATGAATTTTTCCTAGATTTATGTTTCCTGGATTATAAGGGAAAAATTTGGTTATATGCTTGTGTTTTGGCTCTTGCAACATTCCTCAATAGTCTAGACTAGAAGTATGCCTTCTCCCAAGTACTGATATTTGGAAATTGTCCTAAGTGAAACTCTTTTATCAAATCCTTTTTACCACAGCCCCCAGACAGGAAATACCAACGTGAAAAACCTTGATCTGAAAACTTTGAATAGCTTGACTAAATTCATACTTTGACTCTTTGAAAAGGACCCTTGAGAGCTGAAATGTGTGCAGTGAGTATTTAAGACCTATAGCTCACAAAATGAAACTTGACTCCAGACAGGTTTCATTAATTGGGAGAAGTTATGATGATAAGCATTGCTTTACTTTTCTTTCTTCCTAGCAATAGACTTTACTAAGATTACATTGCACTCTATCTTAACTGTCAGAGTTAAAAGACTTCATGTTACCAAAGCTGTCACTTTGTATAGTCATGAAACTGAACTAAAAAAATTCTGTAAGTCTTGAAGTTTCATCACAACTTTCACCCAGTATAATAGGCCACATAAGGCAGTAAAGAGTTGAGATCAGCCCAGCCACCCACACCCAAGTTCCTGTTAACCCACGCAGAGCTTTTACAATGAAACGAGGCCTCAGTCATTGTGGGAAGGTCACAGCAATGTTTTGTTATTGTCGTCTATGATGCTCATGTTTCAGCCACAAGCTGCGTTTCTATGGAATTGAACTTTGAAAACAGTAAACCTTATACATTAAAGACTTGATACAAAAAATAATCACTGGTTTTTTTTTTAAAAATTACATTTATTTATTGACTTAGTTCATTATCCTGCATACTGTTTTGAATTAATACTTGTTTAGAACGTGACTTTCTGAAAAGCAGAGGAGACCCTCTAAGTTTTAGAAGATCTGTTTATTGTGAGCTGTTTTCTTCCCACAATCTAAATCCCCCTTGGTGTCCTATGTCCATTTCCTTAGATCTTTGATGTACCAGATTCTGAGAAGTTGATTTTTTTTTCAATCAGTTCCTCAAAGGACTGGATAGGTTATTAATGGGTGTCAGCAATGGCCACAAACAAAAAGTTTCACTCCAACAAAATGAGGGTGGCAGAGCACTGGAAGAGGCTGCCCAGGGAGGTTGTGGAGTCTCCTTCTCTGGAAACATTCAAAACCCACTTGGATGAGTTCCTGTGTAACCTTCTCTAGGTGACCCTGCCTTGGTAGGAGGACTGGACAGGGTTAGCTCCAGAGGTCCCTTCCCCAATGATTTTGTGAGTCTGTGAAAAAAAAATTAAATTAAGAAAAAATGTCTCATACAGTATGTCCTTCATTATGCATAAGTTTCCTTTTTCCTGGTTGGTTTTTACAGAAATGATGCTTTTGTGTGTACTGTGTTTTCCTTAGTATTGATGTATTGATCAAATTTTAAACTATGATAAGATGGCAGAAACTAAGTCTCAAAGACAAATATTTCCTCATCCTCATCAAAGGAAGTGGCAGGATACACTTCACAGTGACTGAAGAGCAATGGGCGTTTTAGAGGAAACAGGTTACTTGTATCGGAGCTCTGAGGATGTTTATTGAATAAAATCCTCAAAATAAAATAAAAAAACAAATAAATATATTAATTACCATTAGGCCTTAATTTATTTGGAAATAGAAAACTCATACTATGCAGGCAAAAAAGCTTAATCTTTGGAAATAATCAGAGCAGTAATCAAGCTAATTATCTGTGGTAGGCATCAGAGTATATTTCACAAGCTTTCATCACCTTTCTCCCTTTCATCACCTCCCTAGAACCTGACTCATCAAATACACATGTGCTCATACAAATAGTAAAGTCAGACCCCATACCTTTGCTTTTGGGCATAAAAGAATGTATATTTGTGCAGGTTCTTACCTTGTTTATTTAAACAAATGTAATTTTTTACCAGGAAGATAAGGGACCTTTACAAAATGAGAAAAACACCTACTGCCTGCTTACTGCACAGAAGTACTCCCTGGCTGACCAGGAGTATGGATTTGACAAATACTTCTAGTCAGAAAATTTCTGCCCTCCAGAATGATTGGGAAAAAAAGGAATGCATTGTAGATGGGGTGGGACAGGCTATCCTGTTTATTGACAGCTGTGCAGGACCCATGAGGGACCCCAGGAGCTAACACACCAGTACAAGCAACTGTGAGATGCTGACCTAAGTGTGAGTATGGCAAAGACATTGAAAATATGCTGGTTTCTCCTTTCCAGCCTTAGGTCAAAGATCAGCCTTAGGTCAAGGAATCATTGGAACTTCAGCTTTTTATATTTCATCTTGAGTCTTCTGAAGTCAGACCTCACTAATATGAAAAGGAGGTATTTTATTAGAGCTTTTCTTCCATGTATCTGCCTTCCTGCATTGATCATGCCTCTTTTACAGAACTCTAGAGTAGGAGTACAAAGGAAGAGAATTATTTCTTTCGAGGTAAATTAGATAGGGGGAAACAGAAAGACATGCTTATTAAATCAAGTAAAAAACTTATTAAAACTGGGTAAAAGTTTGAAAGTACAGGAAAAAGATATTACAGCATTTGAGGTAAAAATCTATATATGAAGAAAATGCACAGGTCTGTACCTCTACTGCAGGGAAATAAGGCAAAGAGAGATCTACTTGAAGCTGGTTGGCTAATTAAGAAAAGATGGCTAAAGAATTGTTTTTCCAGAAGAAACATCACGCAAGTAATGTGACTACTCTAATTTGTGACTATTCATGATGGCTGACCTATAAGGCCTGGGTGCCCACTTACATCTGGGTGGATAGTCTCTGTTAGCCTTGGCAGATAGGTGGAACCAGACACATTCTCATCATTCTGTGGATCCACAGTGAGTCCCCTTAACTACTTTATCATTGTTTCTCCTTTTCCATCAAGTAATAATCTGGTTTCAAACTAATAAGAAGTAGAAAAACAAAGATTTTTTTAAAATTTTGATTACAGTGTCCTCTAGAAACTGCTTTGGGTTTTATCCTCCATTTATTCAAGTCCTCTGACACAAGCTTGCATTATGACAGAGCACAGATCTAGAAGAAGCAATGGCCACCAGAAAAAAGCAGATGTTTTCCTTTTGTCTGGAAAAAAATAGATAAAAATTGTGTTACTGTCCCTTTGGTTGTCAATGCATCCATGATACTTGAGTGTATGTTCTGGCGCCATAAAAACTTCAGTCAGGATAAATTTATGAGATATCTAATTAAAATCACTCTGTATTAGCCTTTTGTCTCAATTTTACTAGTTAGAGATATAACCTCTCTTGAACATGGGCCAAATTCACTTATATCAGCAGAAATAACACATAAGATTTCAATATGTGTATAATCAGACTCTTATACTGTTCAGCTACGTTTCTGTATCTTTTGGTGTATACGAAATTTTATTTTGCTTCTTTTCTGCTTCCCTGACAATGCTTTTCTATGTAGTTGTTGCCTTTAGGAGGTTTAATTTAGGTGATAAATACCTCTATAGCCCAGATATATCACAATAAAGTGCTCACGTAGTGTGCTTTATCCTACCCTAATTACAGGGGAAATGTATGTCATAACACACATGATGCAGGAATAATTGTAGTAAATCTAGTAAGATGCAATTCTAAACATTTAGCCTTTACTATAAATGGATATAATGTTGTAACACAAATTATTGTGAATTAGGATGGCAAGTTCTTCTAATGATACCAGAAGCCAGAGAAGCATTTTCCAGGATACTGCTCTGGACCTTTACCACATAGCATGGGCTATCCTACATTGTCAAGTAAGTATTGGAGGTTTCACCTGGTGCAAGGAATAGGAGGACTGGAAGGGAAAACAATATCTATAATTTATAACTGGATTTTCTATTTTTACATAATAGTAATTTAATCCTAGATTAAGTTCAATAAATGTACAATACTGTTTCAATACATTCCATTACATCAGGATATATACAATTAATTTCCACCTTGCATTCTGCATAAAAGGAGAGATTGATTTTACTAGTTCATGCAACAGTAAAAAAAAAGTTTCTCTTTTTCTACCTAGTATTCTTGGTTGATTTGAAGGAAGAATGCTTCAGAAAAAAAGAGGAAAATACAACTAAACTAAAAGTTATTCAGATAAGACTGTAATTTGTTCATATAATAATAAAGTAATGCTTTTGATCTACTTATCAGCACACTGTTATCTGACACTTGGATACTAGAATAGTGTGACCTTAGAGGTTAGCAATGACACTGCTTTTTGTACATGACCGTCCTTCCCATGGCTCTCTGAGCCTGTCTGAAACATTTTTATTTACATAAGTGGGCACAGTGGTTGCTATATGACAAAATGAAGCTTGATAGTCTTTAGGAGTCTGAGGTCTTACCTGCCATCTGAAAGAGAAAGTACCTGCTCTGCCTGCAAAGAGCTTGCCTACAGGACTCCAGACTTGCCCTTTTACAGCTGTGACATGACAGTTTTACCAAAATGAACACTGNATATATATATATATATATTATAACATCAAAATCCATTCCTTATAACTTAAAAAAGGGCTTATTTGATTAAGTAAACATTTTTATTTTTCTTTCTTGAAATAAACTTTTCTATGGTGAAAAACTTGGAAAAATCAAGCTCATAATTAGAATTTTAACATTTTTATTGTAAATACATTTTTTATTTTCCTCACCATTATATGAGTGCCTAGAATTTACTCTGCGATTGGATTTTTCAAAGCAGGTAAATAAAAATTTGAAAGTACAGTTGAAATAGTTTTTAATAGGTTTTATAGGCAGTTATGATGAGAATATAAATCTCTTGAAATTTTCCACAGAGAAAAATGTCTTCAAATCAATAAGTTTTAGTTGTCTAACCCAAGCAAAGGCTTTTGACAATCTTACTAGATACCTGTTCATATCCCTCAACACTTAGAAGCATTGGCAAATGAGATTTTCAGATGTAAGAATATTTTAAGTGGAACCTAGAATCCAAAGTTACTTTATTCCTATCTATTGAAGGTAAAGTGCCTGGTAAGTCATTAGTGCTATATATTTTAAGCTAATCCTTGAAAATTCTAATGCATTTTATTGAGGGAAGAGAATTTCTTACCAAAAGTCATCTTAATAATTTCTGTTTTTAAAAACTATTACATTTCTAAACCATTCAGAATTGTAATTTTGTTTGAGGGAACAATTTTAACAAAATTTAGACACTTTAACAACAACTATTCTGAATATTTTTATCTAAAATTCAAATTTTCTATATATACTTTCATGGTTGGTGTAGAAAATAGATCTATTCTGCTTTCTTTATATCTTGCTAAATATTCTTTTTAGTTTAGTTTTTGATTTTTGAATCTAGACAGATTCTCATTCTAAGAAACCTCTCACTGTTGCCAAAATATTTGGTACTTTGGAATTTGAATTTTGAACACAACTCAACATTTTTCTAGAAGTTTGCAAAACACAGAATTCATTAATTTATTGTACCTGACATTTCTGGTTATATTTCTAATTTCATCTTCCATTTCTTCGACACTTCTTTTTCTTATAACCCTTTTTAAAAATACTTGCATTTCAAACTCTCTTTGTTATACCTTGCCACTGAATTCCAAACTCTCTTTGTTATACCTTGCCACTGAATTCCAGCTTTATATTTCATATAAAAGGTTCTGTTCTTTTTATTTTCATATTAGTTCTTAGTTAATTTTATTATTTCTTATCCTATAATTATACCTTTCTGTTCTCCTTTTGCCACAACTCTGTATGACAGTTCAGAGCATTAAACATCCATAGTGACAGCCCTTGTCTACTGCAGGAGAGGAATGTGAAGTAAATGAGTTCATGATAGGTGTCCCCAGGGAGAGGTCCTACATCACAACATGTGTGGTGGGTCTGAGAGAGGCAACATCTTGTGTTTGGCATCCAGACTGGTGACTTGTGTCTTTTTGGAGAGTGGCACAACATCAGACTAGTGACCCTTCTATGATAAAAAGTAGGCAGCGAGTAATTTAAGAGAAGAAAATTTCTACTGCGATACTGCGTGGAGAAGGTGTTTAGTGACTTAAGAGATCTGATGCCAATTCTGCAACATTTTTGAGAGTGTCTAGTTTGAGACATCATCAGAAACAAAGCTGATCATCATCTCAGAAGTTGTGCTCTGTAGCTCATGTTCTCACCGAGCACTGAAAGACAGGGACAGTGACAGCTGTGCTTCTGGGGCTAATGGAGGCCTGGTGTGTGTGCCTCATCCAGCCTCCTGCTGGCAAGCCTGGCAAGCACCAAACCACTGTCTTGTTCTGTAGGGGAACAACTCCTGTGTCATCTGCTACAGCTTCTGGTCAGAAGGTGATGACTCAAATGTTATAAATACTTTTCCCACCCAGGGGCAGTATGTGGTAGGCAGGGTAGATATTATCACTGAAAAAGAGGAGTCCCCTTGTCTCAAACGTCCCTTATGCACAGATGTGAGCGAAGCATGCTGGTGGAAACAGGTAAAAATCAGAATGACTGAGCTCTGGATTCACAGATTGAATTGGTGAATATTTTCAACTACTTTTTTTCTATTCCTGATTCTTCCACGTGATAGAAAAATGTCCTATGTCTGATCTGTTTATCCCTACTTTTTCTTTTCCTGTAGAACATTCAATTCTTATTGTGCTGTAAGATTATACTTCAGCAATGCATAGCTCTGAGAAGCAATATTCAACCAACAAAGTCTCCCAGTGACATCCAGCTTTGACAGAGTTACATAAGCATAGGTTTGAGATACATGAGGCATAGTGGCCTGGATTTCTTCCCAAGGAAGAAATTTATGCTACTAAAGTGTGACTGGTTGTACAGAATGTACATATTTAGGGGAAACAGATGAAATTTATTTTGTTTAAAAGGATTTACTGGAAAGTAAATTGGTTATAAATGGTATGGGCTACACTGTCCATGTAAACCAAAGTAGTTGTAGGGAATTAAGAAACTGGTTCTACAATGCATTTGTTAACAGCAGTACTGGTCTGACTGATTGTAACAATTTTACAGCAAAACCATATCAAGTTATAATTCCTGTTCACAGAAGTCTGGATTGATTTATCGGGTTTAGTCCTGAAAAAGTTACAAATTTATCTGCTTTTTAGAGGAGGTACAGCTGCCTTCCTATAGCTTTGTCTTGGCTTGGAGCAGTGGTAGAATTGCTGAAAACTATTCAAAGAAAAATATTGTTTCTTTGTCAAACTCAAATTTTATCTAGCAAGTGTTGACCATAATTCTTTGATGTGACAAAGGCAAAACTTCTCAAACATCTTGCTTCATTTAGAGAAGCTTCAAACTGACTGTGCACTAATTACTTTTGTCAAACAATTTTTTCAAATGTACAGTTTTTATTTTTTGGCTAAATCAGATAAATAGATTTAATCATGCCAAAACATAATTTTTTAAAGTACGAAAGAAATATTTTAACTGCATCCTGCAAACTATTATTGCTTTTTTAACCTTAAGGTTATGAGGGGATTAATGCCCAAGAGCTGATGGTGAATTAAGTTAATAAATACCTATATTAAGTAGTATATTAAAATTACTTTGTTTGAGGTAGATAGACCAGGGAAGTTGAGTAGAGCTCATAATGCTGACATATAAAAATAAATAAAAACATATTTCCACCTGTTATGTAAAGACCCTAAAGCTACCTTAATAATAACAGTCTTCTGCTTTCTTCCCAGATTTCTTCCAGTAGTTGAATATTGAACAGGAGATGTATTCTGATCACTGGACAAAATAATGTGTCTGAATTTGAATGTTAAAAACTACCGCTGAGGCTATGAATTAAAAAATCTGTCCGTGGAGGAAACGGAAATAAATTACTTCTTACTTGAAGTAGATAGACTTCTGGCATTTTTAAACAGAAGAAATCTCTATAAAAATGTAATATTCATTGCTGATCCTAAAACTGGCACCTGAGGGTTCCAACTGTAGGCTCTCTACCTATTTAACAAACATTAATTTAGGAGGTACACATTTTAGGATGAGAAAATAAATCAGTCATCATTTAGGCTGGTGTGCTATCCTGAGGTTTTCCATGTGATGAGTTTAGATTCTTTGTAAATGTCCTTCATGGAGAATTTGAAGATGATTCTTTAGGAAAACCAAGAGAAAAATAGAAAATGGAAGTGGAAGCTTTTTTTTTGCCTTTTATTATGGCAATATTATTTATATAATATATATAATATTATTTTATTATTATTTTAAAGTGAAGTTAAAGAGACATGAGAGGGGTAGCTTGGTCTCCACTTTTCCTTGAGGATCATCAGAATCCTGATCCACTAAGAGATTGAAAATCTCTTCAGCAAGGCTGACCCTTTCCCTGAGCAGGTCAGCCATCCATGGAATTGAGTGCAATAACTTTGCATGAATTATTAAGAATAGGTATAACTGATAATGGTTAGTTAAATTATTGTTTTTCTATGTCTAATGAGCTATCAGGTTAAAAATGTTGAGTTCAGGCTAGAAGAAGAAGTAGTTGGACTGATTGGACTTTATAATGAAAAAGGACTTTGCTTTATGATGTTAATTCCTGGCTATTCCATCATGACCCACGCCACCTCATAGCTCCTCTTTGCCTTTTCAGATTTGGAGATTTGGCACTGACTTACTTTTGACTGAAGAAGGAACTTTAATGAAACTGAACAAGCACAGTGGTGATTGGCTCAGAACTCTCTCCAATATGCAACAATCCAGCACCACACATCATCTTTCTCACCCTGAAAGACTGATGAAAGATGGAGCCCAAAGTCATGGACTTAATGAACTCAGCAGACTTTTATAGGGGTGGTCCACAGATTAAGGGAATGCCTGTTTGTACATCTGAAAGGACAGGAGAGGTGATGGTATAGTGGTCAGTGTGGGGCCTGGCATGATGTAAATTGCATGGAATAAGGGATGGTACTGCCCTGGTTTCAGCTGGAATAGACTTCATTTTCTTCATTGGTATAGGGCCATATTTTGGATTCAGTATGAGAATAATGTTGGTTGTTACTGAGCAGTGCTTACCCCAAATCAAGAACTTTTGGGTGTCTCATGCTCGGCCAGAAAGCAGGTGCACAAGGAGCCGTGAGGGATCATGGCCAGGAGAGCTGACCCAAACTACCCAAAAGAATATCCCACACTGTATAATATCATGCCCAGGATATAAAATGGGGGCAGTTGACCAGGATGGGCCAGTTGCTGCACAGGGATTGGACGGGCATCGGTCAGTGGCTGGTGAATCCTTGTATTCTGCATCAATTGTTTCTCTTGGGTTTTATTTCTTCCTCTCTTCTTTTCCTTTTTCATTATTATTTAATTTTTTAATTAATCAACTCTTATTATATCAGCCCATGGTTTTTACCTTTTTTCCTGGTTCTTCTTCCCATCCCACTGTGGCGATGTGCAGGTAGTAAGTGAGCAGCTGTGTGGAACTTCTGTTGATGGCCATGACAGCAATATTTCTCACACAGTATTATTTGGCATACTTCAAAAGTTACTGAATATGGATTGGAAAATTGGTAGGAATAATGCTTGTTCCTACTTATTCTTAGCGATGACTGCTGTAATGTTATAAAATAACTGTCAAATCAGCAAACTTTGTTGGGTTATCTAAATGCTGAGAAAAATTATAAATCTCTTCATATAAATCTCTCTTGGCCTTGGACAGAACGATCTTAGACCAATTCAGTTGAAATTAAATGAAACCTAAAAGTAGTTCCTCTAACACTCCTTCACAATATCCCAAAAATAAATCTGACAGTATAAGATAGTTCCTGAAATCAATTCATTTGAAAAGCTTGGGGCAAAAGCTGGCTGAAAAATTTGTCATTTTCTCAATGTAGAAGTGCATAAACTACTTCAAATATGGACTCCAAAGAAAGGGAAATAAAAGACCATGAGATACAGATCTGCTTGGAACACTTAATACTCTCATAAAGGATATTTACACTATAATGAATGGAAAAGGAATGGACTGATGAGCAAAAAAAGTATGTATTCTAGGTGTTTGGAGGTAAACTGAAAAGAATTCAAACTGAGGTAGACCTTGCATAAGGATATAAAACTACCATTCAGATGTATCATGGACACATGGATAAAAGGAAAAAAAAGGAAAAAAGTAACTTATTATGAAATAGAAAGCACAAGTTGTACCAAAAGAAAAAAAAAATCTCTTTGTTTTGAATAAGATAGTGATCTAAATACAACAAGAAAATACAACAGAACTGGGCTGTCTGACCTCCATGAAGCATTTGATGTGGCCATACACAGGAAATTCAGTCAAATGCAGAGTGCAGAGGTGTAAAGCAAGTAGAAACAATTTTAGGATGATCTAGGATCATTAGGATCAATCTTAGGGTGATCAGTCTTAGGGTGATCTTTAATTACCTTGACAGAAAAGGAAAAAGACAAGTAGTTGGGAGTCAATACAGAAAATAATTTGAGAAGAACTGAATAGGCTTGTAGATTAGAAATACAGAAATAAATCAAATATGAGAAATACAATAAATTATTAATTTAGGCTTTGATTTGACAACTAGTGTTCCATTTACTTCTGAAAGGAATCTGGATTCTGAAATCAAATTCTTGAATAACAAAATTATAGTGAGACTGTTACTGTTAAAGAATAAGATGGAGATTTGTACCTCCATGACACGGGAGAAGGACCTCCATGTGAGTGAGCAGTGTGCTGCTGCAGCAAAGCATGCCAGTGGGATGTTGGGTGGCATCAACCAGTGCATGACCAGCAGAGACAAAGAAACCACTACCCCACTATACTCAGCACATGTCCAGCCACACCTGGAACACTGTGTTAAGTTTTACTTTACAAAAACTGCTATGCAAAAAATATGTGGGCAGGCTGAGAACTGTTTGTTCAGTGTTGAGGAAGGAAGGCATAGAGGAGACCTTATCATCATGTTCCACCATTTATAGGGTGGCTACCAGGAAGAGGGAGACTCCCTTTTTTACAAGAAATCACATGGAACAGGCAAGGGGTAATGGGTACAAGTTACTCCTGGAGAGGTTCTGATTGGACAGAAAAAGAAAAATATTTTATCAATGAAAAGAATCAGCTATTGGAATAATCTTCCCAGGGAAGTGGTGTATGGCAGCAGCTCTCTGGCCACAGAGAACAGACACAGACTTTCCCAGGCATTTTTCTGGGGAAGGTTGTGAGAGAAGCAGAGAAAAGAGAATCAAAACAATTCTTATCTCACTTGTTGCTGCTCGCTGTTGTGCCCATGTGGAATGTGTTCTGGAGATTGTTTACCCAAGATGATTGCTTGATTGGATTTTGGCGATGGCAGTTTGGATTTGAATCCAAATTCATTGACCAATTCGATCCACAGCTGTGTCAGGACTCTCGGGCAGAGAGCCACGGGTTTTTCTAGTTAGCTAGTTAGTGATAGCGCTTGTTAGTGTAATACAGTGTAATATAGTTATAGTATAATATATTATAAGATAATAATAAAGCAATTGATCAGCCTTCTGAATCATGGAGTCAATGCTAATTATTCCCTGGTTGGGGGCCTGCGGCAACAGTGGTGGATTCCCCACTTTTAATATTCAGTAGGACAGGTTACTGGGCCATCTTGTCTGGACCATGCTTTTGCCTAGAAAGATTGTACTGGATGATCCTTGAGGCCCCTTCCAACTCAGTGTTCTATGATTCTTTGTTTTGTAGTATTAATAGGAAATGTGATGTAAATGGCTTGTACATATATCTTGGAATGTAATCCCAACAGGTTGTGTTAATGCCATTACATACTGACCCCACAGAGAGAGGAAAATCTATTTTAATTTTACTTTGGCATTTTATTAAGATGAATGTAGAAAGTATATTCTGGTACATTTTGCCCGCCACTCCTGAATTCTGCGAGATGTGATCTTTGAGTTTACTGCAATCACTTGGAAAGTAATTGTCTCACTACAGCTGAGAAATGGACTTAGCAAGTTCCTTGAGTATTTTGTTATTTTCAGTTTCTGAGCAAATTCAAATTGCAAAGATGAGGCTGGATAGCTGAAGAGGGAAAATATTCCACCTTTATTTCCCTCCCCCCTTCAGTTATGACACGTGAATTAAAATCCATTAGCTTCTGTGTATCTGAAAACTTTAAGCACTGAGATACAATAAATATATCCATTTATAATTTTCGAGGAATAGATGTAGAATGTTAATAGCACTACAGCTAAGGCATGAAGTCCTACTTTTGCTACAGCACTTAGTAAAATTTATTGCAACAACTTGGCCTACCAGCATTGATCCAGTCTATGTAGATTATGCATGATAATTTTATATTGATTCATTATAATTTACATCAATTTTTTTTTTCATTGCTTGGAAATATGCAGTTGTACTTTCAACTTACATGTATGCTATCATACACAGAATACTGGGAAAATGATAGAGAGTAGAAACTCTTTTCAAAGACCAGACACCCCAGCTGAAATATGTTACATTTATTCACAGTTTGGGTGCCGGACTCTCTGTCGTGTCACCTGAACCTTGACCTAGAATGACCAAACACTAGTCATGCAAGAAAGTCTTTTATCATCCCAGTTTCTTCAGTCCTTTCAACAAATGTTGTCAATTATGTCATTTAAATATGTTGGGCATGGTGAAAAATTGCCTGCTAATACTAGTCTTTAAGGTGAGATATAGTCATCTCTGAACTCAGAAGACAGAAAATGAGATTCCCTGTCCCAATCCCCTTTAATTTATGATGTTCTTTATTTCCCCCCTCCTGCCTCCAGAAGGGCTTTCAGCATTATCAGGACATGCACACTTCTGGTAGTGAAAGGTCACTGATTAATTCACTCTACAACACAGTGCTTTGTGAACTTTTCAGATGTAAATTCTATTGTTCTGCTTGTTGGAGAACATGTAACTGGAAAACATAAGCCTGTTCCAAGCTAAACCATGAATGCAAAAGGACAAAAAAAAGGATTCTTTAAAGAAGCATTACTAATTAGGTGAAAGAAATTAATCTGCAAAGGGCCTGGGTCCGCGAAGTTGCTTGGTTGTAACACTCTGAAGGGCTTCTACTCAGTGGTTCTTGGTGAAGCCTGTTTCCCTAAGTAAAAGCATTGCAACTTGTGCTCAGAATCAGGATTATTTAAGTTTCATGAAAGGAAAACAAAGAAAAAAAGGAGAAAAATGTTTGCTGATGAAAATTAAGAAAAGCAATCATATTCATGTCATGGGAGCTGGCTTTAATTGCTTCACCTTGGGGTTTGGGGGGGCAGATTGCAACAGTAATGCTTTTTATTTAAAAGGTAAAACACTGATAATGTAAATGTATTTCATGGCATACGCTGAACTTTCAATTCTGAAGAGATGCATGATGGGCTTTTTTGTGTATGTCATATCGCACTAGACCCAAATTATTTTATACTTCCCCAGATCAATGTAGTTTCTCTTTCCTGATGTTCTTGAATATTTCTGGATACAGCCTTTCAGTTTAAAGCCAGGACAGGGACATTTTAAATCCTAGTAAATATCTCCATAGGTAACTGCTAGATCAGATATTAACATATATCAAGAATAGCACCAAAATTACATTTTCCTTAACACAAGAAGTAAACAGACACCAGATAAATCAATAAAACATTTCTCTATATTTTCCTTCCTCTGTTTCCTTGCTACTCAGTGTCCTACAAGATTTGTATCAGCGTAATTTCAGAATTCTAAAACATCTTTCCTTATCACAACCTCTCTTTGCCTTTGATTTTCACTTTCTTCTTTTAATTTCTTTTGTCTTTGTGAGCACTGACATCCTGTTTCTTTGATAAGGTTTCAAGAGAAGCTCTTCTGTGAAGTGTCCCTAGATTATAGTCAGGGCTATGGTTTTTACCATGTTTAGATAACTAAAGAAATAAGACAATTAGAAAACTCTATGTTAAAAAAACAAAAAGACATTTTCATTTCTTTCGTCTCAGCTGAAGTCTAATCAGATTATTAAAACCCATGGAGATACATACAGGTTCTGTTCTCAAGCACTTTGTGCCAAGGACTATATGTGGGACTAATACAAAAAGATCATCATAATTGCATAATCTCAAGGATATGAACTGTAGAGTTCTGCTAATTTGGTGTGTACAATGCCTCTTCTGCTTTTCTGTACCATACAAGACAGGACTTAAATTCATGCAAGAGGAGTTCTCATAGATTTCTTTGAAAACTGCATTTATGTACACACCCTGGTGAACATATTCTGCCCCAATATCAGGCAGAAAACTCCTATACCAAGGACACACCTGATTCAGCATGGAAAATGGAAGGAGGAATTTGCAAAGGATTAGAGCTGTTTCATGTTATCTACTCAGACAAGATGGAAACAACTTTCAATATGTGAATGCACAATGGAATGTCTTAGGCAGTTTAATGTGGTTCCTAAAAACAGTTAACAACAGATGGTTATCTTTTCCACTTGAAAAGATAAGTTTCACTTGAAACTCAGTGATTTCATTAGTTTGAATTAGTGTTTCTTGAAACTATACATTTACTATCATGGAAAATCACTGAAGATGTTCCATGAAATTGAGGTGATGTTTGTTTCCTCCTTTTGTAGCAAGCATATTTTCATCTTAGCATAGATGAAATTATAAAATGTAGAAAAACGGAGTCATTTCTGTCTTGTAGGAGCCTTTATTTCAGACATTTCTCTGTTATGTTCCATTGACTTCAAAATATGTTTTTAAAAACCACAATTTAATATCCAGCACCTGCAAAATATTGTGAAGTATTAGGAACAGTTGTAATGAAAACTGACTGCAAGCGTCATAACAACAGGTGACATTATTCATAACCTACAGTTATAACAAGGTTGTGATGTAAACTCAGTGATCATAGATGAAATAAGCCAGCTACAAATGTGAAAATATCCTGAACTTTAGAAGTAATACAACCAAATATAATAAATCTTGCCTGCAAATGTAATAAGGCCCTTAACTGAAATGTAATAAAATCTATCAACAGCTGCAATGTATATGGAACATATTATATAGCTTTACTATGAATTATACCCCCTGCTGTTTATGGACTCCACAATGTCATGCTTTGTCTTCTTCCAGAAAATCAAGTGCTACGGGACTAAGTGTTTTCCAATTTATATTAAGTATGACAGTGTGCTAATACAAAAATGTTGAGGGTGAAAATGAAATTTTGAATCCAGATGTGCTCCTTCATCATCTGTTAGCATAAGAGAAAGGATGTGGTCAACCACATGTGGCTCAAACACTTCCTCAGCTAGACAAGGTAGGAACTGAAATGGATGTTCTGGGTAACTAATATGTTCCTCTGGTCCTAACAATGTAAATATGTACACAAAGAAAGAAGGAATTTTGTTGAGTGATGCAGCAGGGGAAAAGTTCAATCTCCCTGATCTTTACGTGCCTTTCTTTTTTGGCTTCTGAAATTTTATTTGAGGATAATGTATATCATTTCCTAGGAAGTGCCGAGTTGTGACTTCTTTATTGGACTCCTACTCCAAGAAATGAGAAGGAAGGTCTGATGTGATGTGTCTCACTGGCTGCCATCTGTTTGTGATAATCCTATGCACTTCTAAAGCTCCTGAAATGACAAGAAAACCTAGTACTGCAGCTCAGGAGAAACCTACACAGTTCTAAGATGAAATATCAAAGGAAAGATCTTGATGGTTTCTTTGTGTGCAGAGGTGACTTGATCTTGATAGTGGTTCTAAATCCTTTGCTATGGAGGACTTGCCTCTTACAGTTATGATGACTTTATAGTGGCCCATTCCCAACACAAATGTTTCCACTGAGAAAGGAATGCACAAAAATGAACGATTACATGGGTCCAAAAGCTGCAAGTATTGTGCCATCTGAAGCCACACCACTGTCCCCAGTTTTCTTTCTGTCACAGGGCATTACGGATGCAAATGTGGTGTCACATCATAGCAAATTGTTGGATAGTCTCCTGACACTTCCAGCAGCACACAGCTCACTATTAATATCTCAATAAATAAGCCTAACAATATTGTGTCTTTAAAAAGTTATTAGAGAGCACTTTTGGTAGAACTTAACAACGGATTAAAGTATCTTGCATTCTCAGGCAGGAATTAACACCTGCAATATATCTTTAAAGGTTGTTGTAGGGAATACTGCTGCAACTCTGTGAGCACAGAGGGACAAATAAAGTTATTTGGTAAAATTTGAACTGTGAACTTCTATTGGGCTTTTTTTTAAAAAACCAAAACAATTATGGGCCTAAATCCTGCTAGGCACTACTGTACAGATATTAAAATGTAAATCTTAATATATTTATGTAAGTTTATATAAGTCCTATTGGATTTCAGAAGGTAGAATTTGAAATTAGGGAAATAAAACACAGTTATGGTAAGTTGCTACAGAGAAGAAAGTAAAAATGACTGTCAAGAAATGTAAACACCACAAAACAATAGGAAAATTAAGAAAACTCCTTTGTTCTGTATTTTTTATTTTAATAAATTGTTACTTGCCACAAAAATATATAAAACATTTTCAGTTTTTTTAAGTTGACAGTGTCACTTAAAGGCTACCATTACCATAGGTCTTGCTTTCAGCTGAAGATCCATCTGGATTTAATAACCGTTCTGTATTTTATTGTATTTTGATTTCCAATTTGGAGTTGTGGGAGACAAATTACTACTTTACTAAATTAAGCCCATGTCCATTTATTTCACAAATGGTATTCCAAAATAACTCTAAATCATTTGTAAGGAAGTCACATACAGTACACTTGTCACGCAGACAGTATTTAAATGAAATTTTCTCAATGTTTTCTATATAGTTCTTAACATTTAATATATTTTTAATACTTAAACATTTGGGTTGTATGAGATAGATTTGAGAAGATAGGTGGGCTATTTTGTCTGAAACAAACAGGAATAGCCTTGCACTAAGAGTGGTGGAGACATAAGCTCAGTGAAATCATCTGTCAAAATTTCGAATTCAAAGGTCACAGCTATCATTAATGTTCTAAGAATCTAAATTTCTTGCTCAACATTTTTGTGTCCTGCGCAAACCATCATTGACTGCAGCCATGCTTTACTTTTCTACTTAATACTTGACTAACTGTGCTAGTTTTGGCTGTGGTAAAGTTAATTTTCTTCACAGTGGCTGGTGTGGGGCTGTGTCTTGGATTTATGGTGACCGCAGGGTTGATGATATAGAAATGTTTCTGGTTTTGCTGAGCAGGGCTTGCACAGAGCCAAGGCCTTTAGTGCTTTTTGTACTGCCACACTGGTGAGACGACTGAAGGTACATGGGAGGTTGGGAACAGACACAGTCAGAACACAAGTCACAGTGACCCAAACTGACCCAAGGAATATTTCAGACCATGTGACATTGTATTCAGTATATAAAATGGGGGGAAGAATGAGGAAGGGGGGGACGTTTGGAATGATGGCATTGGTCTTCCCAAGTAATGNGAAATGTTTCTGGTTTTGCTGAGCAGGGCTTGCACAGAGCCAAGGCCTTTAGTGCTTTTTGTACTGCCACACTGGTGAGACGACTGAAGGTACATGGGAGGTTGGGAACAGACACAGTCAGAACACAAGTCACAGTGACCCAAACTGACCCAAGGAATATTTCAGACCATGTGACATTGTATTCAGTATATAAAATGGGGGGAAGAATGAGGAAGGGGGGGACGTTTGGAATGATGGCATTGGTCTTCCCAAGTAACGTTATATGTGATGGAGCCCTGCTCTGCCGGGCATGGCTGAACACCTGCCTGCCCAGGGGTAGAATTGAATTATTGTCTGCTAATTGTTTTGCTTTTCTTGTGTGCATGCCTATTACTTTCCCTNATGGGAGGTTGGGAACAGACACAGTCAGAACACAAGTCACAGTGACCCAAACTGACCCAAGGAATATTTCAGACCATGTGACATTGTATTCAGTATATAAAATGGGGGGAAGAATGAGGAAGGGGGGGACGTTTGGAATGATGGCATTGGTCTTCCCAAGTAATGTTATATGTGATGGAGCCCTGCTCTCCCGGGCATGGCTGAACACCTGCCTGCCCAGGGGTAGAATTGAATTATTGTCTGCTAATTGTTTTGCTTTTCTTGTGTGCATGCCTATTACTTTCCCTTTGAACTGTCTTTATCTCAGCCCATGAGTTTTCCATGTTTTACCCTTCCCTTTGTCTCCTTGATCTCAGTGGTGGGGGAGTTAGCGAGTGGCTGCGTAGAGCTTAGTGGCTGGCTGGAGTTAAACCACAACACTGAAAAAGAACTTGGTACTCTGAAAGAAAAGGGATCTAAACTTTTGGGGATTCTTTTTGGTATATAATCCAGAAATATTAATTCGTTTTGCAGATCCATTGATTAATGCACAGAGAGTAAAGACCAAATGAAAACCAAATTCACCAATGTCTTTAAACTAGTGACTAATGATTTCCCAAAAACACACCCATAAGCATATTGAAAAGGCTAAAAAGGTCATCCAGAAATGTTCATTTCAGCATTACATGTTCCAATAGTAAAACTTATTTGGATTAGTTTGGCAATAACTACCCACTGTAGTGGTAGCAATGGCAGACCTTAAACAGTGGCAGACCTTAAACAGTGTAGAACATGGGTGGGAAAGGAGGCTGCCGCTAGTGATGGTCTGATACTAAATATTCCCTCTTGGAACAGAACAGGAGCTCCAAAGGCACTGCAGTTCCAGGAATACATTTATTTTCTTCCCGTCCAAAGGAAAAGAAAAAGCACAGCTGCACCGCAGTGCAATGCAGTCCAGAAGTTCAGGGGCATCCTCATGAGATGTTGCTTTTTCCTAGAGCTCTTTGGGGAGGTGTAACTACTCACCACTCCTGACTCCCAGCTGACACAAAATATAGTGGAGTATTAAATGAAATGCACAGCACTGACATTTCAAACCTTCCTTGTGCCAGAAAATGGAACACCTGCACTGGACAATAGGAAATGGATGATTGGAGTCAAGCAAATTTGTCAATTTTTAAGAATAATGCTTTACACCAGATCCTACAAATGAAAGCCATAAAAGAAAAACTATGGCAGTGAAAATCCCTCCAAACCCTATGTGTATGTAACAACTTAGTTATACTCTTTGGTTACCTGTTTTTTTGATTAATATGTTGAGGGTTTTATAATGAGGTGAAAATATGAAAGAAT
Source organism: Ploceus nigricollis (assembly GCA_013399945.1). Lineage (NCBI taxonomy): Eukaryota > Metazoa > Chordata > Aves > Passeriformes > Ploceidae > Ploceus > Ploceus nigricollis. The sequence goes on along the minus strand of VXBC01009137.1, from coordinate 103,583 downwards.
TTGAAAACTTATACCATTTAGAGCTCCTCCTAAAGACAAATGATACTTAAATACATCCAAAAGAGAGATATTATGAAAATTCCCTTATGACTGAGCTCCTCTCTCTACTGTCAATAGTAATTGTTGAAGTATTACCATTCAACGTTTAAATTTAAACCAGGAATCTCCTATCATTTATAACAACAAAGAATATTCTTAAAATGAAACTTGGTTATTATCCTTGTCAAAGAGTAACACCTAAAATGTTAATTTTACCCCATAAGATAGCTAAAGGGATGATAATGACAAGCAAAAAACAAATTTCTGTAGTAAGCACGGAGTTTTATTTATATCTTAATTGAATTTTGCTGGGAACCAATTTCAGAACAATATGTCATTCTATTAGATTCTTCTTTGTTTCTTATTCTTAAGGTTAAAATGTCTGTATGTCTTTAGCATAGTGATATGAAATTCTTCAGCATAGGAAAAGATTTTTTGATACATTCCAGTTTTACAGTTGTAAGGAAAAATGGAAACTAACTGGAAAGCTGCTATTGTTACTATATTAAGCAGAAACGTCCTGTGATTTAGAGGAATTTTAAAGTATTTCAAATTTGTCATATTTGTAAGTATTTATATTTGTTTACACGTTTATTATATTCATAAAATATTTAATATATATTATATATATCATATTTAACATATAATAGTTATTAAATATACAATAAATATATCCGATANGCACCAAGATACTCTTGTCTCACATTAATTAATCCAGTGTATATATATATATATTTATATATATATATGTATATTTTTATGTAAATATGCATAACAATACACACCACTGCATAAATATTCAAGTACATTTACATGTTGTTGCTATGGCAGAGTCTTGCTAATATCTGAGAAATAAAAAAATAAATACCACCAGAGGGCTCACAAGCTATTTTATTTTTGATGTCAACAACTGTCTAAACCAATGAACACTGAGACTTAGACTTTGCCGGTAATTAAATCTGCCACATTTTTAGAAGACTTCTAGGTGTCCAGATACCAAGGTGAGGATGCGTCATCTCTTCTTCTGACACCAGAATCTCATTTCAACATTACTGTAATTTTTCTCCTTAGGTAAAAGGGTTCACTCTAAGCCCAGAGAGTTTACTTCTCTCTAGAAAAGCAATTGCTGTCTTGAGCTTAGATGTGCCTGAAGTGTAATACCCTCAACATTGGTTTGTAGCCTATAGATCACATGTGAATGCATGCAAGATTATATAGTTCTGTAATCTATGCAAAGACAAATGTGGGGGTAAATGTGGGAATTGCCTACATTAAAGAACCTTCTAGAAAAGCTATTCAGAAGACATACCACCTCCTCTTTTGTGAACTGCATATGTGTGTCTGGCTCGCAGTGGCCATGGGATGGAGGTTGGCCAGCTAGCTGACCTGCTTGTGGCCAGAGGGCAAACACGCGAACGGCCGCCTCTGAGTCTCTGTCCAGACTGTCGCGGATGGCGGTGATTGCTGCGGCGTGGGTAGCGTAGCAGAGGCACAGAGCACGAGGCAGAGGAATGAGGGAAAGACACTTGTCTGAATCTCCAAGGACTTTTACCCCCGAAAGGGGATCAGAGCAAGTGACAATAGCTGATAAGAAAACTGCTTTTAAGTGGGGGAGGGAAGAAGGGGAGGACACAACTTTTAACCTGTAGGGAGGCATGTGGGGAAGAGAGCAGGGTAAGAGCTACTCAATGGAGGTTAATCGGGGGGGGAACAAGCCTTACAATCTAATCTTGCTTCCAGGAAGGGATGAAGGACAGGGAACATTCCAGAACCAAAGCGATGTGCAATCTTTGACAGACAGGGGTAAGATAAGGGAACAAGGGAGGTACAAGAAGACTGACAAGTGGATTGACATACTCTTTGGTGGGAAAAACTATGGTAAACAACTCAGGACTGAACCATTAGGGAAGCCAGATGGGGTACATGGAACAAACAATTACAAACTTATGACAAGGAATATTCAAAACATACTACAGAAGAACAAACTGTAAAATAACAGACTGCCACACATATGCATTTTATTGCCCAGGTCAGCCACCTCTGCCTTAAGAAATAATTCTGATTCCAATCTTCTTCCACATTGCTGATCCTTTAAATTCCTCTTGGGGCCACCTGGGTTGAAGAAGGCTGGCAGCAAACAATATAGTTTGCGTGTACTGATGATATGCTAAAAAGTAGGAACAAGGAAGACCATACCTGAGAAAATGACACTGTTATGAAGTCCTTAGATGGTAGGTTTGAGAAAAAAAAAAAAACCTAAGGAAAAACAAATCCAAAATCAGATAGACTGACATAACTAACTGCAAATATACAGGACCAACAGCGATCATAAAACCCTTTCTGCAGGGCATAACGTGGGAAAGTCTGAGAGATTCATCTTCATGTATTGAAACCTAGCCCCAAATCATCTCCAGTCCCTTTATTCCCTCCCCAAAACCATCAGCATCACTCTCTCAGTAGCTCTTATTCTCCCTTCCTTCTTGGTTTTATTTGTTCCTTGTGATCTCTACCAAAGCTGGCTTTGCTCTTAAACCTCCCTTTGATTTCTCTGCTTCTCTAATTCCTTTCCTTCCCTCTTTGTTTTCATTCCCTTTGCTTGATGCCAGAGCCTGTATTTTCAATTCTTCCCACCCTTGTGCTCTCAGCTCCTCACTCCCCTCTCAGCGCTCTCCACCTGACTAATCCCCAGTACTGGCTCCTTACCAAAAGCACTACTTCCATTTCTGTTCTCATGCTGTCAAACACATCTGGAATAAACTCACTTCCTCAACTTAAACACAATTCTCTTATCTGAGCTTGTCTAAAGATTTTTACTTCTCTTTCTGAGCAAACTCTTAAGCTGCAAATTGCCTATCATTGCTCTCTACTTTATAGTTCACTCTAAAATTTTCTGCCCTCAGCACTCTGCCACCTTCTGCAACATCCCCCTCGCAATCTTTCCCACCTCCTCCCTCTGTAAGGGATGTAAACCCCTTGCAAGGTTTGAGTAAGCAGCATCCTTCATCACCATTAGTGAATTTCTGTTTTTAGTGACCAAATGCAGTGAACAGACTTTAGAAATTGTAAGCAACAAAGACAAATGAATATTAACCCAAGAATGACATTTTTCTTCCTTAGCACTTTTCATAGGTTTGATTTTCCATGAAGAAGAAATAATTTTCTAAATAAATATTCCTATTCAGTTATCTTTAAACATTCTGTTCCCATCTGCTTTTCTTTTATAGCAGACATAAAAAGAAGGTGCTTAAAACTTGCTTTTATTAAGAGTACGCAATTGAAACCACTTCAAAGCAAGACTTAGTAAAATATAAAGTAGATGATGACCATTGATTATAATTTCATTTGAGTTGAAAGACTTAATTGCTATACATCTTGAATGGACTGTATTCAACTCAAGGAAAAGATTTTATTTTATTTATTTTTCTTTTAAACTCTCATTGGGTTTATCTCAGATTTCTTGGTTTCCACAGATGCTTTTGTTCACAAGGTAATAATTTTCACAAGAACAGAATTGATGAAGTGTTTTTCTAAATGTCCATGATATTTTTAGGCATAAGACCTTGGTACTGTGGGTTGTGTCTACTCAATTGCTACCATTGTTACCAATGAAAATAAAAACACTGATCTAGTGAAGAATAATATTTGATTGGGAGAAAAAATATTGAATGTATTTACAACTGAACAGCAATTTGAAGCAGTAAACGGAGGTTTTGTCTGCATTAGCTTCAATGGAAGATATTTTTATTTCCTTTCCTCCAGCAGTGACTCTAGTTTAAATTTTCACGACGTTGATGCCATCTAAATTTTCTGTGAGGCTTCTGTCTACCTTCTATTCTTATTTTGTACAAGTTAATCTTCAGACTTAATTCTGGTTAAAATGGCAGTCTTTGTTTACATTAATGTGGTGGTATATATTTAAAAGTATCACCTATGAACAGAAAAGATGGAAAAACTGGATCTTGGGGAGAGAAAGATTTTTCTCTATGATTGTGGTTTAACCTCAGCCAGCAGCCGAGGCCCACACAGCCTCTCACTCACTCCCCCACCAGCAGGAATGGGGGAAGAGCCAGAAGGGTAAAAGCTGGAAATCTCCTGGGTGGAGATAAAGACAGTTTAGTAGGGAAAGAAAAAGCAGTGCACACAAGCAAGGCAAAAGAAGGAATAAATTCACTGCTCCCCACAGGCAGGCAGGTGTTCAGCCATCCCCAGGAACGCAGGGCTCCATCACCCATACCAATGACTTAGGAAAACAAACACCATCACTCCAAATGCCCCACTCTTCCTCCTTCTTCCCCTACTTTATACACTGAGCACGATGTCACATAGTCTGGAATATCTCTTTGGTCACTTTGTGTCACCTGTCCTGGCTGTATCTCCTCCCAGCTTCTCATGCACTGTCAGCCTCCCCACCAGTATGGCAGTGCAAAAGCAGAGGAGGCCTTGGCTCTGTGTGAGCCCTGCTCAGCAATAACAAAAACATCTCTACATTATCAACCCTGTGTTCAGCACAAATTCAAGACATACCAGCCACTGTGAAGAAAATTAGTCCAGCCAAAATCAGCACATCTACATTTGGAATTAGACCAATTTTATCTACTATCCATGTTGAAATTCAATTATATGAGATGTGAAAAAAATACTGATTAGTGGAGGCTATGTATGTCGAAACCTTCTTGACCAGGACACCTTTGCTGCAAACATCATCCAGCAAATGGTTTGTTGTTGTACTTTTAATCATTTTCTAACATGCATGCACATTTAGCAGCCAAGTATTTCTTCAAAAATCCAGTCGGCATATGGAAGATGGACACATAATCTAGTAAAGCAAAGAGTTGTGGAGGAGAAAATTGAGTAAAAGTTACAATACATGTTCTTCATTGGTTGACACTGAAGTAATAGTAAAGGGTGTGAGAGTAATTTGCTGGTCTGATCCCTCAGCTTAGGTTCTTAATGCTTTGCCTTTGTTTCAGATAGATTCTGAGCTCCCTGAAGCTTAGTGTATTAAAAACACCGTGGTCCTGAGTCAGTCAGTTGTTAAACATAGTGTTGAACATATGCACGATCGTAATGGCAGCCAGTTCAAAGCTTTAGCTCCTTTGCTTATACCACATCTCAGCTGAGTTGGATTGCCCACTGAACTTCCAGTATGACCCATAATATTGGGCATTTGCTTTTTAGGACTGCCAAAAATGCTAAGACACACTTTTATCACAATGCTACGACCTCTTAAATCAGCTCCTATTGATCTGATAGATCAAAATTCCAAGGGTAAACATCAGTATAGATAAGAACTGAAACTGGAGAAGAAAATAAAACTGGATAGAGAGGACTAAAATGCATAGAATACGACAATGGTCAGTGACAGATTTACCAGAGGCATCTTTTTTTCCCCTCTTGCGTTAGTGCTGCTTCTTAGGGTGTGCCCTCTGTGTCACTTGTCTGGGAGGCAACCATAACCCTGGGCAGTCTCTTGTCACATTAACCATCTACATCCAGCTCAATAGCCATCAACTGATAAGCAGCGCTGCTTTTTAAACCTCAACTAGAACACTTCCAAAGCTCACGTTTCTATAAAATACTTTTTCTCTGCCTATATCATTTATATTAGTATATGTAAAACTCACCCTTAGGAACTGGATTTTTTTCTTATAAATGCATTAGAAGCCATTTTGTTAGTGAATAAATTAGAAAAAAATATGACTGAAGCAATACTTGTAGTAAAAATCTTTCAGAGGTATAGGAATTTTCACTGCCATCTGTGTATTTTCAAGACGACAACACAAAATATTTCTCATAATATTTTTTTAATCTTTCTGTCACTAGGATGGTTACTTTTCCTTATGTGAAGAATTCACACTTTAATTAGTAAAACCAGTCTTACAAAGAATTTTGAAACTGGCAAATGCTGGAAACAGTGTGCGTTGACATTGTAAGATTCAAAAGTTTACCTTAATTCAGACTTTACAAAAAAGTAGTCATATTTGCCACTTCCTTTGGAAACTTAACTATAGAATAGTCTCATCCTGGCTGCTTCTTTCAAGTATCATATGAGATTTTTGCATTTTGGGAGACACTGACTCTACCATTGAGAAAACAGATTCCATGTCTTTCATTTAAGATGCAGCATTCAATTAAATCTTCACTTTTAAGTTTCAACACATGACACTAACAATGTTTTTATCAACCCTATTTTCTTCAGGAAAGTTTGGAACAATTTTATTTAGATGATAGCATATGAAGAAGGATAACAAAAGATTTGAAATTGGGATAATAATGAGGAGGAATGTTTTTGCATCTAGGGCTCTGAGATAAAATTTGGTTTATGCTGCATTCTACTGTTAATTGAAAAGTATTAGTGATCTGATTGTCCTGCTTTTTTAAATAGGAAATAAAAAAATATTAATTGTTCATATGACCATATCTCATAAAAAACCTCAAGAAGTACCTTGTAATTCCTCAAGTTTATTTGTATGATTTAGTTAAAATCTCATAGCTTGCAAAACACCTCATGAAGAGAGTTCAATTTTTTTTCTTATACTTACATGTCTACCAACCTGTTCCAATTAATCTCACTTTTGATGGTGAATTTGCATCATCACTTGTGGTTTCTGTTATTTGTGAAAAGTATTTTGGTCATCCCTGCATACCTAAAAACCTGACTGCAAGCATTCCAAAGCTTTAGAATTTTCTCTGAATGGTTTGGGTTATGTCAGTGTTTCAGTATTTAGTCTGTAAATTCCCTGGTTTGCATGGGGAGTTTCACACTTGTGTAGTGTGTAAATCCAGTAAGACCTATTTGAATATTTTAGGCAAGATTGTGGGGAAAATATGAATATTAATTGGTACTTTCAGACATAACCAAAGATATGAGAATAGTTGCCCTACTGGAGCAGCACTGGGCTGCCTGTGAGTCTGGCTGCTCTCTGCAGTACAGTCTGCCCTTCCTGCCCAAGAATGCACAGCTGGTGGGTTCAGGACTGTAGAGTGTTGGAGTTCTGGATGCTGAGAATTTTGGAGTAGGCCTTCTGTTAGACCTTCTGTTGTTTGCTTTAGTTTCTCTCTGTCATTGATCTGGTTTGAATGTCTTCTCCAATGTGCAGTGGAAACAGCTTCTACAAGTCTACCACTGGCTGCACAAGCAAGTACAGCTACTCCTACTAGAATAGCTACTCCTTTGGCTATTCTAAATCAATCAGTTAGTTTGACTGAATGCTGTTGCATTCTAATACTATGGCTGTGAGCAATTAGCTTTATTTTCTACTCATTTTCTACTCATTTAATTTCTGCTCATTTAATGTCTGATGACACCTGGTATAGTGGAAGGTGTCCCTGTCCATGGCAGAGGGGTTGGAACTAGATGATCTGTGAGGTCCCTTCCAATAGCCATTCTGATTTTCTGACTCTGTGACATGATGCTGACTGTGGGAAACCACAACGGAGCACTCGCAGAGCCCAGCAGTGTCTTGTCCTCCAATGTAGTGGCTCAATACCTCTCATTCCACTGCATGAACTTAACTATTTGAGATGAATAGTTCAATAGAAAAGTTCAGTGGTTAGTTCATATAAGAATAAGTAGTTTGGGTATTCTTAAGCTTGGGTCGAATGGAGCTAACCAAGAGGCTGGTACCACAGTTGGTGCCACAAATATTGTTAGTTCAGATAACATCAGTAAGCAGTGATGCCTTTCAGTGCTTGCCTACAGAGCAAGAAGTCTGTGTCTTCTAGAAGTGCATGCTAGGTGTGCTTCTATTTGTCTTGAAAGATATTACTATCCCTAGTTGTATCTCAATCTGTTTGTAAGATACTGACTGAGCATAAAAAGAGACACATAAGGCTTGATAAGGGGACAGGTGGGAGAAGGTGTCCCATCTACAATAGCTACCTTGCTGCATGGAAGGGATAAGGTCATGAGGAGAGACGGAGCATCTACACAACAGGCTTGCACCCAGGAACAAGGGTTTTTAGGGACTAATTCTTACCATGGACTGTGACATGAAGACAGTGCTGTGTAAGGCTGTACTGGGGTTTGGGCTATAAAGCCCAAGTCAGGCTGTATAGTTAGCATGCCCATGTGACCTATAAAGACTTGGCTTTATACCAATTTCAACTAAAATATAATGGAATATGAGCAAACCTTTATTTCCTTCCTCTTGTATTTATGCTACAGAAGAAGAAAAGTGCTTTAGCAGCTGGTAATTGACTGGAAATAGTTAAAAGAATGGGATAAAGTTAAAAATCCTTGAAAATGCCTCACTTCACACTATTCAAATATAATCTGGGATCAAAGTACATAAGCATAAACTAGAATGACAAGAAATGCTTTTTGGTATTGCTTTAGCCACCCATACTCTATTCTATTTTGTGTTCTGGCTCTTAACCCTCTTTACTCAGCCAAGGAGGGGTAGAGTGGAAATAAGAACTTCTTTCTCTTTGCACAGTGGCACACGGACAGCACACAATAGCAGTTCCTGTGCTGCCTTCAGTGAGGGGATCTTGGGAACCACTCGCTCATCCACTGATGAACAGGGTTCAGGGAAAAGCTGAGTCTGCAGCATTGACAGCCTCACTTCACCTGGGGGACCAGGATGGGCGAAAGGCATGGTGCCATGCTGTCAGAGAAAAGTGCACAAAGCCTCTCCCCACACTCAGAGACGATGTGGGAAGGAAGGTCTGGGGCTGCCTGAGGCACCATCTCTCCAGCACTCCTCCTGGGACAGTGTCTACTCACCACCTGCTAGCCAGGACTTGCAGACAAATGGCACAATCTACCCTTCCTTTCATCTTTAGGACTCTAACAGCATTATGCAAATCCCAGCTATGTCCCTGGCAACACAATCCAAAGGCAATTTTGTATGCCTTCTTTTTTTTTTTTTTTTGTCCTTGTGACAGATTTCATCCCCAAAGAGATGAGTCCAGTAGAGGACAGAAGCGAAGGCTGCTAGAGTACAGTGTGTCTGGTTTTGAATGCAATGAGTTGATGGCTGCAGCCTAAGGCACTGGTGTGATTTTGTTTAAACAAACATAAGCCAATTAAAAATACAAAGAGATTCAAGGAAAAGATGCTCTTACTTGAAAGCCTCATGGGAGAATAATTTAAAGAACAGATCAATAGCAGTGAGAGAGATTTGTTCCCATAAGACCGAAAGCCAGCATGTAACAAATCTCGAGAAAAGCATTTATGGGATTGTATTTCGTGAGTGACTGTGGCATAAAAGAAGGTGCTTTAACATAATTACAGTTAAATATTTACAGTCTTAGCTGTTTCCGGGAAAGCAAATATCCTTGCAAAGATGATTTTCTCCTGTTCGATATATCACTGAAAGTGCTTGCAGTGCATGTGTTTACTGCAGACATAATAATTATATAAATGCAGCTTCAAGCAAAAGTCTAGTGGAGAATGCTATCTTAAAAACAACAAATCACAATGTAAGAACAATAAATACTACAAGTTAAAATATTCTCTCCCTCATTTTCCAAGTAATGGCTTTTTACTTGTCACCTCTTTGTCACTCATTTGCACATACAAAAATTCTTAGAAGTTGAAACAAGAAAAAACTAATTTTTATAAATGTTCTGAAAGATTTAGCTACATAGTTTTTGGGTTTTTTTTAAACTTACAAGTTTAATAATACCATATATTTTGACCTTCCAAATATAGAAATGGTACAGGATATTCCAGCTAATTTTCTCTTTAGCCATCTAGCTCAGGATTCTTATTTAGGAGAATATTTCCCCTACTTTTTAACTATTATAGGTGTACAAGGGGAAATGATAGGGACCCAAAATATATGTGCATTTATGTGTCTTCCAGAGGATGATTGAGAACAGCAGCTCAGTTTAGAAGTTATTTGTTCCTGGAGAAATATGTGTCATGCTCTACTAAATGTTTAGGAACAGCAGAGGGATGGGTGTCCTATACTGGATCCTGACAGTCAATAATATCCATTTTCCTATAACCTTAGACCTTTGAGAGAACAGCAGCTGAAAAATATTTTTTCCAAAGGACAAAGGTTTTCTCCCGAACATGAGAAATCTCGAGAGATTGTTTCTGAGCTGAACATTCATACATTTTGCACAGCAGATAGAATAACTTCGAAGAAAATACAAGAATTCTTCATTGAGATTGGAATGAGAGATTGTTTCTGTGGTATGATGACTTTAAAAATAGGGTGTACACCGGGTCTTTGGTATACACCTGTATGATTCCACTCCTTTTTGCTGTCTTGGTTAAATCAGTGGTGAACAGCGGTTTACACCAGATGAAGAAATGACCCATTGTTTTAGACTGCTCAGAGGGTAATGTGGCAGCAAGATTAGTAATGCAGAGCTGCTATAGGAAAAGCCCAATAACTTAATTGTGTTGTTGTGTTCTCCAGAACCATACGAGTTCCAGAAAGCAGGTTTCTACTGATTAAAATGCACGTGATTAAAATACTCATAGGTAACTTAAACATCTTAATGGCATTGTATGAGTCCCAGCTCACTTATCCCACTCTCAGAGACTCCAAATTAACTTGGTCATGATATACTTGCTGATTTCCAGAGCAATAGTTGCCAAGACCATATTGTAGCAGGATCTGTATTTTATTGAGTACAGCTTGTTCCATCAGCAGGCTTGGACTTGAGGATGCCACTTGATGTCAGGAGATGAATAATATTACAATGCTACCTGCCAGGAACTTGTACAACTCCCAGGGTATTTGGTGATTAGTATGTTTTCATATGCCATGGATATGATACCTGTATATGTATAACATAGTTCTAAATATGTGAACATATATATTCATACAACACATGCATAAACGTATTTCTTAAATGCAATGTGTATTGCAAAACACCAGAAAACTTTTTTCATTCCCTCTGAAGCATTCAGTGAGAGGTCTAAACATAAGTTTCTAATGAAAGCTGAGAATGAAGCTTTACCTCAGGTGTTTTCTGGTTGCCTTTCAAATTATTGATGTTTGTGGTCAGGATTCCTTTAATGACTCATGACACAGGTGCAAATGTCATTAGGAAAAGCTTCTAGTTGAGAATGAAAGCATGAAAATTTTCAATCTCCATTTTTAACCACCTAGGGAACAAAAGCAGTCAAAAAAGTAGAGAAAGGAAGTATCCACATAAAATATGCCATTCTTTGATGAAAATAAGTAGTGGAACCAGGAAGAATAAGAAAAATAAAATAAAAATATTTAAAAGCTTTGTAAAATATACATAAAATTACTAAAATAAGAGAACAAAGTTTAGCAGAATGATGAAATTTAACTAAGAAATAAGATGCTATTGAAGAGAGTTTTTACAGCATAATTACTGGGAACATGAATTTTCCCAAGAGTTTCTTGCTAAACTTGGAGGAAGCCCACTGAAAACTTGATTGTCTTTTGAACAGATCTTAGATAAGGCCACACATTTCTGGCACTTTGACTTATCACTTACAACAACACAGGCCAAATTGCCCCTAGAAAAAGACACGCTTCTCATTTTCAAAATTGATAAGTCAAATACATATTTCAGTGGTATTCCTCAAAAGAAGATGCCCAAAATATGAAAATCTGGACCAAAATATAGGATTTCCAGTTGATTATTTTTTTTCCATTTAATCAATATAAATAGAATGAAAAAGCCCCACCAAACAGTAAGACTAATAAAATTGCTGAGTTCCAGAGTATTTCCCTCTTGAAATTCAAGACTAATGTGTTTATTTGTATACATACCAATGTGTATAGAGAAAGACTTTATGCAAAATAAAGGCAAACTAAACTTATCCAAAGTATTGATATTTTCTACTATGCATCATTACTTAATCATTCACTAAGGAAAAACGTTTTTATCCAAGGTGTATTTTGTATACACCTTTGTATAGGAAGACTTCTATAGATGATTTACCATCTAAGTATATGCTGCAACAGGGAATTTATATCCATATTTGCATATTCTTATTCATTTGATGAGAGAAACTATTATTATAATCATTACTTTATAAAATAAAGCAGTGTTTAACTGCCACATCAATGTCTGAAAATTCTCTTGCTTAGATTGCCCATTGCCTTTAGCTCAGTCAATAATTGTTGACGAAGGGATAAAGTAATAGTCTGAGTAATTGTGTAATGGGATCTTCAGAGAATGATTTGTCTTTTGTTGTTGTTTAGAGACAAGATTATATATCAGAATGCTTCAGTTTCTATCAAGGGCCACTGAAATTTATTTCATGGAACCAGCACATTTTTTGACCTTTCTGAGTCTCACTTTTTCAAGCTTGGAAATAGTGCCTATTGTTGATATTCTTACATATGATTTTAATTTACATTTCTGGTGTGATTAAAATATACTCAGGGCTAGGGAGGGAAGTGCAACTTGAGATAAGTGGCAAAATTTACCTACTTTTTAAATGGTCAAAAATGTTTGAGTGTAATAAAAAATGCAAACAACAACCTAAGAAAATAAACGAATTCCACCCTTGGATACCTTTCATACATGAAACACAGGAGATATTTTTATGTACACAGGAGGTACATTTATTTTTCATTTGTAGTTCACTTTTCAGTTAGATTCAGGACTTAATGGGAATGGCTGTGGGGAATGTGTGTGGGTGAGTACCTCTTCCAAGTATTTCCTCCTGAAGTGCCTACCCAAATCAAGACAATGTGTTGTCCCCCCTGCTGCACCTCTCCTATTGTGAGGGTTGAAGAGTCCATGGCCTCCACAATCCCCTCCCCAGTAACATTTCTATGTCTTGATCTGGATGTTAATATACTGTGAATGCTGTTCCATACGTTTTCCCACATTTCTCTTTCACTGCAGGTTAAAGGTGTGCCCAGGTTTGGCCTTTTGAAGAAAGTTATGACTTCACTATCTATTCATGGGGACACTTAAATTAAAAATTGATTCTTCCAAGGAATGACAGCCTAAGAGGCGGCAACCTGAGGAGCAGACACCCGGGAGGTAAAGCAACAAAGTATGCTGTGTGTATCATATATGCTTTGCTCTCTCAGCGATATAGAGACGTAACTGCTAAAATGAAGTCTGGCATTGTTTTTCTCATGGCTGAGTGAGTGGCAGACCCTGGGGAGAATGTATTAGAGTTCTCATCTTGTAACTTAACTTCTCCTTTTGTTATTCTGCATAATTGCTGTCACCCAGGTAAAGCTGGATTGTTTCTTCCATGGTAAATTCTCTCCCACACAACCCTTTGACCTTCAGGCAGCAAGAGCAGCAGGGCTTCTCATCACACGATCTGACTGAAGAAAATAACTGTTGCAGAGGAAGTGATTTGAAATAAACAATGTCTCTGAATTAGAAAACGAAACAACTGGGTTTTTAGAACAAACTGATTCTCCTGGGGTTACTTGCTTGGAATTAACAAAAGACACAACATTTGAAGAACTAAGGTGCTTAATCATGTGAAGTGTTAAGCAGAAATTTGAGTACAGCTGGGAAAATTGCTTAATTCTGAGTAGAATTCTGATAAATGTAAAAGCAGCTCATGTTTTATCAACAGACATTAGTATGAATTATGAGCTCATATTGGTTCTCCAATTCTTTGACATTAAAAAGTCCAGGATATTTTTAAGATGCTGAAAGCAGTGTGATAATTGCCCTTAACAATGCAAGTATGGAAAAGAATATGTCTGTTTTGTCATTATATGCCTGATAAAAGAGTGTTTTTGTTGATTGTTGTTCTAATATCTCTTACCTTATCCTAGAGTTTGAGGAAAATTTGTTGGCAAAAAGTCACAATCTTTTTACTCAGCTTTTCTGGGAAAAAAAAAATCTGATTTTCACTAAGGAGGTATTTTCTCCTTAAAATCTTCACAGAAAATACCAATATTTAATAATACACTGTGGTGACAATTGGTTAATTTGATTTGATTACTTACAATTAATTTGATTACTTAATCTATTCGTATATTGATTCAATTTTAGTAGAGACCTTAATTTAATTATTGCATTGCTATAGTTTCAATTAGCAAAGTAAAAGTGTAGTGTATTAGCTCACTAATTGTCACATATTTCTTGTCTTTGCTGAAGTGTCTATCTGACACCAATTTTTTTTTAAAGAAATACATAAATGAAAAAAGCCCTTTTGGTTTTTTTCTTTTTACTATGTTGGTAAAAAAATGATGAAAGTACTTGTAATTAGGAAAACTTGCAAGTCTTTTTGGATCTAGTTGCATGAATAAATTTAAATCACTGTATTATGTCTTTTTCAGGAGACACATGGGAAATGTTTCAAGCAGAAGCATATGTAACTACAGAAGAAGAAACAAAATATAGTTTATTCTTTGGAAGGCTTAAAAATTCTGAAGTATTTTTGTGCCATTTGAAACCATTTTGTGCCAAATACTGAAGGATTTATGTGCCATAAATCCTATGTTTTGTCAGAGTTCCATCTTTTGTAGTCATAGATTTCTCAGTTTTCCAATGTCTTCCACTGCAGCTGTAACTTAGGAATGTGCCTTTAAGTCATGAATCTTAAGGACAACAATGATGCTGGTACCTGCTAAACTCTCCAAATGAAGACTTCTAGTATTTTGCTTTTGCTTTGTGTGTTCTCACATGTCATGATTGTTCAGGAAGAACTCAAATATTTTGAGTAGGTAGCTAGAAAGCAAGGAACTTCCCTTCTGTTCCACACATCCTAGATATTTTGTGCTAATCCTTATCTGTGGCCTTAAAAATGGTGAGACTAGAAGCACATTTTTTAGAAAAGCCGAGAAATGTAGTATGTACCAGCATTTTACTTGTATTGAGAAATGTGAATTAAAAGTCAAATTAAGGACATTGTATCTGACCAGAAAATGGGATGACCCTACACTCTTCCATTCTCTTCCTACCTCAGACCACTTTGCCTTATTTGTGACTGCAGTTTGATCAGTCTTACACATATGAGATGTAGGATGTGGTCCAGGTCCTGGCATGGCAGGCAGAAATCACGTTAGAGATTTCTAGCCAGGACTGTCAGTCCAATGCAGGGAATAAAGCACCTCTGGCATACTGTGCATATTTTTGTTGCAGTGTAGGCAAAATCTGTAAGGGAAATGATTAAATGTGCCCTGAAGTCCAACTGAATAAGCAAGATGTAATATAACTTGCTATTCCTTTGCAAGCTTGGATAGCCTTGTGCTTCTATGCCTGAAATTAAGTACTTTAAACTTTGTTTCCTGAAGCATAATTTTTTTTACTCTGCATTTGCATAAAGTACAAACGATCCATTTCCAAACAGTTTAAGTAAATGAAAAAGTCTTGATTGTCAGAAAGACCAGAATGCTCGATGGTATAAACAGGAACATAAAGACCAATGTATATTTATTTTAGAAAGTACAAGAGAGTGAGTGACTAAGGCTTTTAATACATTTAATTTTTAAAAAATATTGTAATTGTTGATGGTTCTTTTATGTCATAGATCCTTTGCAGAATTTAACCTTTTTATTCTGAGAATTATGAAACAATCAGAAGAATTTTTTTTCCTTTTTCATTTCGCTTTTTTCCCTTTCCCTTCCACTTTCCCTTCTCCTCTCCCTTTCCTGTTTGATTTTTTTTCCTTTTCCTTTTTTTTGTTTTCAGTTTTACTGAACAAATGGCCCTCACAAAACTCAAAACACACAAAACACACAAAAAACACAAAACACACAAAACACACAAAACCTGACTTCTGTTTGGAGTAGACTAGATCAAACACAATCTGCATTTGTTAAAGTTTTGGGTATGTCCTTTGAAGGCTGAGTTATTGCAGATAGTTCCACTGTGGAAAAGGGCAATTAACTTGGACGATCAGTGGGTGGTGACTATTGCCATTGCTGCAGAGCTTGGATTTACAAACAAGGATCAAACACTTCACACCCTTCACCACAGAAATGAACCGTGTAGAGGACTCAGTGGTCTAAAACAAAGCACAAGCCTACATTTTTCTAGCTGTCAAAAGATTTCAGAAGTAATTCATTGTTACAGCTCCCTGGAGTGAGAGTCTGCTTGTCCATCTGATTTTTCCTGACTGAATGCTCTAGACATCCTCTGAGGAAAAAACTGTTGTAGTCTTGTTTCCAAAGCATAATAGTTAAGACAGGAAGTGTGAAACCATTTGGAATCCTTCTTCCCTGCTGTCATATTTTATCACTACTAGGATGTTATGTTCATGAGCAGCTCTTGATTGCAAGCCTCAGAGCTAATATTATTTCTAGGCGCTGTCTGGTACCCCTCTGAAAGGTCTCTAGATTTCAGAAATCAGCTATATAATACTTTGCTTTTCAGATATTTCAAATAAAATGAATAAAAAGACTCACCAAAGTGTAATTTTGATGCCATACTACACTGCAGTGTAGTACCAGTATTATTTTGAGGAAGGTTCTGTGAAGTCAGTGGCATTGCTTCACCAGCTTAACAGTTGTATAGCTGAAACTAGAATTTAATTTTTAGGGTGTGACACTGTGGAAACCAGAAGCATCTGCTGGATCCTGCTGTACAGATCTGGTCATTGCAAATAGATTGTTGACTAAAATAATGAGTCTAGTCTGTTCTTAATAAAAAGCAGCATGAATAACATTCCTTTAGAGTAGCCATGAAATACGGATTTCTAGTAAATCTGTGAATGAAAAGTGAATGGAAGGAGGACATTTAAAATTCTGTCTGTATATATTTTCAGTATTTTTGTTGTAGCAGGAACTTTTTTGAATGGAGCAAATGTTAAATAAGTTTTCATGTTCAGAGATATTCATTCATCCTTCACTATAGAAAAATTTAAAAGTATAAATAAGCTATGCTCTTCAGCTGAGGACACTTTATTTTATGAATTATAAAGAAAAGTCAGCTTGCTCAGTTGGCAGATTTTTGCAAGTTCTCATCACTCTCCTTGAAATGCCCTTCATATCTGCTTTCTATTTTGTGCAGGTTATATTGGATATTGCCATGAAACACAGCCTATGGGAAATCAGCTAGCCTAGTGCAAAGTGCAGTCAAATAGATTATTGCAAAAAAAATCACACATAAGATACCCAGTGCTGTGATTCATAGGAGCTTAAAATCACTTTCCTTTATGCTGTTATTACAGCCTTCCTGACTGATTTGCATTTTGATGGATCACCACTGCTATGTTTTAAGTGTTGTAGGAACACATATGATTAAAGTGCCCCTTTCAGGAGCAATGGTCCACCAGAGCTTTATAAACCAATATAACAATCATTTGCTGAATGAAGCCAGATGGCATCAACTTTTTCTGTGTCAAGTTTGTGGTGGAATAAACTTTTCTTTGTACCTCTGTCTTTTGAGCCACACATCATGGAAAAGAGAAAAAAAGTATTTAAAAGGCCCTTTCCCCTTATGTTGGGTTCTTTTTGTTATTTTGTTGCTTGGGTCTAAGTTTGTTTTAAACTTTGTTTTCATCAGCCCAAGAAAATGTGTGACCCTGCAGGTAGATGCAACTCCCATTCCCCTATGGTTACCCCAGATAATACCCAGATTTAAGAATACCCTTTTCTTCTATGTTTCAGAATGGGAGAAATGAAAGGCAGTGGGCAAAAAAGACGTGAAACGCACTGGGAACACTTCAGCTGAGACAAACATCCCTCCTTGTAGATAAAGGTGACATTCTTCTTGTCAATAAATCACCAGCTTAATCCTTAGCTTGCTTGAATCAATTCTGGAAGATTTCCACGAGGGCACAGCAGACATGTTGATTCAAAGTTTGTTAATAAAATTACTTGTTAATTTGACAGCAATTAAATTGCAATGTGAACAATAATTTCTCTTCTGTAAATATAATTTTATTTTGTAATGTAAATGGAAGAGGAACAACTGAGGATAAAGACTGACACACCGATGCATCTTAAGAAAGAGAGAATGGCTTTTTGGCAGTTCTATCTGTCAGGAGGGTAACAAAGTGTAACATCATGTTTTGCAACCTTGTTAAGCAGAAAGTTGTGAAGGAAACAGCATGGTTCTTTTAAAAAGAACTGTACTTTGCAATCAAAGTGAAGGATGCTGAGCACATGTAACATGATCTAAAAAGAATTGTGAGCAAAATATCAATATTCCATTTTCATGTTTTGCCAGTACTAAGGAGTTTGCAGATTTCAATACTCAATATGTGAAAAAAATAACTGATTAAAGACAAACTCTATTTTTAACGCTGATGTAGTTAAGGGGGCATAAATGCAGGACACAAAGGTGGAAAGTGGTTTTTTGATTATTAGAAAATTTCTTAGATCTCAAAACAGAAGGAAAAGTAATGTCCTTTTCCGTTGCACAATGAAAATATGTTCTTGTACCATTTCCTCAGTGAAACCAGACTTCACAGTACAATTCTGCCTTTACCATATTTTATTTGGCCAACTCACTTTCCTGGAATGAGGGAAAGTGAAATTGTAAATTCCTCCTGCATCTTGGTCTGGCTTATGTCATGAAAAGTGCCTTAACTGACTAGCTAGATTTCATTGTTATCAGCTGACTATTTGGAGGTTATATTTCATTTTGTCCATCTATTCCATTATAGACCTAAAGTTTTTCCTAGATAAGCTTTTCTTGACATACATAATTCCACATAATGCACTGGAGATGATGAGTTGGCATTCACCAATGCAGTAGTGGTTTATCAAAGCCCTGAATACATCTAAAATTTAGGATCTCCTGCAATTATCAGTCAGAATGATTTTTCATTGATGATCCTGGAGGAGTAGCTAAAAATTAAGATCAGATAAAAATCTTTTATGTAGCAGTTGAAAATTTACCTACTGTTACAGTAAATCATTTGTACAACATTTTGCTAAAGCACTCACATTTTCTGAAAGGGAAATGTATGTATTTTCTTCTTAGTATTTGAACGTGTCTTTCTCTTTTCTTATGAACTCTACAAATTATTTATTTAATTTGTGAATATCCTTTGTGATGTTTAGTTATGTTAACATTAACACTCCATTAACACTAAGAGTGAGGGAAGGCATATTTATCAGAGCTAATCTTACACATTTTAAATTTGGCTGATTTTCTTTATTATACAATAGATTTCAATTTTTTTTAATGACTTATAAGTCCCAAGTGTTCCACACTCAAAGCTTGTCTTCTGTCTTCCCTATGGACTGGTATATGCTGTGAAGACATAATATTTGGATCTCTCTCTTTATAGATATCAAAGTACTTTACCATAGAATTGTTATCCTTTATTTCTTTTTCTAAACCAAAACAACTTAAAGAGGGGAGGGAATTAAAAAATGAATGGCATGGTGATTTGTAGAAGTATGAGTTTTAAAATCCAGATTGGAGAATTCTTTGGTCTAAGAAAAAACCTTAGATCATGCTACCTTTTATCTAAAAATAAGAGAGGTGAACTTTATTTCAAGACAGACCATCAGAGCTGGTTAAAGGGCATGGGAAGAAATGAAAAAACTGAAGAATAGCAATACCATGACTGACTACAGAAAAGGAAGGGAAAGGACTTTTTTCTTCCAGCTGCAAACTCCTTGCCGGCTGTGACTTTCACTGGCACTTACCCATGACCCCATCGGCTTTTAACTTTTGCTTTTTATTTTAAAATGAACAGATAAGTAACAAATATTACTCAGTTCTTGATTTGGCTTTTTCAATAAGAAGTGAGAGTTAAACACTGCTGCTGCTGTAAGTGCTATTGAAAAGCATCAGCTTCAGTAATAAAACAAATCAGGTGGGAGCAGACGAGCATAAAGAAAGGCCTCAAAACCTTATTTTTTTATTAACCTTTTGTTGACATTAATACTCTGCAGTAGGAGATTCACACAGTGCATGAATATAAATACATTTAAGAATGAAGAATGCTTGCTTACACAGGAAAAGGTTAGAACTTAGTTAAGAACTAGAGGTCTCTCGCAGGATTTGTCTTCAAATAAAAGCTACAGTCAAGCCTCTACTAGTTTCCTTGACAAAAATATGGGCCAGATCCAACAAGAGATGCAGGCATCTGTTAGGTGCTTAAAACTAAACTTGCCCTTCTGAAAGCCTCTTCTCTGCTGATTCCTGATGTTGATGTTGCCCACGCTCTCCATATTCTATAAATTTTTAGCTGACATTGTCCCAAATTCAATCACAAGTACTTCTTTTGCACATGTATCTATACCTCTGCTTGACAGTGGAAGGACAAAACTGGAGCACTTCTCTCAATTTAAATTCCTCATTGAGGGAAGAGGGAATTTTTGCTCCATCTTGATTTTTGAGATATAGTCACAACTTTTATTTCACTTTTATTTACTGCAAAAAGTAAAATGCAGAAATTTTCTGGGAATAGCTGCCAAAGCTCAAAGCTAAAAATTTCATGTGGTTCTGTAAATAGGAACTTATAAAATCAGGTGTTAATTATTGCCAACTTACAAACCACTGGTTTCTGGACATTCTTCTGCACAGAATAAACAGTCGTGGCAAGTTCTTAAGTACATCATGCCTTAGTATTTCAGTCTCTCTTCATCAGGAAGGGAGACTGAGTAAGGAAGGTGCTGGACTCCTTGGGCAGGAAAAGGAGCAAAATATGAGCTTCCTTCCCCTGGCATGGAAAACTGTTTGTCTTTCTCTTTTCCTCCCTTCATTTTTTATAATAGTGTATCTTAAAGAAAAATATTTATCCTTCCATTAAAGGTGTAGTGGTTTGATGCTGGCTGGATGGATGGTAGACGCCTAGCAGAGACTGTCTATCACTTCCCTCTACAGCTGGACAGGGGAAAGAAAATATAGCACAGGTTCATGGGCTGAAATAAGATCCAGGACAGATCACTCACCAAATGCTGTCATAGGCAAAACAGACTCGAGTTGGGAATATTAAAAGCATTTATTGCTAACAAAATCAGGATAATGAGAATTAAAACAAAAATTTTAAAAAACCACCTTTCTTCCACCATTCTTACTTCCCAAACTCCACCTCCTCCCCACAAGTAGCACAGACAGTTCTTCATTAACTTCTCCAGTGTGAGTCTATCCTATGAGCAACAGGTCTTCATGAGCTGCTGCAGTATGGTTCACTCTTCCACAGGGTGCAATCCTTCAGGCACAGCTTGCTCCAGCTTGAGTGTCCCACGTGAGTCACAAGTCCTACCAGGAAATCTGCTCCAGCATGGGCTCCTTTCTCCACAGGTCCTTGCCAGGAGCCTGCTCCAGCACGGGTTTCCCAGGGGGTCACAGCTCTCTCTCAGATATTCAGCTGCTCCAGCTTGAGGCTCCTCCAGGTGCATCTCTGAATCCCTGTGTTCCTCCATGGGCTGCAGAGGCACAGCTGCTTCCCCATGGTCTGTACCAAGGGCTGCAGGGGAATCTTCTGCTATCTTTACACTTTACATGACTCAAAGCACTCCCTAACTCAGGATGCTGAGAAGATCTAAATTTTACCTACCTTTTGCAAATGTCCAGGTATTTAGCTATGCTGTATAGGGCATCAGGAAAAATGTGTTTTAATAATTTATTATGAGGTATATGATATTAGCTGATATTGTTTCTATTAAATATTTCACTGAATATGACCATAAATACACAACAAGCAATGACTAGGGAAAAAAATTAGCATAGAATTTGAGAATTAAAGAAAGAACTAGAAATAGAGAATGGAAAACCCTTAGTTTAATTGGTGTGTTTTGTTTCTAATGAAACACAGCTGACACATCATGGAGTGGATATGTATGTCAGAGCAACTGTGAGCCTTGAGTAGAAAAACTTGTTTGGAGACTATAACTCTTGCAGCAACATGCACTAAGAGAAGGTACTACTTTTGGTTACTTTTTTGGGTTTTAGATAGTTGACTTAGAATGTCTTCTAATGCTATATTTACCTAAAACTAAGGGATGCTTAGGTAGTTGATTGGTTTTATTAATATTGGCTAGAACATACATATTTAACTTTTCTACAATGTATACATAATAGTAGCTGCTGAATTTACAGATGAAATGTTTTGATTCCATCAGGGTAAGCAAGGCTAAATTTATTCAGAATGACTATTTGGGTATGTCATACTTGTGTTCCAAATTATAGATAACATTGCATGTTTCACATTATTTTCCAAAGAGATTTCAAGCCAGGTAATCTTACCAGCAAGGCAAAAAGGAATTAAAGGGAAAAAATAAAGCATCATAACAAACCCAAGGACAACTAATTTGATATTACTAAAGAGTCAGCAGTTTATGTAAATATTCTCCTCACAGCTTAACTGCTTCTTTTCTTGTTGCAACAATGCCATGTGTTAATCCTAAACAGATGAGCCCGCATCTCCTGTTTTTAACTATGGTATTAACTGCAGAGCAGAGAGAGTTATAGTGTGGGGTGATCTAATTCTAATGATTATTAACTACTGAAATTTGTTCAAGTGTCTTTGTATGCCTAATTTAACACAACTAATTTTACATATTAAAATTATTTTGCGTATGAGAAACATGCCAATCTGGAACAAGAGAGTTTGGTCTACATAGAGACTACAATACTGATGCAGATTTATTTTTATTGCCTGGTAGAAGAACAAATGAATGTGACAGCTGAATGGTGTCCCAGTCAAGCTGCCTGTTGTTGATGAAACCAGCCTGCACTCCAAGTCACGGGGTCTGTGCATTCACTTCTTATAGGCCGTAGGAGAGTGACCCAATTTTTTATTCTGACAACTGTTTAGTTTTAGTATATGCATAGTTCAATTTTGTATCCCCATTCCTCTCATGTATACTCTTCCAGAGAAAAGTATCTTTTATGTTGACCTATTGTGTGTCAATAAACAGTCCTAGAAGGTTTTATATCACACCTAGACTGGGTGTCAGTTGAACAACATTTAAGCTTGATTTGCTATAACTGTCTTGGCAAACAAAGACACTTCAATTAGGTCACATAATTCTTAGACAGCCCTTTGCTTGCTGGTGGATGCTTTTCTTTCTTGTTGTTTCTTTAAAGCAAACAAAACCTTTCACCCATCTGATTCAAGTCAAGCAAGTCAAACAGAATAAGCTCAAGGGTTACAGGGGAGCAGGGCTGTACTTATGACCTGACAGGCTGGAGATCAGTATTTATAGCAAGAAAGATTGGGAAAATCCTGTGACAGCTACCTTGAACATATCAGCCTGAGGAATGATAGACATTTCTTAGGAATTATTTTCTTTTTATTTTTCTATATTTTCATGGAGCTAAGCCAGTTTCTAATTAAGATTCTTAGTCCTATATCTCCATCCAATAATTTATAAGTTCCTTTTTGACAATAACTATGTGTGTTATTTATCTAACTGTACATCACCACACATAGTGCAGATGACATGAATTTTTAAGATTACTTTATCTAAGAAGAATTAAAAAGCAATTTATTGTTAATGTTCACCAGTCTACAAGTGCATATAAAGCAAACACAATGTTTTCATGCATACTCTGTAATTTGTTACATTCCTTTTCTTTCATTATTGCAGTACCTACTATTACTTATTTATTCAACAGCACTTTTCCATTATATTTCAGAAACTTGTTATGAAGTGCCAAAGAAAGCTAATAGGAGTTATTTTAAACTTTGATGACATTTTCACCATTCCCTTTTATTTTACTTTATTATCTTCTTGGTGCCATGAAACAGCCATGGCGAGAGCATATACAAAGAAAACTGGCCATGGAAGCAGTGCTCTTATTCAGGCCAGGATGCAGATTTAGACTCACACGTGTTAGCTGGAAGCTTGCAAATATTTCTCACTGTTTCTTGGCTTAACTGGTGGGAAATCTCTGGAGATTAGTGTTTCCTATGAAGTGACTGCCAGTTTGGGCTGAAATCCTGTTAGTATGATTCTTCTCACATGATTACTGTCACGTTCAAAGTAGTGAAGGGAAGCACAGATCCTTTCCAGCCATAGCCATGGAGATACATTAGTTCAACAACTCCTTGCTGACATTTGGAACAGTTGTGGGGGAGGTTCCATTTGCCCAATCTCTAATTTAGGCTAAAAGAAATCAATTGGAAATATACTTGATCTCTAGAAACAGGGAAATTGATTTACCATATATTTTTCCCCCCACCTCATTATGTGTGGAAAAAAGAAAAAAAGAATGACTCTTAGTAATTTTAGATACTAGATGGTAAAGCCAATATTGTATTTGCTACTGTTTGGGCAAATTAGACATCACTCTTCTTTCTGAGCAAATGATGGCTGCCTAAGTGCAAAATGTGATTGCCACATTGCAGACTGCACAGCTGGGAACAGAATGGGCAGCAAGATTAATGAGATTTAGAGCTTGTTTATACTACCTAACTACTCTAACTCACATTCTATAATAAAGGAAAGAGGTGTTGAAAGACTAAAGCTAGTTCTTTCTGCCTGAAGTGTCCTGAGGTTCATATAGCACTTTAGTTGAGAACAAAACCAAATGTTACTAAACATAATCAGAGGCTGTTGACAAAGCCTATATTTTTCTATTCAACATACATTTTATATTTACCCCCCTTCTTTAACAAATTTTTGATTCCCTTTTACTGCAAGTAAGTTAGAGAGGTGATTTCTCTTTCACAGCCCATGACACTATTACAGCTGCTTCAGTTTTATAGGTCCATGTCCCTGAAGAGACTTGAGCTTTTTGTGGCTTAACAGTGGTGTTTGGATAGCATGAGACAGCACACTATCACTAGGATCACACTGACTTTTCCTTAAGGGAATATAACCAAAGTCCTGTCTGGTGTATTCATAGCTGCCTTATTACAATTTATTTATTTATTTTTTAACGAGATGACTAACCTTACAGTTTAAACCTCAACTGAATTATTTAAAATTATTTAGGCCTTTGTTTTCTTTTTACAAATAATATTTGTATATTATATATATAAGTAACTATATGTATGCAAATCCTTTTAAAGCAAAAAATATTCTTTAACAGCACTTTGGAGGTATTCTAGAACATGCACTTTCAAAAAT
Organism: Ploceus nigricollis; assembly: GCA_013399945.1. Taxonomy (NCBI): domain Eukaryota; kingdom Metazoa; phylum Chordata; class Aves; order Passeriformes; family Ploceidae; genus Ploceus; species Ploceus nigricollis. The sequence continues at coordinate 78,690 of VXBC01009137.1, read as the reverse complement.
CTCCACCTCTCTTGCTTTAAGAAGCTATTCTTTTTAAGTGCAAGTGTAAGGAAGTCTTGACTCCTGATTAAATATTTACGTGTGTCTGGCCGGTCAGTAATGTTTTATAATAGCTTTTAAGTGTTGCTTATTAAATTGCAATTCAGCAATCAAGGATTTTTGCACTAGACCTGTAGGTATTCATAGAAACAAATCATAAATTCATAATAAATGAGATCTATTGTATAGACGTATGACCCTTTCAAGTAGACTAGAGAGAGGGGGGTAGAGGGGCTCGTAGGAGAGAGTCTTAGCCTCTGACATATTTATGTTTCAAGTCCAAACTGAAATGCAAAATGAAGAAAATATTCTAGTCTCTGTGCAGATCCTTCAGAGTGGGTAATTGCATCATCAAAGCATATAAGTCTTTGCTTGAGAGTTAGACATAGGAAAGATTACTTACTGCAGGTAGCACAATTTTTATCTCTTTTTAGCTACATATTTTTAGTTTAGAATTGAAAAAGCACATCAACAGTTTTTCCTCAGTGAATTTATGTTTTGAGAAGTATGAAATAATCACAGTGTCTCTTCTTTTCCTTAGAGATAGTCATATGGCATCAGCTCAGAGCTAAAAGCATTTCTCTTTAAATCTATAAAAGGTTCAGAAACAATACATTTAATGCATGCATTAGCTCTCAAGTTTGCAACATCCCTTAGTTGGAACTTGCCTTCCAAAGACTTAATGTTCTTTCTTAATTCCCTTCTGAGTGAATGTAAATTGCAGACACTAAGCACTCAGAGCAGTTTCCACTGCACCTTGCAATGACCATTTCCCTAAAGAACCATTGCCATAGTGCCAACTGAGGATGGCACTGGTAAAAATTCTTGCACATTCCTGGCATTCACTCTTTGGGTGCCATGACACATTGCTCAGGGGAACACTTCTTTGGAATGAGCCATCAATCAGTGTGACTGTTTCTCAGTCTCTCAGTTTATCAGTGAGTTAAGGAAGTACATGGTGTAATGACAGATGTATTATTCTGTATATTTCTTTTTCATGACAATCAGTTAATACATATGACAAACAAGGCCTTTTGGAAGCTATTGAACCAAGAGTTGTCAGAAGAGCTCTTGCTGAATTTAGAGGTGTACATACATGTGCATATATATACATACATGCAGAAATAGCATCTTTTCCCTCCTAAAAATAGTTGATCTGTGGGGCTGTTGCAGAGGTATATTCAGAGTTGTGTTTATCTAATGGAACATGAGTTTTCAGTGTTCTTTGCCTATGACCCAGAAATTCTTTCCTTGCCGAGGTATTAGCAGGAGTATCATCCTAGTTTTATCCGTGAGTCAGACAGCTGTCATGTATGTGACTGAACATTAAATATGAGGAATAAAAACAGCTTGACCTTTATAATCACATGGAGTTTGTTTGATCAAATAATCGAAGAAGGTATGGAAATGTCCATGTAACCAGAAACAAGGTACTACAGGAGGGGTTTTTTTAACATTCATAAGCAATTTTGTACTCTTTAACTGTGTAATTGCATATGTCATAAATTTATTTGTATTTGTATTAATTGTTGACAAAATGGTGAATGTTTATGTAAAATAACTCCTTAAATTATTAAAGTTGTTATGGATCTTCTCTAATGCTTTTATCACTGAAATAAAAAATTAAACATTTATTACAGTGAAACTTAACTGGAAAGAAATAAAGCAATTCCTTCTAGGAATAACTTTCCATTCCTTGAATTCCTGTAGTGATTAGTATTGTTTCAACAGCCGATCAAGCACAGAGACAGATGGGATTAAAATGCCCAACACATAACCAGGAGCGTATGTTGCATATTTTAGAATACAAAGTTCAGGGATGATGATGACTTACATGGAGTTCCTAATAGCTCAACACTGCAATTCTCGAAACAAATTTTATCAATTGGAAGGGTTAAGAGAGTTGCAAGCTCCAATGAGCTATCTTGATGTATATGTTACCTGCATCCTTGTTTTTTCTACAAATGACTTTCTGAGAGAGTCCTGCCAAGAAACCTTCACTGTTGTTAATTATGAGAAAAAGCCTAAACTATCCTCCAATACCTAAATATGTTCTTAAACTGTTATTCAGTGATGATAATAATGAGACAATGTTACTTTAGGGAATGAAAGCTTATTTTCATGTCTTCTTAAATGTATGTAAATGACAGAAAGACAACAGCATCCCCAGGAACTTGAGTAAGAAAATTATTTATTTTTGTGCTTTCCTCTGTTTCTTTTTTCCCTACTTGGTTACTTCCTCATTCTTTCATGTAGAATGGCATGATAGTTCTGTGACTGGAAGTGATGTCAGAAGGTTGCTTTAGTTCAACCTCTAGCTCAAAGCAAGGTCAATTATGGGATCAAACATGGTTGCTCAGGACTTTATCCATCTGGGTCACAAGAACTCTCAAGGGTGAAGATGATACCAACTCTCTGGGAAACCTTCTTCCTTGCTGGACTGCCCTTATGGGGAAAATGCTTTCACTGATACCGAGTCAGAACTTGTTTCAGATTGCTATCCTGCTCCTGCCAGACACCACTGTGAAGGTTGTGATTAGGTCTTTTAAATAAGCTCCTCAAAGGTATTTAAAGGCAGCTATTGGACCCCCATTAAGGTTTCCAAGACAAAAGAGAGAAGGAAAATGTGATCTTCATAATCTGTTGATTTGTTGCTCAGTCCATGATTAAAATAACACAGCTATATAAAATTCATGGAAAGAAAAATTGTCCTTAGCTATGTTATTTATGATTTCATTCATTGCTTCTATGATGAGAGGCAACATTCTGAACACACTTCACATTCTTATTTTTGCTAAGATTATTTAAGAGGGACTCCAATAATCGTTTAGGAATATTGGAGAGCATAAGAATTAGAGATGAAAAAGAACTGTTTAGGGTAGTCCGGTTGAGACACAACTGAGATGATGATGCGATACAGTATGCACAGGAAAAGTTTAGTCTGACAATTAGCTCAATATCTTGAATAATTTAAATCTAGTCCAGATACATCAGTCAAAAACATCCTGTAGGCCTGAAAATGAACGTGACTGAATAAAGGGGTTTTGCATCTCTTTTTTCTAATTTTATTACCATCCCAAGATGTATGGATATATTCAGATATGGTGAAGGTATTAAAATACAGATGTTAAAAAAGTAGTTCCCAACAGAAGAAATAATCAAATATCCTAAATATCCTTTGCACCATGGAGGCTTTCTCAAGTACTGAAAAATTGATCTGGAGGATTCTGAAATCTTGTGTAGACTAGTTACTTGTATAGACACTCTTGAAAGTGTTTTTTTTAATTTGCCTCTGGCAATAAAGACTTGTCACTTGGGTAAATTAGCATAGTGTTTAATCAAATTAATTCTTTCAGTAAGTAGAGTGGATAAAATATATTTTAAAAACTGAAGGGCAAACCGAATACTATTATTTCAGAAAAAGCTATTTTTTGTATGAAGATACTTCAAACATTGGTGTTGAAATACAACAATATGTTATTACCTACAAACTTACTGTTTGCAGGCTGTGGGTTTTTTTAATTCAATTCCTGGGTGCATTGCCAAATGCAGGTGAACACTTATATTTTATTTATTTTATATATTTTTTTTCACTGGGGCCTGAATTTCATTAAGTTGCCATGAATTCTATTGACCTGAATAGCTTTTAGACCAAGCCCTAGAAAATCTAGGAAACAGATCTTGATATTGTAGGATTTCTTTATTAATTAGGCACTAGAATAGATAGCCACTAAAATATTTTTTCTCTGTGGAGTAGCTAAAAAGGGCAATGATTCAGTTAGGTATTTTACTGAGAATGGAACCTAGCCTATATGATTATATATTATTCATATGTATTATGAATTTTGTGTTGATTTTAAAAAGAACAGAGAAAAAGCAAAGGGTACCAACATTTATAATATTATGGAAATTTTAATGAGATAGTTCTACAGTGCTGAAAGAAAACATATTTATTATAAGCACAAGAGAATCTATTATTTCATTAATTGAATAATTATCTGTCTTGTTTCACATAAATATGTAAGAAATCTATTTAATAAATTAATACACATACTAGTAATGCTGACTCAAAAGTTCTTCACTCTTCACAATACATGATATTGTATATCAAGATTAGCTCCTTCTTGGGAAAGCTTTATTTTTTAGACTGATAAATGCATTCTATAGGTATAGGTCCATCTAGGTCCTTCTGCATGCAAAACCTTTTATACTATACTTTGATTGCTGAGAAACTGAGAAAACTGTCTCATGTCACTTGACAACAATGTTCCCTTGCACTTTCTGGCCAATTCAGGGAGTCAAGTGAGACAAAGAATTTTTGTGAGAAAAAATATGCTAAAGGATACAAGAGTTTGAGAAGAAATGGTGGAAAGATCAAACTGGAAATACTTTTCTTTTTTCTTCTTACCTCCCCAAAATATTCTGAGATTCTTTTCTGTTATTAAACCTTATCCATGGTAAGTAACTATTTCTTCATGTTTGTAAAGTCATGTCCATGTTGGCACCCTCCATCACCTTTTTCTAAGGTCATCACTGAAGAAGGTAGAAGGAGAAGCTTGAGAAACAAACATGTTTTATGAAAAAAAATGTTCTGGAGAGCTAATGCAGAGAAAGGGAAGATCTCATTTATGCAAATCTGTTTGCAAAACAGAGTTTTAGCACTCATTAGGGATACCAGGAAGAGATGACATTTTGTTACTCCAACAAAGCTTCTTTCTCTCATCAGATTTCACCAACTTCCTATTTTGTTTTATATCTTCTGGAATGTCTACTCTCAAAATAATAATATATTTTTAAAATAATTGCCTGAAGCTTTCTTGTATACTTAAAATTCTTTCCGTGCTTCTTGGATATAGTTTGAAAAATCAGTCTACAGCATTCCAAACAGCAATTCCAAGCATTACAAAGAAAAAGCCTATTTTGGAGGTTCTTTTAATTATGCTCTTTAGTCAGCCCATATATTTAATGCAGTGTTTGTTGTCTCATTTTTTGGACTTGCATTAAGGATGATTTCTAAATAGAACAAATTAAAGTGCATATAATGTCAGAGCACATGTGTTCATGCAATCCACAGAATTTAGAAATTAAAGTTGTCTTTCATTTCTCCTGTATAAAAGGATAATAACATAGATTTAGTATGGTCATATCTCTCTAATATTTTATCTAGTTCTGGTGTTAAGACTTCAAAAGGCTGTTGCAGATTTGGAAATACTTCAGAAAATCCTTAAAGAAAATCTTTGTCTTCTCTAAAGATGTCTAACATTAAAACCCAGAAATTCATAAAACTACCCTTTACCCCAGAATGATTGATGGGAGATATTGATATAGAGAATATTCTGGCCTAATTTAGTTCAGTTCCAATTTACAAAGTCATGGTATGGTTTAAATTGTACAGTTGCTATTTTTTTCCCCTCAGAATTGTCTGACTCATTGTGTAGGCTAGGTAGTGCTTACACACAGAGGAAAATTTTGCTTTATCCATATTGTGGCTTTACAATGTGGTTATTACACATACTATTCAAATTGTGTGCTCAAAGTTTAATTAGTGGCCATTAATGGCTAACAGGTACTTCTGTGTAACTCATCACGGAAATATATGAGTACTTGACGAAGTTACTTGAATTTTACAACCCTGTAAAACCAAAGTTGGATGGTACAACCTCCTTTTCAATACATGAATGAAGCTCCAAATATATATTAGGATTCAAGTGGTCCAGTGTCATGTTTTTAGGGTACTGGCATTCACATATAACAACATATGTTCAAATTACTACTCTTACTGTCTTTGACTGTGACGGAAAATATTGAGCATTTCTTAATTTGCACCACAGAGTTTCAGAAAATGAGTGTACAATTAACAAGAATTTCTGAAGCAATTCCTCCCTTGGAGAGATTGAAAACTCAGCTGGACGTGGGCCGGAGTAGCTTGCTCTAGATGACTTTGGTTGAGAAGGACTGTTAGACTACCGGATCTCCAGAGATCCCTGCCAATGCCAATATTTTGTGATCCTATAATTCATCTTAGTTATTAGTCTCTCCTTTCATCTCTCAGACCCTTACCTCATCTAGTGATGCACCATAATCCAGCAAACTCCTACAGTGTAAAGCAAGAATCCAGAATTTTTACCAAGTGAAACATCATCAATTTTCTTACAGTCTTTTTCAGGAAAGCCTGAACTTTCCTTAAAATTTTGATCTAAAGTTAAACATATGCTAGGCAGAAGGGGTAACTTTTGGCAAGGACAGAAGCAAATATAAGCAGGCTCTTATGAGTGAAAAAGATAATGTTGCCTTAAAGGTACCAGAGTTCCAGCACTCTGTATAACAAGAATGCTTGACAGCATTTACATGAGGACAAAACTTCTGTCCACAGAGACCCTTTAATGAAGAAAAAGCACAGTGAGAGCCAGGAGAGAGAAACTGGAATATGAAAAATGGCCAAGGTGGAGATAAAGTGCACATTTCAGTAAATGTAACTTTTAAAAGATATGCTTGCATTTTTTTTTGTATTTTTAAGTCAAGTTTAGATGTTTTAAATACATATGCTCTAAGTTGACCAGAGACTTCAAAAAGTGAAAGTAATGGCCTGGGCTATGTATGTGGTCAAATTAAATTACTGTCATGGTCTTGCCTGGCCTTAAATTCTGTGATTATGAAGATGTCTCTCTAGAGAATTTCCAAGTCATGACTCAAACCTGCAATTAATACCACTTAAAGGAAAACTGTTAGATTAAGTTTGATTTCCTTAAGACTCATGAGAGATAAGAGGTTAAACACTGACAGCAGCACCACTCTTAAGAAAAAGTCCCGGGCATGACCTCAGGTTCTTGGACAACCTCCAAATACCACTCAGAGAAGACAACCCTGCTGTTTGTTTCAACTTTCTGAAGTTCTACTCAGTTTATATTAGCTGGAAGTTTTGTCCTGTTACAGATAATTCAGGATGATGACTTAAATTTCAGTGTGATAGGATAACATTTGTCACTAGTATAGTTTTTTCCCATCCTGAGTGTCTGTAATTCCTTTTAAAATAAAAATAAGATAAATAAAAAGGGCAGTTTTAGGTGAAAAAGTCTGGGATTTTGTGTCATATCAGCATAGATGCTCTTTGCCAGGGTGAGTATCTACTTAGTGATTTGTTTTTGTTCCTTGATTTTCCTTTTGCTGTGATATTATTGTCCACTAACCAATGATTAAGTAAAATAATTCTGAGTATACTCTTACTCTACCTTCACTGTACATCTGAAGAATATTTATTTTTAATAAAATCGTCTGCACTTAGTTTCTCATTAGGAGAGAACAAAGTCAAGGAAGGCTAATCAATCCAAACTTTGTCATCAGAGGGGCAGGGACTGGACGAGGATGTACAGGTAATCTGTTGCAGCCCAGTTGCATCCCAGCCCCCACCAATAAGCATGCTGTACACACTTGAACAAGAGCAAGTCTTTCTGTATTCGCTAAATTTAAGTGTTACCCAGAAAGATCCACAGGTTTTCTTAGTGGCAAGGGCATCCTGATCCATCACCATGATGGATGGACATATCATGCACATGCCATTGCCTTAGGATGGAATCCTTTATATCCATTAGTCTTCTCACGTTTGTTACAACTATCTGATAATTTTTAAACATGGATACTATTATTAAAAGACTTAATAAGTATGTTAGAAATAAGAGAATGAAGGACAGAATGAAAGTCTCACCCAGCAGTTCCATAAACTTGCTGTTCTTGGTTTTAATTGAAACAAAATTGAGCTACATTTTAATAGTCAAGGTGCTATTATTATTTTTATTAAGACCCAACCCAAACTAATTTTCACTACTAGCAGGTTAAGATATATTTAAATCAGTTTGATTTTTTTTCTCTTGGTTCATGGAGGTGCTTATAAGTCTTATTTCAAGTCTTGTCTAGTGCCTGAAGGTCTGAATCCTGTTTCTAGTGATTTAAGACAAACTATGATCTTTGTAGGCACTCCTTTAAGAAAAAAAAGAACTAAATAAAAGGGGGAAGAAAACATGCTCCTGGATGAGTGGTATTTCTGAAGATGTTAGGAATATCTGACTGAAAATCTTTTCCTAAATATGAAAGAACTGCCTCCAGCTATTTATGTTATTACAGCAGTTTGTTCTCTATATATATATAGTTATAATTTTATGCCTATACTGTGGAGTCATATAAATTACTAGATCTTAAGTTAAAACCACTAATATTGAGCACATTTTGAGGACTGTATTTTCAGATCAATTCATGTGCCTCACATGAACATTTAACCAATGCTTTTTCACTTACTCAAGTTCCATCACACTTGTCATCCTCTGCACCCCTCAGATCTCTCCTCTGCGTGATTCCTTATTGGTTACACCATCATTTGCTATATTAAAATTTCATTTTCAGTAAACTCCTTAAAGAATATACATATATATTCTTTTGTTCTAGAAACAGGACATGCTGGAACTGCAGACTCCATCATCTGGAATGATATGTGCAGAATAAATTACCAAGAAAAAGATATTTTAGTGCTGAAAAGGAGAACTGCTAAGAGTGCAATTTTTTTTTTGGGCACATATTTCTCAAGTGGATAACAGACTAAACACCCTTAAACTCACAAAAATTGAAAGCATTCACACAATTTTTTTTATTTTTGATAACCTACCTCATAGGCAGACCACTTAATATTGTTTCGTCTGCTGTCCTGCAGGAGAGTTCTGCAGAACACCTACATTCACATTTAGGACCAAGTTTTAGACCCACTTATTTACTATTAGCCACATTTTCTTCCCACTATATTATGTCTTTATAGATCTTTGTTGTTTTTCTGAGACAGTTTCCATGAAGGAATCAGATTTGTCTTTCCTTTCATTACAATAACTTTAAAGCATAATTTTTATATATAGCCACAGTTTTTCTGATGCTTAGTGTACTAGATGGATCACAGTCTTTGTTGTCTACTTGATAAACAAATAGTAAGTGTAAACACAGCTAGCTGTGCAAGAAATACGATTCTGCTGGGCAGCATAAGAGAGTTGGACCCCATGGATCTAAACAGACCAAAGCTGGCCAACACTATCAGCCTGGCCAAGATGATCTCCCTGATAATTTCAGTGAAATTTTGCATTCATCATCATCATCATCATCATTTGTGCATCATCAAGACAATATTTATTCCAAGGAACAAGGATGAGAATTTTTAAAAAATCTTAACCAAGCTCTATACAGTATGTGGATAAATGGCCTTTTTTGACATATTTCTCTCTAAATATTTTTTTATTGGTGAAATTCAAATTTCAAGGCAGAGTTAAACAGAGATAAGAGAATGTGAAATTTAAAACTAAATTGAAAGTGTGAAAATCTAGACGAGCATTCCCATCTAAGCATTAGTTAAAAAACTAGTAAAGTAGGACAATTGTTTTAATTTAGCATATAAAAGCTGATCACTGAGTGCATCAGAGATCTTTTAAAAAGCTTTTAATTTTCTACTGCTGTTCATCACTGAAATTTCCTCATTAAGTGTCCTCTGTTCTTAGAAACTGAAATTTCTGATTTTGTCCTCCACTGCTAGTTTCTGAGCTATTTCTTTCACTTCCTGTTTCCCCTCATTATGTTCCATGGTCTTTAATTAATTTCTATATTTGATATTATACAGCTGCAAGGAATTCCTCTCTTTTATGCCTTTAGTTGCATTTAATACAATATTAATCTGCATCATCCATATCTTACTCTATCTTTGTTGCTTGGTAGCTTGTTTACCCCTGAGAATATATTAACTAATCTGACAACTATTTCCTTCTGACATTAAGCATACTGATGTATTTTTCCCTTTTCAATCTCAATTTATTTTTAATTAGAAACCTTAATTAGATCATGGTTCCTACCGCTTAGGTACTTTTTCATTTGCTACATCTCTAATTGCATTCTGTTTTAGTTAAATGGAGTGATTTTTTTTCTCTTTTGGCTTCTTTAAAAAATATTACCTCATAAAACTTGGAATAATCTCAAAAGAGAGACTAGTAAATCATGGTTTTGCTGATTAGGTATTTTGTTTTAGCCTCAAAATGTATTTTATTAAAATACATGTATCTCAAGAATAACCTGATCACAGCTCTTCATCCAAACACTTTGCCAGCTCTGATGAGGAATAAGGCATTTGGACATTGTTCTTGCCACATGAATCAGATGTGGATTGTGTGCTTGTTAAATTAGAAATAGAGGAGATGAGAAAAGGAACGTCAGCATCTCTTTATTTATTGGCTCCATCTTGGATAGATAATGTTTATTATTATGAGGTGCTGAAGCATGTCCAAAGAAGACCAATGAAGCTGGCCAAGGCTCCAGAGCATATCTGATAAGGAACAGCTGAGGAACATGGGGTTGTATAGTCTGGAGTAAAGGAGGCTCAGAGGAGGCCTTTTCACTCAACTGCTGCATGAAAGGAGGTTGTAGCCAGGCGTGGGTCAGCCTCTTCTCCCAGGTAACTTGTAACGGGACAGTAGGAAATGGTCTCAGGTTGCTCCAGGAGAGGTTTAGATGGGATGTTAGAAAACAATTCTTCAGCAAAAGGGTTGTGAAGCACTGGAACAGGCTGCCCAGGGAAGTTGTTGAATCACTGATGTAGGAATACAGCTAGAAAGCCGAGCTGGGAGCACGGTCCAGCTCATGACAGAAGTGCATATGTTAGCATTAGTAGGCTGCAAGCCTTGGCAACAGAAAGCAGAACCTTGAAGAAGGAATGCAGGAGTTAGCAATGTGCTTGGTACGATGTGCTGGTAAGCAGAACTTATGTAAGACAGCACATATCTGCACTAGTCTGTACGAGGCTTTGAATTAAGCAATGTTACCTTGTTACATAAATGTTGTAGTTGTGCCATTTTTAGTTACTGCTGAAAAGCTGTACTTGGCTTTGTAAATCAATAAACGGCTTCATGTGTGCAAACCGTGGAGTCCACACCTCTTTCGTCAATCGCTGTCACACCATCCCTGGAGGTATATAAAAATATGTAGATATGGCACTGAAGGACATAGATTAGTGGTGGATTTGGCAGTGCTAGGTTAATGGTTGGACTCAATCTTACAGGTCTTTTCTAATCTACACTATTCTATGGTTCTTTGATTCCACTTCTTCCTTGTGACTAGTGTCCAAAGCCGTGCAAGCTGTGCGATTGCAGTGGTAAGGGACCATACTTGGCTTGTGGGAAATGGGCTGTGTTGGCTATAGGTCATGTCCAGGTGCTGAAACCAGAGCAGAGAGCTGCAGAGGTCTCTATGAGGAGACACAGACAGTTCCAGCTGGCTCCAACCAGCTACAACAGATCCATCACAGGGCACAGCTCACCTCATCAGCCAATCCAGTGGTGCCTCTGGGGTAATATGTTTAAGAAAAGCCAACACACTGCATGGCAGTGAGGAGTGAGGAATACAATGTGAGGAACAGCCCTGTGAGCAGAGGTCAGAACAATGAGGAGAGGAGCAGAGATTCTCCTGCAGCCCACAAGAAGACTGTGATGGAGCAGGTTTCCCCATAGCAGTCCAAGACCCCATGCCAGAGCAGGAGGATATTTCCTGAGGGACTGTGGCTCATGGGAGATACCCCATGACAGAGCAGGGAAAAAGAGTGAGGAGGAGGAACAGTAGCAAGAAAAAAATTACAGGCTGAGGCCTTCCACTCCCATCTTCCTTATGCTGTTTGGGGCAGGAAGGGAGGTGGAATCAGGAGTGTATTTGAGTCTTGGTAATGGAATGGGTGGGGGAAATACATTTTAGGTTTTTTTCTTGTTTCCCACTACCAAATCTATTTTAATTAGCAATAAATTAAAATAATTTTTCCCAGGTTGTGTCTGTTTTACTTGTGATTGTAATAGATAAGTGAGCTCTTTATCCTGTTCCATGAGCTTTTCCACCTTGTGTTCTCCTCCTGTCCTTTTGACGAGTGGGGCTGAGAGAGCAGCTAGGTGGGTATCTGGCAGCCTGACAAGGCCAGCCCATTTCTGGAAATCTGTTCTCACCTAGAGACTGAAGATCAGTGTATTTGTATTAAAGTATATACTGAAATATAGGAATCAAACCCATAATAAATGTTTCTGTTCCATTCCTGTCATTGCCTTCAGTTTAATCCTTTGTATATGTATTGAAAGGAGCAATCTTTGTATAATACCTTTTATTAGTGTGAATCACAACTCTACTGGCTTTACTTTTACTTAAACTATTTTGCATAGTAAAACTTAACTTATACAAACAAATAATAACAATAAAATTGATGCATCACCATCATATCTGGGAAAACAGAGTTTTAATTGAGTTCTTCAGGTAGAAAATTTGAGACAGAGTTTACAGACATACATTGAAAAATGAGTTTCTGAAAATACATGGTTGAGACTATGGTCTATGGTATTTGAGAAAATGAGCTTTACATGAAGAAATTTAAAATTTCACAATAGTGTAAGTAACACAGCCCAGCATTTTCAGGCTTTGTGATCTAAATTCTTATCACTGCCCTTCAGTTTAAAATACATTTTCCTTGGGGCTGCAATGGTGGAAAGGTATGAACACAGTTTTGCTAATCTTGTAGAATATTTTGAACATCTTCTGAAGATTTCAAGTGTTCAAGATATTCTATCTTTTCTAGCATCTCTGTTCTCTTCAGTTCTTCATTGAAAAAATGCTAGAAGGTGCTGTATGGTCTTCTTCACCTGAATGTCTCATTCTGTTTTATGTCATTCTGCTTTAACTGTGTTCTTTCTCTGTTTTATTGTCTGATGTTTTTAACAAGTATTTTACAATTTCAGCAAAAAGGTTTTTATTTGAAGATTGCTCTATTTGGTTATTGTACCTTACAGTGATGCAGTTGATGGCTTGAAGCATTTGCGATGAAAAAAATTTTGCACACTTCAGACTATAGAAACAACAAAAGATTAGTCCTTCGAATAAGAGCATTAAAATTATTTTAGAAGGGTTATGAATATTACCCAGCTAAAATCAATCTTAGTACTACCTTCCCAGCTTTTTTAGCTGTTACCTCAGGCTACACAGTAGATAAAATCTTGTTAGTACATGGATGAGCCTATTAAAAAGGCTGTGTTGAGTCATCTATTATAAAATGTACGTACATAAAACTATTTGACAGATTGATTTATGAAAAAAATAATGGTAAGAAAACAGTCTGATATTTTATTACTGAAATAAAATTGGCCAGAAGGATTCCAACAATTAAAACATTCATGTCTGAAGTAATTCTGTTAAGCAGATCAAAAGAATGGATTCATGATCCCTTTTAATTAGTGGTTTCTTATTGCGAGTTATATAGGCTTTTGTTCAAGTAATTTTAAGTTCATATTTCTCTCTTTGCTCTTGCAGATTTGTTTAAAAAAGACTATGTAATAGGGATTTTGGATTTCTGCACTATTCAGATGCTTGTGACGATTTTGTCTTAGGAAAGGATAGCTCATTACACGAGTACAAAATCTGCCTCCACCTCCAGGCTATTTTCAAAGAAAAGGAAATCCTAAATGGCTCCCTGAAACAGGCTTGGAGGAGTGGGCCACTGTCCATGAAACAAATGTTCCAAGCCCAAACATCTGGCAGGACTGTGGTTGGATTACCCTCTTGTTTTAGGGAAAGGAACTAATGGTCAATTACAAGAATACAAGTTAAGATAAAACCCTCTTAGTAACCAGTGTCAGTGAAAGTAATTGTTTCACTTGTAAACCATTCTTTTCTGGCTTGGAGTTAGGAGCTCAGATTTCCTGGTAAATGAATTGAAATCAATACAGCTAGACGGGTCACAACTAGTCTAAAGGGTAAAAAGGAGACTGCAGTAGTCCCCTGGGTCCAGCCTGTGAGTCATGACAATGGAAACATATTTTAAAGCCTTTATATAGCCTGTGGTTCTTCATTTTCAAAATAGTGTAATTTTGTAAAGCACATTTTATCTGAGAATGCAAAAAGCACAAAGCTTGCCCACATAATATATTCAGATCACTTTAGTAGTTCTACTGAGTCATTTGGACTGGACATACAGAAGTCCAAGTTTACATGGAAATGCAATGGCAAAACTTAAATCTACAGCTGATCTCCTAAATTTTTAGCATCTCATTCTTTCCTTCAGTTATGCTTTCTTATCTCCCCCAGATGTGTGCTTATCAAATAAAACTGTTCTGCTCCATAATATGGAATTTCCCTTTTAATTTACTCTGACATAGGCAATGCACCAACAAAGTTATTAAACTAAGCAGTCTGTGCTAATGGAAATCTTACTTCAGCATGTAACATCAGTGAATGGGGATGCTTATGGAGCAAAAAGAAAAAAAAAAATCAAACATATTTTCGAAAACTTGCAAGTGTTTTAAGCCTGTCTAAAATTCTCTCCCTTGAGCCTGTGTATGTTTGAAAGCTGACTGCTGTGAATAAGAATTATTCCAGTGCTTTCATGTCTCAATATTTTAGTGGTTTAACACTATCAATTGACATGATATGATAGATTGTTAGATTCTATTAAGTACTTAATATATACTTCCAAATTGCCTCAGTACTGCTGTAATGACTCCTCCCACTTAAAAACTTGAAAAGGAATTAAGTGACTGTAATGATATTGAAGTAAATGCTAGGATATGAGTGCGTATAGAGTAAAAACACACAAAAAAAGAAAGAAAACCCCAGAAGTTTTGGAACTAAAACTAAAGTGCTACAATACTTGTCACAGGTAGACTCTTTTTGGCTACTATAGTAGAAACTGCAGAACTGACAATAAGTAGCAAATGTTCATCCTTCAGTTATCCTGGCCTCAATTTTTTGGTTAAGTGGATATATTTATTTTTTAATTTTTTTTTCTATTTTTTCAAGGAAAGATGCCTTTTTGAAAGCAAACTTGTCTTCACTGAAGTCCAATTCACATCATCTTACTAATGTTTAAATAAACCAATCCCCAGTGGTTGTAAATATGCCCAAGTTAGCAGAGACAATGCAAAGGAGAATCTGTTATGGTTTTATAGAATCCATGTAATTTAAATTCCATGTCTTTGCACATGAAAATCTTGCTATAGTAATTAATGCAGTCATATCACAAACAATGTGTTTACATGGTGATGATTAAAGTCATCCTATTAAATCATGTTTCTAGAAAACACACTAGTTTTGGACTATTTTGGAGAAGAAGCAATAATAATATATTTTAAATTCTACAAATCTTAGGATGAGCAAGTATTGCTCGTTACAAATAAAATTATAGTAAAAGGTTATATTTTGAATAACTGTATAATCTGCATAGCAGTGTGTTCTCTATAAAACAGAACTTTTCCTCTATCATAAGTCCATATGGTTCCACCATTGTAATCTGAAATATGGATATTAGCACCAGCTGAGAATCTGAAACATTTACTCTTAGAAAGCAAAGGTTTTTAGAAAATACGTGATTATTTCTGCACTAGGAACTTGGGATTTTTCTCTTCCCAGTTCCTTTTTATCTTGCTAACAATTTACTGATTCTCAACACTGCAATATCTGATAGTTACATTTTGTGAATTTTGTGTTTCATACACATATTTTCCTGTGTCCGAATACATCCATAAGCAGCACTAGGAATTTTGTCAGGGGGGTAATTTGTTTTTTGTGCTGTAAAGTCAGTACTGAAATAGGATGATTTTTACCTAAAATGGCTATAGCTTCATATATGCATATGTTGTGGTTTAAAACTAGCTGGAAATTAAGCTTTAAGCAGCTGCTCCTCTTCTTCCTGCTCACTCTGTTAAGACAGGGACAAAAAGGCAGAGAACAAGGGTTGAGATAACAATTTACTGTAAAAAACAGCACTAAGGAAAACATACGGTGACAGCAAAAATGCTAATAGCAACAGAGTATAAAAGAGGGTAATTACATGCAAAAATAAAAGGAAAAAAAAAAAAGGAAAGTTGGATATGAGCCAGCAGTGCCCGGGCAGCCAGGAGAGCCAGCCCTGTCCTGGGGGGCATCAGGCACAGCATGGCCAGTGGGGCAAGGGAGGGGATTGTCCTGCTCTGCTCTGCTCAGCTCTGGGGTGGCCTCACCTCGAGTGCTGGGGACAGTTTTGTGCATCAGAATAAAAAAAAAAAAAAGCTAGTAGAGAGTCCAAAAGAGGACAAGCAAGGAGGGCAAGACTCATGAGGAGCAGCTGAGGTCACTTGGTTTGTTCAGCCTGGAGAAGAGATGGCTAGGGGTGCCTTCATTACAGCTTACAGCTTTCTCAAGAGGTCAGTGAAGGGGCAGGTGCTGATCTCCTCTTTCTGGCAACCAGTGACAGAACACGAGAAAATAAAATGCCCTTGTTTCAGGGGAGGTTCAGGTTGGTCATTAGGAAAGAGCTCTTCACTGAGAGGATGGTCAGTCCTTGGAACGAGATCCAGAGAGAGGTGGATCACTGGACACGGCACCAGTCTGAGTTCAGGGAATGTCAGGGTGACACTCCTAGTCATTTGGTTTAGTTTTAGGTGCTCCTCTGAGGAGCAGAGATTTGAACTCGGTGATCTTTATTGATCCCTTCCAGCTTGACATATTTTATGATTTTTTATGATAAGTATTTTGAAAAAATGTAGTGAGACTTCCTCTCCCTTTCCCTTGGTTTAAGACACTTTTGTATCAGATATCTCTGACACTACTGAACTTTCAGGTGGATGAATTGTATACTAGAAGGGCATGGTAATTATACATATTATAACCCTTCTTATAACTGGAACTCAAGGCAGCAGTTTTGTTACTTCTCATCTAACCCAGTCATTATGGGTCTAAAAGAAAATTCATCAGGTTCTCAAGGACTGGACAGCATTTAAAACAAGATAAAAGAAATTAGAGAAAAATAACTTTTATTCTGTTTTCAAGTTAAATCAGATTCCTTAAGAGAAATTACTCTTTCAGTGGAGTAATCATATCTGAGCTGCTAGGAACTTCCGTGATCACTCAACTTGCATGGTTTTGTCCCTAAAAGAAAAATACATGTATGGTTTAAGTGGGTGTATTTTGGTCACGTTGGTAAAAATTTTCACTCTTCGAAAATGTTGTACTTTGAAGGAAAATAAATCATAATAGGAAACCCCAAGGATTTTAATTATTTTTTGTGTTTTGTTGTGTTCTGCTTACAAGAATGCAGAAATAAAAGGTATAAGCTGTTACTACTATGAAATCTGTGGAGTTAGAGGGACAGACTCATAATTTGGCATATTGTAAGAACAGAATCAGCCAGCACCATGACCATTAGATGTTTGCTTAACTATGACTTCATAGTTTCTTTATAACCCTTCTTTCTAAAGGATAATTTGTCACATGTTTTCTTTGTATCTTTGCCACTTCTCCATAAAATAATATTCTCTATAGACTTCTGCCATAAATAACTAAATCCAGGCACAATGGGGTACATTTAAAAAGCATGAAAGAGAACAAAGCACCTGTCTTTTGGGTGAATCATTATTTCTAATTTCTATTGTGATCACATTCAGGAGCATCCAACAGGGATCAGGAAACCATACAAACAAATAACAGAATGATAACACCTTTATTATAAACTCAAATCTGAACTAGATATTGTTACAGGCATGTAGAAAAAAGCTGAATCTCTCTTATACACAGCATGCCTGCAATTGCTTTTCTGCCTGTTTCTTGGATTGTCAGAAACACATGAATGTGTCAGTCACTCATTGAGATGACAGATCTGTGGACAGTTGGGGAAGGAAATTATCAGTGCTTGGCTTTGTTTCTTTTGTGTATTTTATTGAAGAGCAAAAGACCACATATAAACACAAACCCATTTGGAGTACAACACAGAAAAAGATGTATTAGAGTTGGTCATTGGTCTTTCTATGACAATAAAACATAAAAAAAATTCCTCATTTTCTAATTCCTAGTGAAAATTTTTAAGCCTAACAGATACAAGAGGTTTTCTAGTTCCTGCAAAATCAGAAAACTTCCTATGGAAGAAGACCCCAATGACATGAGTCAGATTATTTTTTGCATGAGTTCATGTCATGAATAAATGCCATTTCACTCAACAGATTAATTAGAAGAAATTGGTGGCTGAGACAGAACAGAATATACAGAAATGTGATTACTTCGTTTTTCATGGCTTTTTTTTTTACTTTCTTCCTGTCTAGTTTCACTTGCGGCAATAATGATTCTCCTGTTACTTAAGAGGATCTGAAGTGATACTTTCCTGTCAGATGGCACAGAGTTATTGAATTCCCTGAGTACAGTAAGCTTAATAAGAAAGAAATTGTACTTGTATTACTCATCTGCCTACCTGAAACACAGGATTTTATTTATATCACTCTTATAAAAGTGAACAGTTATTAAAAAAATAGACTGTGTTTACAGCTTTCAGCAACTATGAAAATAAAAAGAAATAAAGAAGTTACCAAATTTTAAGTAGACATATATATATAAATATATAATAGACACATTTAAATGAGTAGAAATATTTGCAGAGTAAATGATGCTGTTGAGAGGCACTGCTGGAAAATCATAAGAATTATTAGAAAAAAATTATATCCAAACTAACTTTCAAATTCCATATGGGAAACTTCAGAAGAAAGAGGTAGTGAAGAAACAGTTCCTACATTGTTTATCAGAAGCAAATTAACATGTATTTTTTCAGTCATCAGTGAGGTTTGTAGAAGCTGCTTCTGCTGATAGGAGTTCAGTTATAATTTGCTACTACAGAAAACCTTGATCTATTCTGTGCAGTCTGATCAGCTTATTCCACAGACTGAAACTTAATATTCTTTCCATGTGAATGCATCTACTGGCAAAATTACCTCCACATCCTCAAACCTGCCTGGGCAACTTGAATTTCTTTCTACCTTTTCTCCTGGTAAACAGGAATGTGGACATAAAATGTGAACAGTATTTCTATATTACTGATTTCGTCTGTGCTTTGGTTCTCAAATCCAATTGGCATGACAGTTAAAATTAGCAGGACAAGGGCAACTGTCAAGGATGAGGCTGGCTGTAAGCAGAGGGGCTTCTGTGGCTTTGTTTGCCTGTCATTTCAGCTGCTATGTCAGCTTAAATACCATCAGTTAAAAAACACAGAGCATAGCTTAAGGAGTAATGGGGTGGGGGGCACATTTGAGCAATGATCAAACAAGAATAAAATCCAGAGAGACCACACTCTTGGGACACTGTGGCACAAGAGTCTTTCACAAAGTGTCAGTGCAGGCTGATTAAACAAATGCTGCTTTCAAGGCAAAGCTGATCACCCTACGGTTTATTGGAAAAGTTCACATGCACTTGTGTTATCATTCTGAAATACTATGGGTAAGTTAAAAATATTGCAGTGCTGTGATAAAATGGAATGTTGCATGAAGCTTAAACATTTTTTGTACCTAGTATACCAGCGTTTCACATTTTGCTTGATTTGCATTCTGTTGACATGATTTAAAAGCCTTTCAAAATGGCTCTTTGCCCAGACACAGCTTGAAAGTCCAAACTCTCCCACAAAAGCAGGTGAAATTCATTCATAAATCTTTGTTCAGTATAGTTCAATTTTTTTCCATTAATAATTGCCTTTACCTAAAAAGTTATATGATATTCACTTACCAAAGTTTTTTTTCTACAACTCTAACTCACTTTTTTCTCTCTCTAATCTATTNCCTGTGAATGTAAGAAATAAAACACAGTAAAAAATCATTGTCAAAGAAACTGGAGTAAGAATAGCGTAACCTTTTTTCTGATATAGAGAAGCTTCATGGGTACTGTCACACATTATAGATCCTAAGTTCACACTCCTTAATCAAGTGACTGTCCTGTAAGTAATTGATTAAGGCTTGCAGAAATTGGCTGAAGTCCCTTGATTTCAACTATGACAAGAGAACAAAGGTCCATTTGTGTCTGAGGGAGAGACAAGCAGGCAAAAAGAGGGTAGGTTTGAGCTTTTCAAATAGGTGCAGAAGTCAAGACAGAAGTAAAGCAAGCTGTGTGCCAAAGAGAGGAACGAATGGTTAATGATTAAGGGGTTAAATCAGATAAAGCCCAAACTGAAGGGTATGAAATGTATTAGAAGTTAGTTATGCAGAAAAGCACCCACATAGGGAAGGCATAGAAAGACAGAGGCTATAAAATAACCCAGAATAAAAAACCCCAGAACATCCCACTAACAATAACCCCAGACACAGGTGACAATCAAAATACAAACATGATCAAATACAGAAAAAACTCTTAAAAGCCATCTTCCTCTTCTGTGAAAATGACATAATGACAGTGCAGGGGAGTAATCCTCTGTTTCTGGGCCAATGAATCTTAGCAGATCCTAAAGAGGATGTGTAAAGACAGATCCTGCAGATATTTTTTTGAGGGGGAAATGAGGGTGGTGAGAGTGGGGTTGACTTTCTTGTAATCTTTTCCCCTCCTAAATAACCAAAAGAAGTTATTGGAATGAAACTCTTCAGCTGAATCTAAATCCAAGAAGGGATTAAAAATCTGAGCTAGATAGGACATGGATTGCATAACCAAAGAGAGATCTGAATCCACCACCACTGCAGAAGGAGAGCCGAGATAGCAATTGATTTAGGGAATTGTCCATTTAACTCATCTGCATGCCCAGTGCAGCCCATCCCTGCCACAGGAGCATGGCTGGCAATGCTGTCCTCTGGTGTCTGGTACCACTTCCCTGGATGTCTTACATACCTTCTACATACCTCGTTCTGAATTACTTGCTAAGCCTATTCTGTGGGGCTTGGACTAGACAGCTCAGATTTTCAGTTCCTGGAATTCAGATTGTGGCTGTAAACCCTGTCAGGCTGAAGACATTTCAATGTAAATTACTGCATTCAAGAGGAATGCATTAGCCACGGAATGATTATATGAAATGAGATTGCAACAATGCCACAGCTGTGGTTTTGAACAAAAGCTCAAGTAATTGTGGTTGTTTTGTCCAGACCTTAATGAAATTAGCAGGTTATAGAAGTGCTTTTCGCATGCCTGGGCTGAAAAACATTATATTTATCTTTTAAGGTAAGAAAGAAAAACAGAGGTACATATTTTCAGATCATAAAGGAAGTACTAGTGTAAACAGTGTCTTTATGAGATTTTCTCAGCTGTTGGGTCTTATAGGACATATTCTGCCTCTTTTAAAGATAAGAGAATATTAGAAGTGGGGAGAGGAGGTGAAGCCTATTTCACTTAGGAACAACGATGTATATTCCTGGAGTATAACAATTCATTAACTGTTGTTCATTGTATTAGACATTTTTAATCACCTTATCTCATTCTCACATTTCAAAAGAAAAAGTAAAACTATGTAGTGCCCCTTCTGAATTTGTAGTTACAGTATCCTTTCCCGTGTGGTAGGTCAACAGGACTATATTGCCTTGTTTTGCATGTCAGGGTCCCATTAACCTAATGTAATAGTTGGCACAGATTTCTGAGCAAGTTTCGTCTATGAAGTCAGGAGGAGAATCTGAGTGGAATATAATACTCTGCTAAAACAATAATACTCTCATAATCTAACCCTCATTAACTTGTCAAGCCTAGTGACAGTCTTTAATAGCATTCATTCTTTTTATGTTTTATTTTAAGTGATTTCTTTGTAGCCATTTGAAAACCTAAAATAAAATTGTTACTCTATCTGCATTTAATAGGGAACCATTCTGCCCTTTTTGGTTTTTTTTTCTTTTTTTCTTCTTTTTTTTTTTTTTGTAACTGGAAAGCACTTATGTTTATTTTTAAGGCAGCTTGCCACAGATCTCTTTAAGAAATGGGTAGAAGTACATACATTTTATTTATGTTTATTTTCTATCTTGAGTAAATGCTAAAATGCTACAAATGGTGTTACAGGAATACTGTTAGAAATTTTGTTCATTGTCTCATGTTTTTGTCACCAAAAGGCATATTGGGAATTGAGGGAAAGGATTGGATTTCCATGGTGTGGCTGGGCCACCTGACATTGTCAGTTAGCAAAACATATTAGAGAGGAGAAACATATAGATATGTTTGGGGGGGCTTTGTGCCATCCTGTGTTCCTTGTCCCCTTCCACTTCCCACAATGTGCACCCCCTGCTTTGTGGCCTGGTGTGGTTCATGCTAAGGCAGCTCTCATCTCCCAGACCAGGGTTGGATCCAACACAGCGCCCTTCCCTGAGTTCAGTGAGTACTTGTAGCTCACCACGACTTCAGTGGAGGTTGGGAAGATCAACATCTGAGAAGAGTAAGCTCTGAATTCCTCGTAGAACTCTCCCTTGTCAGGTTCCCTGAGGGCTGATATCCATAATATGATGAGAATTTAATTCACCCACTGACTGATTCACCACACATAAGGCGTTCATACCTTTGTTCATACCTTTGAAATCTGGAATGAAGACTTGTCAATGATTCTAAAAAGAAAAAAAGCTATCAAAAAAGGTTGAAACTTCACTTTGAAAGAAATTAGGAGCATCAAACATTCTATAGCTTAGCTGCTGTTTCAGTTTTGAAAATGGTGTGAAAATACCACAATTTTGTTCCTTAAACTTGATTCTTTTGTACATTTAGTTACATACCTCAAAAAACAAATACCTCTTCAAACTGATATTGCATTAGTTTCTTTTTCATTAGGTCTCCATAACCACTTTCTACCCATTTGGGTCCCCCAAAACATAGCAATGAAAAAGTAATATACAATTCCTAATGATTTTCTGAAATACTGCACAGGTGCAAGCTGCAGCTGTTATGAGTAAACTAGATTTTGCTAAACTAATTCAAATCCCATTGGGGAAATAGAAGAACCACTGCATTCCCATAAAAAGAAAAATGTTTTCATTGTAGGATAATGAAGTTTCCATGTACATTCTACCTAGTCAAAAGGTGCTTTACAAAGAAAATTAAAGTTATCTTATAAAAAGTGATGAAATATATAATCTCTAAGATTCTCACTTTGTTAAAAGTAAAATGGTATTAGTTATCCTCTTTAAAAAGCCTCACTAACATTTTCAAAATTGAATAAAATGGCTAAGATTATGCTACAGATACTAAAATAGATCTGAAATTAAAACAATAAGGCATTATCCAGACATATTTAAAATATACAACTTTTCATATGAACAGGTATATTACAGTGAAAATTGCATTTCTCTGCACATTTCTAAATGTGTGTTTACATCTATCCATATGCTATATGCACTAATTTGTGTTGCCAAGCTTTTCAATAAGGAAGTTGTTTGAAAGATTTGGGTGTTATTTTTATTTTAAAACCCATGTTGTGTACAGTGATAGAGATTTCATGGAGGAAACATACACACCTTCACCTCCAGATCAACTGGCTAGTGGTGGATGGGGTTTGAGGAGTAGGTTTCTCATTTTTGCCTCTCAGCACCTTCTCAGGCTCAAGGTAATACTAACCCATGTGAGGCATGGAGACCTCAGCTGAGGTGTGGACATGTGTAACTGAGAGAGGATGTTGTTCTCTGTGTTGATTGGCACAATAAAATTGACTTGGGGTCTCAAAGTGCATTTGTGAGAAGTGAAAAGGTCTGAATAAGTTTCTGTACTAACACATAAAATACAAATCTCAGAATAACAACTATTTTTCACTAGAAAAGAAGTTATTTTGAGGCAGAACTTTCCTTCTCAAACTAAAATGTTAAGCCACTCTGAAAATCTGGAATTTCTGAAACACCGTTTAGCTCTGGGACCACTGCTAAAAATCATTATCAGTGCTTGGGCTCTGGTAACAGAATACACCCTCCATAAACATCTGCAGGGCTGCCTTGATTGACATCAGCCAAGGAACTAGGGGCTGCATTGTAAAACCTGTTGTGCAAACTGTGAACCTGACAGCAGGCTCCTGGTTTGTACACTGCCATGCTGCTGTTCATGAGCCTTTCCACTGACATCTTGTGGATGGCTCTCAAGGCTCTCTCTTGGGAGAGAACATCTCGGAAAGAACACCTCGGAAACCATTTCATTGCTAGCCTTAGGGAGAGCCCATTCAAAGCAGAGCAAATTACTCTCATAATTTATTAGCTTACAGGTTATTAAAGGCTTATTTATACATTCTAAAGGGAATTTTTCACCTTCCTATTTTGTATGTGTTATCTGTTTAAAAACTAAGACTCATCGCAGACTTTGGATTTGCACTATGGAGAAGGTCTAAATTAATATTTTAGTTTCCTAATGATGCTAGCAGGAATGAATAGCTCCCTTTTTTTTTTTCCCCTGATAATATCCAGGATCAGAAGTGGATTACTTATCTGAATTTATCTTGGTACTCCTTTACACTCTTTATGCTTATTTTTAAACTAAGTGAATTAATTTAAAATCAGAGTTTTTTCTGTTAGGGCAGATTGACATTTGTAAAACATTAATGAATTGCTATTAGAGTTTTTAAAAGTGGGATGTAGACTACCAAGCCATGTATAACATTTGTCTGTTTTGCTATTGTGATATTTCCATTACCAAATCTGGTTAGGATCTGATTGGACACTGTAAAAATAATGTATTTTAAGTCATCTTAAAATGGATTGTAGGACAAAAAGAGAGAAATCTAATTTTTTTTTTTTTTACTTCTTCAATGCCTGCAATATTTTGTAACTTTATTTTTGGACATACTCCATATTTTGTAGAAAATGGGTTTGAAATGGGGTTTAGACTCTGTAGGAATTCTTGCCTACTTGAATCAGACTGGAGAAGATTCTTTCCATCCTGATCGGAAAAACCACTCCACTTTGCTTAATAAGCAGAGCTGTCAGTCATTTCTGTCATTCTGGGCAGTCATATCACCTCCAAGGTGAAACTCTTCAGCTGAAGAGTTTCTTCTTTCTTAGGAAGATGAGTCTAAGGCAACACTGAAAATCTATGGGAAGAATTGATGTGCTGGTCGCAGCTCAGGTGTTCAATTTTCATGTTAAGCACCTGCAGCCTTTTGAATTTTGAGGTACATTTTGTTGCATATTTCCAAATTCATTCCCATGTACATTTTGTCATGTTTCTAGCCAAGAGAAGACAAATTGGTGCATTTCTGAGGCTGCATCTGTCTGAAAGGCATGTCCTAGCCAGTCAGATTTTGGAAGGAGTTATTAACAAATGCTTGTGTGTGAAAGGCTAATAGAAAGGCAAACTGTTAGCAGTAATAATTCCTTTATGAAAAATTATTACATTACATATGTTTCGACATGTAAACCGTGAATAGAGCTAGCAATGGGGCCCATTAGCCTTAGTGTGTTTATTTGCTTACTGTAAACTAAATATCCTCACAAATATCTGCTGGAATGAGTCAGTAATTTACAAATTAGAAATCTTGCAGAAGTGCTTCAGCAGATCTTTATGATTATGCACACGTGTCTTTAGAAACAGCATACTTTCTGCATGCTTTTAAGGATCAGGAAAATCGATTAAGGATATCAAAGCAAAATACAGACCCCCTGCAATAGATCATTTTAAATTTTGAACAGTTTGGAGAGCATGTAACCACTACAGCCGCTCCATATTTATTTTGATAATTATGCCACATAGAATGTGTTGCTTTTCACCTCATCCTGTAAAACTCAGAAGTTTACAGTCTAGTGTGGAGTAGCAGCATCAGAATGCTAGAGATGGACCAGTTCCAGCATTTATTGAAATATTAGCCTTGGGCAGAAAAAATTTAAGATATCCATACAGAAAAGAATTTATTCAAATAATATATGAGGTTTGACTTAGACTAGGGAATTATAATTGTCAAGATTGACAGGTGATACTGCCTTCCTTCACATCTCTGTGACTTTCCTTTATACATCATGTCAATCATTCCCCTTCTAAATTTATTTAAATAATGTGTTATTCCTCTTTAGAGATGTTAACCCATCAGTAACTACTGCCCTACTAGTGTCTATTCAGAAGAGAAAATGAATTCTCCATAGGAATTATGTCAGCAGTCATAACACAAGAGACCATGTGAATAAAATTAAGAATGCTTAACAAAATTTATTTAATGAAAAATATGATTCTGAAAATAAGAGAGGGGTCAAATTGGCTGCTTGCCTAATAATGCTATGGATGTGAAATTAAAGCAGAAGTGAAAAGGTAAACTCAATACATAAAAATGTTAAAAGCAGGAATATTTTCCAACCAATAAAAATACATTTTTCAAGTGTAGAATATTAATAACAAAATATTCTGTGCTAAAATATCTATAAAATAATATATATTAAGATCACTAGAGCAATAGAAGTCTTAGGAAGGAGGGGTCATTCACTACATGGAGAAGATTAAGATGTTTTAAGAAATAAGAAAGCCAAAGAGTTTAGGAACACTTCTACATTTGGAAAGAATTATTATGTCTATTGTTTAGGTCGATATATATTGTCTATTTATAACTCAAAAAAAGATGTTAAGTAACATCTGGAGGTGATAAACATTTGAAATCATCAAGCTGGCAGAGTTGCACAAAAAAGACCTTGTTGATTACATCTCTGGTTTGATAGTGTTGGTTGGTAATAAATCAGGGATTGCAGAAAAAAGTCCAGAAGACTGAAGGATAATTTATATTGTGTCAATACTCAGAAACACAAGTATGAGGAGTATGATAGTTATAAGCCTAGAGCACTTATCTTTAATAAGGAAAAGTTGGATACACTTTCACTGTTGGGGACATAAAGGAGAACAATTAATGCTAACCAACATAAATTTGTGGGAAATATATATTGTTCAACAAACATAATTTTATTGTTAGTTTAATTGGAAATTATAACAGTGATCATCACAATTATGGTTGTGTGTAGGAATTATAGCTGAATCTCATTTTATTGAGGATAAATGGAGAATAAATATCACACAGATAATAAATGCTCCACCCAGACCTTTTGGTGATCCAGATGTTTGGATGTTCATGGAATAAAACTCTTTTCACAAACACAGCATCTGACCAGTGAAAGCCAACAGATAGGAATAAATAGAGGAAAAAAGAAAAATGGTCACTTAATAACTGGGTGGTGGCAATACCCACTCCCTCTTGCCTGGAATAAAACACAAAACTTTTCCAAACAGTGTCAGAATGATAATATAAAAGCAAATCTCTTATTGAAAGCCTTCAATTGCACAGTATGGCAATGTGCACACATGATACAATATTTCTGCAATTTTATTAGGTTATCTGATTAGTACACCTATGAAATATTGTCCAATTAGAAGAGCAGTTGGTTAGGCAATTTTCGCCCAGGTTCTGCCCCATTGAAGCCCTCTCTGCTCTGATCTTTTAGCTCTACACTTTCTTGTGTCTGTGATATATGGTGCAAAACAAGGTGTCCTTGCTGGACTAATGGCAAGACTAAACAGAATTTCAAGAATTTATTAGTAAGGATTTGTTGAAATATGGAAGAGGGCAGAAAACATACTAGAAACTATAACGATGTATTAACAGTCTACAAAGTTTCAAATATATGAAAAATATATAAAAGGCTAAAATTCTTTAGGCATCACCAACCACCCTGTGTTGGTGGGATCCCTAATGGAAGAATGCTAAAAAATGGTTTTGCATAAGCATCATTGTGGTAAGAATAACTTTGTGGTAATCCTTGCCTTCAGGGAAAACAGTACTAATAGTAGTAGAACGTTTATAAATGTTTAAAAAAATTTTAAAATATATAATATATTTTAAAAATATTTTCTCTGTAGCCATATCGGGCTAGAGAGAAAGCAGAAAAGTATGCAGAATCCTTTCCCTGACTTCTGTAAAAAGTCTTCATGTCATGCAGTAAAGATGAAAAGTTGCTCACTCTGTTCTCTTCCTCTCATTACCCATTTTTCTACAGTGATCTCAGAAATATTATGGGTTGTGTAATTTGCAAACCCATAATATATGTGAGAGTGAGTTTCACACATAAAGGAATATGAAAAGCTTGAAAAGCTGTTTCACCTCATGATTTGCTTCTGCTTTTCATTGATTTCAGCTACCTGTCAGGCTCGGCTCTTATCTTTGACATTACTAAACTCTGCTGTGTTCAAAGTTGTAAATTATAATAAAACTCTTCTATTCATCATTTTTAGTGCCATGTGCATAACAATTATTCTAACTGCACAATAAATGTCAGACCAAATTGTTCAGGGTCTTTTTTTATATATTTAAGTGTGACTGAGGAAACACTGAAAGAAGTTAAGGAAATTGCTTAGAAGTTGAATTGTTTTCTAACTTCATTACATTCCAGAAAAGATTTTCAGGGATATATTCCCCTTTTTTTTTTCCTCACTATAAAGCTGAAAAGCTGTCTGGGACTTAAAATGTTTTTCTTTCCACTTTATTGGAACCCAAATCAGTTTAAGTAGTTTGTGTTTAACAATTTCGTTTTTTTGAAGCTGAATGCCACTTCCAGGATCTCTGATCTAACAAGTTTGAGAAGTGATTGGAATCCTTTGAACATTGTTTTAAAGTAATAATTATGTATTGGAACAAATCTTTACTCAGAAGCCTCCCACAAATGGCAAGAGTTAAAAAAACTAGATGGAAAATGTTCAATTGTGACACAACAGATTGATAGTATGGAGTTTCAAATCTCCATGAAAAGTCCAGTCTTAATATATTTGTAAATATTCAGTGAATATTCACGATGTAGCTTTGAAGTTCAGAAATTATTTCATGAAGAATCAAATCCAGAGAAAGCCACAAGAAAATATTAGAGTATCGTGTGACTAGTAATGTGGTAGCATAATGTCAAATAGAGCGAAACCAATTCTAATTAATCCACAGTAGACTGGATTATTTGAATTTCCTACTCACATTACATGTGTAATGCATCAATTCAGGAATGATTCCTGGGAGCTTCTAGTCATCCTGACTCTGAGACACAATCTCAGATGCTCACAGAATTGGGATATCTTAATGAAAAGGAGAAGATTAAATCTGTTTAGGAAAATAGCAGTGGGGTAGATAACATGACACCTGCAAACTGGTGTTGGACTCTATTTCAGAAAACATGCATGATTAGAGGCATGATAAGTCTGAATCAGCCTAGCAGTCCCCAGCTTTCTGTAGAGCATTTTTTTCCAGAGGGAAAAAATATCTCAAGGAATGTCTAGTCCTTTTGGAGCCCATTTTGTTTATTGAAATATATAAATAAATTCCAATTTTTTAGTAGCTTTTAAAAGCTAAAATTTTATATCCTTCTAAAATAGAAAAATTGGTTTCGACATTAAAAAAACAAAGACAGCAACAATTTTGTTTTGTTTCTAGGTCAATTCATTTAAGTACATTTGGAAAGTGGGGTTACTCTTATAACTACAAAATAACAAAGGTCTACTTGCTCTTTAAACAAGCAAAAAAATATTTGGAACTTGGGGAATTAAATGTAGATTGGAAGAACAATGAAGATGTGCTTATGGTTGCGTGAGATTTACGGCTTTTTCATCAAAAAAACCTAAAATTTTTTGCTGTAACCAGTTTTTTTATGTTTTTTTTTTTTTTTGTTTATGTTTTTTGTGAAATTTCTTCCTGTAAAGTTCATAATGGCACTTACTGCTACTGTGATATGTAAAAAAAAATTATATATACATACATACATATACATGTATATATATGTGTGTGTGTGTGTGTGTATGTATATGTATATATACACATCTACAGTATATAAAAATGCAGAGTTCTAATTTTCTGCCTGCTTGTGATGCAGACCATGTACAATGCCAGGTGCTGGAGCACTCAGTTGCCAAACCCCTTGGATCTCGTTATGACTTTTTCATATGAGCACACTCAGGAGTTAACAACATAATTGAGATCGGTCATTCTTTTAAAAGTTTGTGTCCTTGAGATGTGTGCCAAATTCCCTTAGAACTTTTCAAACTGGAGAAACGTGTTTCGTTTTCTGTACAAATTGGATTTGTATATTCAAATTCAGAAAACATAATAGAAATAAAGTCTGCTCCATTTAATTGAAAGTGCACTTATAAATATATTTGTTTTAAATCAAATGATGATGCTGTTAATTTGATGTGGGAGAAAAAGAACTGGCAGAGACATGTGATTAATCTATTTTTGATCTGATAGAAGAGGGTTCTGACTTTATTCTACCAACGTACTTGCAAAAATTAGGCTAATTACTAACACTGAAGCTTTTATGACTATACAAAAGCCTGGTTTTTGATCACTGAAAGCTCTTAAAAGGATCTATTTAAATATTGCAATGTAGGGTCACCAGTATTTCTTCTACAAAGCTCAAGAAGTGTCTGGCTAAAAGACCCTGACTCAGTCACCTCCTTGGTCTTCTCTGGAGTTGCTGCAGGGTGGTATTGCTGTCACAGCATATTGCCATAAAGAAATCTCAATTAATATCTTCATTTATTGTGAAGAACATAATGGACTGACACTACAGGATATGTCTACATTAGGATTGGGGGTGCATTTCTTTAAAAGAATCCACGGGCTGTCACCATTCATTCTGCTTTTGTTCAGGGTAGGGAACAACAATCTTCTTTTAAGAGCTTGATGTAAACTTGCTTTCTTATGATAAAAACCATGTGCAGTGCCTTCCAGGGATGCTAAACCAGAAATTTGGCCTAAATCTAAAGTTCAGAGGTTCTCGTGCTGTTGTGGGTTTAATTTTGTAATTGTAAAATGTCAACATGAAATATTTTTGGATGTGAAATATCTTGGAGGTTACTTTTAATTTTTTTTCTTTAAGTGAAAGATCCAATTTTCAATGAAGGAAGAAGAATGCCAACAATTCTTGCTTAAAATCAGATATTTTACACTTTAATCATGAAATACTGAGCTTATGTGTTTCATCTTACCAGAAATTAAATCTAACATTTGAATTACACTTGAAGATTAGAATTCAAGTAGAGATGTCACTACATTACAGAAGGTTAAAACCTTGATTCTATGACACTAATGAATGTGCAAGACTGGGAGTAAGAAAACGGGTAACATGGAAATAGAAGAATATAGAAGTCTCTAGCAGTAATTTTCCATCAAATGTATAATGCCAAGTTAAAAAAAAACCAAAACCAAAAACAAACAAACAGAAAAAAAAGAAAAAAGAAAATACCCAATCACTTGTAATTTTCTATATAACTTTAACTGAGGGATTGGAAGCAAAAATGGTTGTTGCGAATTGAAATGTCATTCCACTTACCAGCTGAGACTCAGCTAGCAGCTCCTTCACATGATCTGAGACAGCTGAAGTAAAGTATTTAAGAGGATGTTGAACTTCAACATATTTCCTAGATCCAAAATTAAACATATCTTACTGTAGGTAAACAGATTAATAACTGCCCAAAACCACAGAAAGGTCTGTCAAAAAATGGCA
Organism: Ploceus nigricollis; assembly: GCA_013399945.1. Classification (NCBI taxonomy): domain Eukaryota; kingdom Metazoa; phylum Chordata; class Aves; order Passeriformes; family Ploceidae; genus Ploceus; species Ploceus nigricollis. The sequence goes on along the minus strand of VXBC01009137.1, from coordinate 47,455 downwards.
GCTTTATCAGGAACTCTGTGGGGATTTGGGACGGGTTTTCTGATTTACTTAGATACTGAAAATAGAAAAGGAATGATCTAGAAAGTTCAAAAGTGACAAGACTTGCTTTAATCTTCTCCTATTGAAATCACTAAGTTGTTTGTTTGGTTTATTTTTCATGCAGCTTCAGGGAGAAAATATATGATTGTCACAACTTTCTGTTTTAAAGAGTCTTTTAGAAATGCACTGGTGTGTGGAGGACTAAGATAAGACCTCTCCACAAGTTAAATCCTGTTCATTTATTCAATCTGTTAACATTTAAATGGAATTTAATTGATTCATGGGCTTTGTGTTGATCATTTGCAGGCATCTACTGCCATAATTTCAGAGTGCTTTTAGATGTCAGGATTGCTTAATGAACAATGTAAGTGCAGCAAAATGGCAGCCTTTGAATTAATTTTCCTAGATAAATAATTTAATCAGACTTACTATATTTCAACAGAGAAATTCAATCTACTATTTTCCCTGTGCTTCAGAAATACTGCTCTGTTTTAATCACTGCTTTTTTTTTTTTTTTTTACCTTATAGTAGAATGAAAATCTCCTTCAATCTACATATTAATTCTTTCTGGGCACATCCCAAAAGTTCAATATTTATTATTATTACCAAGAATAATGAAAGCATTCCCATTTAGAGTAGAAGTGCACATTCCTTACTTCCTCCCCACCCTTTTATCAGGCAGAAACTAGCAGTATTTACTTATGTTCTAGTGTAGTTCTTAAAAGGGTGACTTGAAGGAAAGAAGAGGGAAGTGTGTTTACAGCATAACTAATTATTCACTTTCCTGACTCTAGGTAAAAAGAATATAATATGTGACACAGCAGATTCTGCTCTTGCCATTGGAAATATAAATTAACTCTCCTGACTCTAGGAGATTTGTGTGTAGAATTGAACTGGTGTAACTGAGATCAGAGCCTGTTCCAAAACTCTTGAATAATTCCTATAAGGCAAATGCCTTCAGCTGTCAATCTTCCAAACTGACCTGTCAGTGTCACATAATAATTAAACAGCAGCTGGCATTAGTGCAAATTTATAATTGCTATAATCCTTATTGCTGACATGTCAATATTTAACTTGCATTAACCTTTCCTTTGAGGCTTACAAATAGTGCATCTCTGGCTTGCTCAGTCTAATTTTTCATGTCATTGCCTTGCAAGGTACAAAGATTTATAATGTCACTTTGTGATGGATACAAGACCACTCCTTTACTTAGCCTTGTAAGATGCACTAACTCTACAACACTGGTTCATTTATTTTTTTTTCTATCCTGCCTGATAATTAATTTTTAACTATTTAAACAATTAATAACATGAAGGTCAGGTCTCCAATATTTAGTGTAAGAATGTTGCTCTTGTGAATTTTGGACTGCTTCTTTGGAGGGTGAGACTGTCCTTACTATATAATGCAGGCTCAGTTTCTAGAACTTTTTCAGTTTGAAATGAAAAAGGAAAGTTAAAGGAAAGCAATAGCATTAAAATGTCAGGAGAAATGTCGCAAATTTTGGAATATTTATGAAAAGTCAAAATTAAGCCACTATTTTAGTAGTCCATCTTGAGAAAACAAATTTGAAAATTTTGGCCAGAGTGGTTTTTTTTTGGTTCATGGACAGTCTAGTTGACAAACCAAAAAGATGAAAAGAACTTGAGTACACTCTCTGAATTGTTGCCTACTTTATGCTATATTTGAAAGTAATAAATTGTATGTAATCTTTTTTTAGAATATAGAACCCCTTTTTTTTTTGCATTATTCTCTATACAATGAGGATTTTTATTCAGCTACTTATCATATGGAAGCTTATAAATGCTTAATAATCATTAGACACAGCATTACATTTGGGCTCCAGATATTTGCAATGATCACAAAATTAAATGAGAATTGGCTCCCAAACCCTTGTGACTGCACTTCTGTTTATCACACCAAATTAAAACGTGTTCTAGGAAAATAACCCATATTTCCATTTCCAAAGATCTCATGGTTATCTTGCCTTCCACTCTTTAGGGTTCTGAGAATTATTTAACAAGTACCTGTATACTTATCTTTATATTTCTTACAACAATGAAAATGCTATGGACTAGTATAACTGTTCAGCACAACCTAAATATTGTCATCAAAAATTCTCATAGCAAAATAAAAGACTTTTTTTTAACATCTAAGTGTTTTCTCTTCAGCCTTATCATCTAATGTTTCCATTTTTTGCCCAGTAATGGAAATTATAGGTCAGGGCTCTTCCTTGAAAGGATGAATTAAAATTCTACCTGGTGTAGACACTATTTCATGATTTATTGAAGTTACAAATAACATACACTCATGCTTATAATGAAACAATCTAATTTGTCACTTACCGTTGCATTTCTGAGGGTTCTTGACTCTTCACTCCATGGGGAATCGCTGCTCATGTCTTCCAGATCAAGTTTTAAAGCTGCATGTGTGTGGTGAATCGATAAATGCCAGGCATCATGGGTAGTGGGTGCAATAGATGGTACCTAATTCAATTGATTAAGAGGAAATGAGAAATGTGAGCATGAGATAAGTGCATTAGACCAGCCTCTATATAAGCAACAACTCCTTTTGTGTCTGAACGTTCTATAAAAGCTCTGAATTGTCTTTAAAAATAAGTAATTTTTAAAAAGAAAATGTTTGAACCTTCTGGAGAATCCATATGTCCTACAAGTTCCAAGAATGAATTTAATTATTGCTACAGTTACATCAACGCATACTGTAATATGATATAATCAGCTGTGATTTACTGTGGCACAGAAATTGCATAGATATGTTTGATTAAAAAAAAGGCCCTTACCAAATGTTCTTGTTTTACAAACAAACAAGGTATTTTGAAGTTCCAGAAAGGTTTAAGATGAAGGCTGTCAACTTTGTTTAGTTATTATGATAACTCCTTAAAAGGCTTTGAATTGATCTGGGAACATTTCTCTAAAAGGAATTTCCTGGATTTAAGAACTAAATTATTTTTAGAACAATTAGAACCTATTTTTTTAAACATGTAAATCCCTTCCAATATTATTTTTTAAATTGTCTTAAATACATAATAAATAAGTTGCTATAACTCTTTTCCATACTATATCCATTTTAGTGCCTCTATACTAAATGAACATATATTTGGATTTTTCAATCATGCTTCCACTAGATTTTTCAGTATTTTTTTTCCTTTATCAAATCTTATTTTTGCTTAAATTAGTTTACTGCATACCACCTGGATATCTCTATTCCTAATAAATTATGTTGATCTCTTGTAAAATTTCCTTTATCTTTCACTATTGATATTATGATCTTGATATTTTGATACTTTGATTTCAGAGTTCTTCCTTATTTTCCTTATTTTTTCCATCCCAAGTGATGTTTACAACTCCAGGCAGATGGCATAAGTCATTGGAGAAGGAATTAAAAGATGGCACACATTTTAGATAATGTGTCAAAAGATGTCTCATCTATACAACACATGACATACCATTAGAAAGAAAATTTCCAAAACCCCTTTCTTGCCAAGTTTATAATTTCCAAATTATTTTCCCTTACAAACTGGGCAATATGTGGGGCGGGGAGGGGGGAAAGTAAATAGCATTAAATAAATGTGTGCAGTGCTTTTCAAAAATAATACTGAAATGAAAAATGCACAGATTTTGTGGTAGAATCTCTCTCTCCTTTTACTAGGCCAGGTTGCTCGGAGCCCCATCCATCCTGGCCTTGAGCACTTCCAGAGATGGGACATCCACAGCTTCTCTGGGCAACCTGTGCCAGTGTCCCACCACCCTCACAGGAAAGAATTTCTTCCTAATACCTTATCTAAACCCACCCTCTTCCAGTTTAAAGCCATGATCCCTTGTCCTATTCTATACCACTGCAGAGCACCATGCACAAACAGCATGATACCCTCCCTTTAACAGCTCTGTGTTTTAGAGAAGGATACAGAGCCAGCCTCCCTTGTGCTTTTTTTATTTTTATAGTTGTACATTTTTCATGGGGTGAGCAGGATCTCAGTCATGGTTCAGGCTACTTTTCATAGTCTAATCAGTGAGAAATTTTTTGGAGAAGTACAAATTACAGGTCCACATTTCTAGAAGGAAATGCTGCCTGGAAGACAGTTCTTTCTTTATCCATATGTATATTGTGAAAAAAATAATTTCCTCTTTCAGTACATATAGACTCCTGGAAGTGGATGCTGCTTTGAATTTCCAAAGGATGGAAGTTTGGGTAAAAAGTTCAGACTAATTCCTCTGCAGTTACATTTTTTTTCTGTGTGTAGACATTTACCATTTTATTGTACATTATTTAGCTTGCATGCTGAGTCTCCTTCTGGATAACTAATTTTTAGATGTTAAAATGTTAAATTTTACCAGTAAGAGATAAAATGAAAAATTCCATGAATTTCAAGGTCTTGAGAAGAATAGTTTACTGGAAAATATTTGCAGTGATTAGTTTATATTGATTAATATTTGATGAGATTTCTGATATTTAAAGTTAACAATACTAACCAGATAGAATAGAATTATTGTGGCAGACTTTTGTGTTTGATTTCAGTTCATTGAAGAAGGATTTATGCACAAAATTTTCACTATTGTTTCTTGTCTCTTCAGTGTACTTAAGCGCTATACCTTTTCACAGATTGCTGTAGTCTTTAGCCTGTAAAGGACAATTCTAATCATCTATGCTGTGCTTGACTGCTAAATGAGCATCTGCTTAAAAAAGATCTTTATGTTTTCAATATCATAAATTTTACCAGCCAAAACCAACCAAGCTTGAAGAAGTGAGTTACTGTGTGACATCAACTATCAATAGCCCTGACTGTACTTATGTGAAAAATATTCATCAGTGCCAGAGTTGTATTCCAAGATACTAGATTACAAAAATCTTTCAGGAAAAGTAAAGCAAATATCATAATTGTGGACATAGGATATGAAAACATGTCTGGATAAAATTCAAGAGAATATATGGTTTAGTTCTTCTTTCCATGAGGGTGAAGTAAGGAAAGGAGCAATCTTTTTGAGTTTAATGTTCTGTGACTATATATTTTATACTATCTAATGTGATTAATTTATTCTCTGTCAAAATCTTAGGTGAGCCATATATTCAGTTATGATACAATAGCAGATGCTTGCAATTTAAAATATTATTGTACCTGCCAGCTCTTTTTTCTAATTTGGATAGCACTAGTTGTTCAACTTCAGCAGGAAAGTAGATAAACACATGGCTCAAATTGTGAATACTACCAGGCAGAAGACAATTGGCTGTATGTGTTTGGGAAGAGTGCAGCTGCAGCTGGTACAGGTTGGCTGTACATTTTTATATACCTGGACTGAATAGAAGTGCCACATTCTTAGCCTATGAATTGAAAAAACAATATTTAAGAGAGATGGTCAGTCATGTGTTATGCTTCCTTACCTGGACTGTCAAGACTGTGAAAACTGGGAATGTAGAGTCCTGGAAAAAGGGAGATACTTCACAGAAGAGAGATTCCCAAAAGGAAGAAGTGGTCTTGGGGAAAATATTAGGGGGGAAGGAGGGAGGGAGAAGGGATGGCAAGGAGGGAAGAAATTACAGGAAGTAGAAGGTGAAGATTGAGGCTGGAGAATAAAGCTGGGAAGTAGGGGAAGGTCCCAGGGATGTGTGGACTGAAATGCTGGTGATTCCCAAGTATGGAGTGTACCAGTACAACATTCTGCTCAGCTTCCCTAGATGAGCATCCACCTCCCATCTGGGAACCAGAAACCCACAGAACCCAGTGTGGTGGGGGGGAGACAGTGAGCAGTATGCTGGTAACTGAGCCAGGTGTAAGAGAATATTTCAGGTTTTTAAATTCTGTTATCCAAATCCACTATGGGATAACTTAATCTCACCTTCTTTTATTCAGATTTGGGAATCGTTCAAAGTTTTCTTATAGAAAGTTATGTTTGCCTTACTATAAATTGCATCTGACTTTGATTTTCCTTCTTTAAATGTTTAGTGTGTTCTTAATGCTTCAAGTTACACTGTACTTTAAAAGATTTTAAGAATAGCCTTAGTGTCATGAAAGCAAAAGTGTATATTTTTCAGTTGTAATAACAAAATCCTTTGATATGTACTTATTTATTCTCATATAGTTACACAGGATTGAGATTTTCATACATTTCACCAATCTGTATTCAAGATTATGCTCATCCAGATGCTATATCCTCTTCAGTCTGTATTTGCATCTAACATATAACTATTTTATTTAACTGTGTATATAAGGCTTACTTCATATCCTATTATTTCTCAGACAGAAAAGGTCAGTGTAGTCCAAAATTAATTAATTAAATTATTTATTTTTGAAGCCTTGTTTCAGAATCAGGAGGAGAAGACATAAAATTGGATCTGAAATACCCTGTGACACTTAAGTTTTTGATCTTCCTTTCCCTGGAGAGGATTAAGACCTGTATATAGATACCTGAATAGGAAATGACCTCATTATTTTTTCATATTTTGTCTCATATAATTATGTCCTTCTTCAGACACACTTTTGATCTATGTTACCATGCATAAATCATATCTGAGTTCACAGAGCAATCTTGACCTTGGGAAAATTGGACTCTTTCAGGTACAAACTCTATTTCAGAAAGTCAATACAGGTTTGTAGAGATCTAGTTGCAAAAAAGGTTGGAAATAGGAAGGCATTGTTTCTTTTGCAAAGTTTCATATTAAATTAATTTCTGAAGTCTAAGCATACCTAATTTTGTCCTGGTAAAATGAGCTACTAGCAAAACCTTTCAACAAATACAAAAACTCAGTAATAAAATCTACTCATCTCTGAGTCTCAAAAAATCAGAGGTAAATTCCTCATCTACATTAAACTGTTTGTGAAGTTATCCTATTTCCTCTCAGTCCCAAAAGGAATGCATAAGACAGGGAGCAGGGAAGCAAATACAGCTTCCTGTAAAACCTCTTGAGCATATATTGCAGAAACCTTAAGATTGGCAAAGCTGTAGGGAAAAAGCTAAATCAGAAGCATTTGATGGTGATTTGATGATCACAGTTTGCCTAAACATGATAATTTATCATGTACTAAACCATTCTCTTGTATATCTGAAAGCATTTAAACTAAATAACGAATTTCTCTTAACCGACCTTTTGGATACCCACAAGTGAAGGAAAGGACTTGTATGAGCTGAGTTTTTTCCACTGAATCATAAGGATTAATTTGGGCACTGGTGAGATGAGGTGCCATGGAAACTGAATACTTTCTAGGTCCGCTCAGTGGACCTGAAGGAAATGAACTGATGAAGTATCTTGCTGGGCCATGAGGTCAGCCTCCCTGATTTACACAGAGCATGTGCACAGCACCTGCATGAGGTCAGATGAAATCTTCATCTATCCCAACACTCTCTGACAGTTACCCACTGCAGATGTTTACTGAAAATAAGGAAGAGAAATACTCTTTATCCTATTTTTGTCTCAGACAGTGGGAAGAGGTCTTTTCCCTTTTTTTGATGAAATTCAATCATAAACCTTCAAGGAATTCCTTCCCCTTTTTTTGCGCCTTATGAATGTTTAATTCTGAATGACAGTGGGCACTGAAGAATGTTTCTTTCCTACATTCTGATTTAGTGCAACCACGCTGGCAAGCCTAGATTATGGGAAACAATGCTGTTAGCATTTGTCTCTCATTTAGTATCTCACAAGAGTTCTTGTGATAAGAACAGCAAGCTTCAGGTTTTTTGGTATCTTTTCTCTTCACTTATTGCCATGCCTGTATCATGTCTTATAATCTGTGTGGAGAGTATTGAAGTTGGTAAGTCACCATCTCCAACTTTAGAACATTGCAATATTTTTCCACAACATACTCTTCCTATGAATTGAACTGATCCAAGACTCATTACAAATATTGGATATTTACATTTAATTCAAAAATCAAGATATATTAGTTGCATAATGACAACAAAAAAAATTTTTTTTCATCCATAGAAAATTAAATTCTATCATGTAGCGGTAAGATTTCCAGTAAATATAAGAACTAAACCCATTAGATGGATATTAGTGAATCTTCATTTAATACTTTATGAAGTTCTCATCACCCTTATTCAATAAAAGTGAACTCTAAGGGACTTAGAAAAAAACAGACCTATAATGATCAAGAGGAGAAAAGCTCTACTGTGAGTAAGGGGAAGAATAAAGACTGTGCTAAGTAATGTTACCTATATCAAAGGTGGGAGGTCTAGGATTCTTTAGGAGTTCTGCCAGTGTGAATATGGGGAACAAAGAGCCTTGAAACAGCTTCAACTCATTAAGGATGAAAAATAACAAAGATGTAACTAGGCTCTGAGAGAAAAATTAATTCTTTCTAACTTTAGGTCTCTAACTTGGATCCTCTGAGTCACCACTTACTAGGTAACTTATATTCTCACTGGAAAGTTCTTAGAATCCCACATGAACGGGTCAATTTGCAGAGAGGATATTTCTGTTTCACAGTTGAAAATTCATAAGGATATTTGCGTACCTGAATCTTATTCATCAGGGGTCTGTGTTCTGATATTTTTTTAATCAGCAAATCAGACCTAAACATGAGTTAGGCAAATAAGTACCTTCATGGCTCTGTGACTGCATAATCAAAAAAAAGGTAATGAGAAGAAAATCTTCATATAAGATACTAGTTGAAAGTATTGTTTTCTTTAAACACATGCACAGAAATATGATTGACAATTAGGAGAAAATAAAAATTAGTGCTGAAAAGAACCAAGAATTTACTGGTAACTACAGCTGAAAAAAAGCAAAATCTTAATTGAATTATCTCTCCTACAATCATAGGTACAGAATGGATGGAGAAAAAAGAGTGGTAAAACCAGAATGAATCTTTTGACTGTGTGGGAATACTAGTGCTGCCTGGATAGTTGAGGGATGCATAATATACATCAATAAGATATATATAAATACAAATACATTGAGATCATATTTTGAACACAAGATTAATGAAAGCACAATTATAAAAAAATCATGACTCTCAAAACACTTAAAAAGTTAAAGAGAAAACAGGCTTATAAAGATGATGAAAAGGTCTTTTAGAAATGGTTTTAGGATTTAGTGTGAGGTATGAGCACAAAGCTATTTGTTGATTTGATTGCCATGCCAGGGTAACTTTGTTTCTGCCAAAACAGAGGTTTTTCATTTTCTTCACTCTGTGACCTTTTAAAATTGCAGGAGTTCAATGGCAACCAGTTTGGAACATCCATCATACTCACTGCAGCTGCTCCAATGTCCCTGAGTACATGGGTGCTGAAATGGGAAAGAAATTAACAGTTCATTTGTGAAAAGTGTGCTTTCTTCCCTGAGTGCCTGATGAGACTTCTCCCTCCATGTGCCTCTTACAGATAAATCAGCGTTCATACTTCACTGCACAAAATCTACATAAAATAGCAAAAGTATACAGTCAAATATCTGGAAACAATGAAGAGAAGTATAGAAAATTATTTTGAGTTCCTGAAACAAAGGAAAAATAAACAATCAACATTATAGAAACTATATATGTATTTCAATGACAGACAGGTCAATAAATAATATATACAGAATAAAATTTTCTTATATACAGTATTCAGTTAAGAAATTAAACATTCAAAATTAGAAAATTAATAATTAACATAAAAAAGAGTAAGCATAGAATCTTTGCCACAGTTCAGTCATTCCAATTTAACTTATGCAATATTTAAAATAAAAATAAATAATATTCAGCTCAAAATACTGGTCACCTGCTACTGTTTAAGGACTCATACTGTACATGGAGCATTCAGCTCCATCTTTAGACTAAAATCCCATTTCATCTTTTCAGTTAGTCCGGGCAAACTAGTTCCTAAGGACCCTTAGCAGAAATAAGTCCAGAAAATAGCCTTTAAGTGCAGTAGATACAAATTATTCACAACAACATGGATAAGTAATTTGTGGTTCCTCACGTGTTCTGTGTTGTGTCTGTGGCTGTCTAGTCCTGTAGTCTTTTAATTAGGGAGAAAAACTTTTATAGGCTTGTTCACTTTTGGAAGTTACTCTAGTGAAGAGACTTTAGGTTCAAGTGCCTGATTTGTGCATGAGAAGTGTATCACAGACAGCATTATCGAGAAGTACTCTCATTTACCAAAATTTTGGCATGCCTGACCTGATTCTAACACTGACTGTGACCTGACCTGTGCACACCACACACATGCTGTTATGCGGCACACAGCTTGGCATGGGCTTCAGGTGGTGGTGATGGTAGTGTACACCCAGCCACCTCAATGTGGCAGAGAGGAGAAAAGGAGGAGGTGGTTTCAGAGAGCTTTTAGGGGAAGGCATAAATACCCCAGGGAAGGGTATTATGACAGAGACAGAAGGATCCAGGGATGCAGTCTACTCAACAGCACCAGCTGTTTTCCATGTCTGGGTAGGCAGGTGGCACCTCCACTGTCTCTGGCCAGAGTGTCTTGGTAGTCTGGAAAGAGAGAAGAATGCAGTTTGAATGATAAGACACACAAGGTTTCCATATCTGCATCCCTTTGCACTGATGTGGGCATGATACTAAAGTGTACAGATCCTGGGCTGGCCATAGCAGTGGCAACCATGACCTGCTTCTGATTACCACAGCTATACTCAGTAACAGCTCCTTCTAGGTGTGGCTGTTGAGCACTGGCTGCTTGAGTCTCTTGAGTATCTACCTCTGGTGTTTCTCAGGAGAGTGACTCTGCCACTGCGGAGAATGGCAATAAGAGCAATAGCACTTTCCACAGCAATGGCCCCAGTGGGCCAGGTGCTCTTAAGTCATCCTTCTGTGTGTCCTGATAGTATAATGTATCCAGAATAAAATCATGTCTCACAAGAGATAACTCCAGACATGCTGGAACAGATCAGTGTTAGATACAAGAAAAGCTGTAATTGCAGTCAAAATCAGTGTTGCATTGAATTCAGTGGGAAAACTCTACTTTAGTGCATGGCACCACACTATCTTGTGATTGCTGAGAACCCTACAGATGCACACAGAAAAAGAAAGCGTTACCTCAGAAATGGCATACGGGCATCAATCATCTTCTGAGCTTTTGTATAACTTCAGGCTTTCCAGGGTTTTTTTGGGAGTCAGGGGCCATACTTCCTCAAGTCTTATAAAGGTAGACTTCAGCTGTAGTGAGATAAAGTAAGTGTCACCTGGAGAGCTGTGTGTCTTAATATGTGGAAATATTAGGTTGCAAATTATGGAAAAGTTCACGATTTTATTGAAGATTTAGATGTTTCATTTTTCCTCCCATTGTACTCAGACCTCAGTAAATCTTTAATTTAATTACTTCCTGTTTCATAATTGATGTTTAAGCTGCAAGTCCTTTATATTCATATCTTACAAACTTATTAATATAAGAGTTTTCATACCTGATGATCCTAACTGACTAAGACACAAAATAGTTTTAGGCTATTAATACTCCAGATTTTTTGTGCTAGAGATTGCAAAAGCTTTAGCATCGAGCAGGCAATTAAAGAAGAATCAGAAAGTAAAATGTATAAGCCTCTATTTCTTGATATTCCCTAGAGTCATCAGTATTAAAAAAAATGTTTTCCATGTTCCTGGAAATCTCTGATCACTGAAAAATTGTCATTAAAAAGAAGATAGTAATAAATGTGATTCCATTTTTCTTATCTATGTCAATCAAAATTAATAAATATGTCAATTCTTATGAAGGATCCCAGCACAAGATACTTCTGATTACCAACATTAAATACACTTACTAGCAACTTTTATGATTCTCAGTTTTGCAACATCCTTATTACTCATCTTGCCATCATCAAGTAGTAATTTTTATCTGCTGTAAGGCCCCAAAAAACTTGCAAAATAAGGCTTTTGAAAGGGCTTACAGTTGTTCATGTACTCTAAGTTAGACACACTGGAGAAATACTGAAAAGATATTCTCAAGAGGTCAAAATAACAAAAAATTGACTTTACTGGCAACTTCAGAAAATCAGAGAACTTTGGCAAAAGATTTCGTGCATCAATCAACATAAAACGCTTCTCAAAGCATTAACTTAGCCCATTCAACTTAGCCAACTCTAAGACCAATAGATTTTAAATTACTCAAAAATTCAGAGAAGAGAGAATTAGAGGAGGAAGGCAGAGACAGCAAAGGTATAGAAAAAGACACATATAGATTCCAATTCATGGGTTCCAGCAGTGTTCAGCTGATAGAAACTCCAAAAGGAGGAAGGTTCAAGACATGTGCTCGCCTCATGTTTGGCCTTAAATGCCTCTTGGACTCCCTGGGCCCTCCCACCAGGTGGGATTCCAGTCATTTGGCCACTCTGGGTCTGGGTTAGGGCTCCTGTGTGCTTGGGATTGGCAGCCACTGCCAGGCTGGGATACAGCCTCTAGGGAAAGAGAGTGCAGGGCTGGGCATCACTTCACCAGAGCAAGACCTGACCTTTCCCTTCCTCTCCCCACACAGATCCTAAAATATCTCAAAACATGAATCTTTCCAGCCTCTCACATCTTCATGGACAAGAATGCTATAATGAGTTTCATGTGCTTTGTTTTTTAATTTTGGGGTTTGGATTTTTTCATTTTCCTGGAGTCTCATGGGAGCAACAGGACAAATATTTTTGGCACAGTCAGAAAATAGCATTTAGGAGCAAAGACTGTACCTCTTGAAGGTACATTTAAAGCTCTTTTAGTTCAGGACTTTCTAAATTTACTTGAATAATCAATGCCAGCACCTTGGAGAGCTTCATAAATTTAGCAGAGATTTATTTTCCATTTTGCAAGATGGTAGATGAAGTCATTCCAAGATCATGCTACAAACTGACAGATACCCTCAAGCTATTATAAAAATAAAATAACATTTATTATTCTGAAACCTAACCAAAAAACAACAAAAAACCCCAACCTAAAAAACCCCACAAAACTTGGTATTGTACCAAGTGTCTGAAGAGGAAAATAAATGTTCCAAAGGAAGTAACCTCTTCACTCACTCCTACCCGAGCTCAAACACCTTTTGCAGTGCTTTACAGTGGATGAATATCGGAATTAGAACATGGACAGCCTTGGATATGACATGGACAGACTTTGGACTGGACACTTTTCTGTATAGACAGCAAAGCAGAACTGCTTAAATATTTACCTCAAATGTCCAGAGAGACACACATCTGAAAAGAGAATTTATTTGAATTTTTTTGATAGCGCTAGCATAGAAGTGATGATGATGGTGATGATGATGATGGTGATGATGACAATGATGATAATTAATATTAACAATAACAAGTAAAAAACCCCAACAAGCTGAGATATCTCTGTTGGAAAAACCCTTTGAATATCTTATACTATAATATGTTCTTATACTGTGTGAACCAAATACATGCAAGTAACACCAAGATGACAACAACCCATGGCTGAAGTGCAAAGAGTAGATTTATTCCATTATGTCTCTGCCTGGAGGATTCCAAAACACTAACTGAGGCACATACACTGCAATGCTCATTTTAGCAAGGGCAAACGTGGTGGGGCCTGATCCCTGCATTACATATCAAAGGGCCTGAAGCACATGCAATATTTCACCAGCTGGTGTTTTACAATCTTCAAACCCTCTTACCTCCCTTTCCCCTTTTATAAGGAGGCCCCAGTCTGTGGAAAAGCCTCTTAAGTCTTTAACAGCATCCTGTTGTCTACTCTGAGGAAATTCAATTTTTTTTGAGCAGATGAAAACAACCCAAAGCAAACACAAATATGTGAATTCTTGCACAATGAGTATTTTCTACATCTCCCACGTGCAAAGTTGGTCTTTGAGTGAAAACAATTCTAAAACCAACTTGTTTTTCTCTCTCCTCACCATTCTTATGTTTTTCAACCCTTTTTTTACCCCACATATACTATTTTAAGGAAAGGATAATCTGCCTGTGGTACTGACATTGATAATTGTTTCATTAGTTACACAGGGAAGCTTTAGAGCTAGTAGTCAGTGGTGTGTTCATTTGGTCAGGTGTTAAGTGAGTGGTTAACCATGAAGTTCAAGGAAGGACTACAGCAAATCCTGCTATTGGTGCTTGGAGGCACATCTGTGTTTTCATCAGGGGGTTAAAACGGGTGTCTTAGAGGCAGAAAATGAAGGTATGGCAGGGGAAGATCCATTTAATTTTCTAACTGAACACTATGGGTACCTTCAGGTTTATAAACAACTTCTGAATTATTATCTTCAGTGACCATGGCAGGGCCAGAGTGCTGCACTCAAGTAACCAGTATTTGGCCAGTTGTTTCACTTCCTTTCTTTTCTGCACCTAATGAACTCTCCTTGGTTGTGTATCTTTGGCTGACAGAAATCAGTGTCACTTTATCATCTTCAGTTATTCCATGGCTCATAATAGAACTCTTTGGACCTAATTTATTTGATTATAGAACGATGAAATGTTGTTTATTTGGAGGGGGGAAAAAAAGGATTCTTAATGAGGAGATCTTATGGCTTCTTTTGGCTCCCACCCCCATCACTAATTTATCTGAACTGCAAACATAAACAAGTGAGGGCAACACAGAGTGAGTCACTGGCACTATTTCTGCCTCAAATAATATGATTTTGAATTGTAGTCTTCTGCTCCCTCTAACTGTATACATTTGCTTATTGGAAAAGACTGAGAAATTTGAAAATACCACAACATGTGGTTAAACATCAATGCTTCAAATGATAATTACTGTTAGAAATATGTGTCTATACATCAAAGAAGCAAACTAGACATATATAAAACAGAAAAAGACAATCTTAACAGTCTCACTCTTATCAGGTTAGCCAAGAGATACAAAGATGGTGGGTAAAGAAACAAAGGGAAACAAAGACTTGGCAAAAGCTGTACCAGTATTAGCACAGCTTTAAAATAGTTGCAGTAAGTTTTTTGTCCTGTTTCCTTCAAGACCTATTTGTTCAACTTTATATTAATTCTAAAATGGAGATTTTTTTTTGCCTGATAGTAAAATATCCCTGCTGAAACCCAATAACTGTAATATTTATTGATGAAAAGGGTATATATAGTCATAGTAGAATGTGATTGGTCATATTTACTTCACACTGCCCTTTTGGAAGTGTATTTGGCCTCTTGAGACACTCCACAAATCCAAAAGAAATATTTTATTACTATGAAGATAGTGGTGAGATATATGGCTATTTTATAATATTCACCTCAAATGAGTTTTTACTCCTTGAAATAAAAGTTTTCCTGTCTTTATTAAATTAAATTTTATTTAATTTAATTTAATACAGGTTTAAGAGTATTGCACTACTATTAAGTCTTGTGATTGCGATGTCTTCAACCTAGAAATGAAACTTGAGATAATTTTGTATAGTAGGTAATATAAAAGTGGATTTTTATTGGAGCTCTTCGGACACTTATGGAAGAATGTCCACAAAAGCCCACCCCTACAGGGCGAATACATTTTTATAGGTTTTAGGAAATTAGCATAATTGATAAAAAGCATCAATTAGTAGGACAAGTGGGGATGCAACTTCCCCCAGGTCAAGCCCCTTCTCTGGAGCCCCTCTTCAGCACTAGCTGTACTTTGTCCATGAGAATTATCTCAAAGAGTTGTTCTTGGCCTTGGTTCCCAGGAAGAGCCAAGATAGGATAGGGGCCTTGTACTTCCTGGGGCTTGGAGCCCTGGAATTTGTTTTTTCTTCCTGCCTAGGAAAGGGCATGGAAAACTACTGCGAAGACTAGCTACAAATGCAATAATAAGCTACAGAGCTCCAAATATATGTGTAAAGGATACAGAGAATATATAAAAGAAACAAAGGTAAAAACCAATAGGCTTCAATTCTATACTTTGCATAAGCCACACCATATTCCAGTAAACTTTAATTTCAATGATTATATAAAAAATAATTTATAAGATCATAAACTATATTTAATTGTGGTTTTTATCTTGAAAATTATACTGATTCTTCCCCTTCCCTTGGGAACTGATATAATTCAGAGACAGAGGCAAAACAAAAATCAGTCTCCTCCTAGATTAGGTTATTTTAAAAGACACAGAGAAAATTAGACAGGCAGGCTTTTTGTGCACCCTGTTACTTATAGCAGCCACTTTCTAACAATGGCAACCTGAAACATAAAGAACTGTCATTTTAATTCAGCATAGAAAGAACAAGAAATAGGAGACCATAAGTTCTATTATGTCAGACATTTCACTCATTTTATGGTCAATAAGTGATACAAAGATCAGCTCTTTTCTACTTGTTGCATTTCATCTTAATATATCATCAGACTTTTTCCAGAAATGGATGCAAATAGAAAATCTCAAAAAATCCAGTTTGTAGTTAACTCCATCAATGACCAGCTGCAATAGTAAAGAAAATGGAGGTATTAATGCTTGCTTTCTCAGTGCACAGATATATTGATAGCTGTAATAAGCATCAGATGCATTCAACTATCAAGAAATTAAAAGTAGAATGTGAAAACAAATGCCATTTTTATGATTTACATTACGTTTCAGTAATTTTTGGGATTATGTACCTTGACCAGATTAAGATTGCAGATAGCCCTTGGTTACTTAATTTCATTTCTGGATATGTGATGTCTGTTTCAGAACCATGAAGAAAACACTGAATGTGACAAAGTGAGAGTTCTCCTTTCCTGAATCTGACTGCCTCTCTGTGTATTATATAGGAAAAGGATGCATTGGCACAGATTTAACTTAGATTTCATTTGTGGTTGCTCAGACATCAGGCTGAAGAGATGAGAGATGGAAACTGATTAAGATAGCTCACTCTGAGGATAAAACTAATTGTTAAATTGGGGTTGGGTTCAGGTCAAGGGTGGTGACTGGTAAATAAAAAGGGAGAATTAGACTGCAGTTAGAAATATTCTGAGTAATTAAAAAGGGACAGAAAGGCCTTTTGGAGTGACTGAAGAGCCCAGAGTGAATAAAAAGAGCATACAGGCTAGCAGTCACCAATTGCACACAGAATCACATAACCCGGTATATTGTGGTACATGTGTGTTCGTACGGGCTGTTTATTTCAATGAGTTTTCTAAGCTACTTTGGTTTAAGTTTTAGACAAGCAGCTAAAGTTTGAAACACCTATCTTTAGTAAACTTCCAAAACTGATTTCTGTTGAGACTTAAATTTTCAATAAAGCAAGTGCAGAAAAATAGAGAAAATGAGAGGGAAAAGCTGCTGTATTTTCAAAGGTAACATTCAGCAAAATTTTTCAACTTGAAAAAGAAACCAGAACTCAGTAGTCTTACAAAGACTAAAAAGGATTTAAACACAGAAAAGAATGAAGTATTCCATCTATTGGCTCTTCCTATTTAAAACAGGATTCTTCTCTTCAATCTGTCTTTGAATCTAGCTTTGAAGATTTCAACAGAATTTAAAATATTTTGTACTTCTGTTTCCCCCCACCCTTTACAATTTTTTTTCTTTCTTCTTCCCTTTCTGTTGGCTTCATTTTGATGCTTCACAGTCTTTTCACGTCATCTTACTGTTGCTGTGGAACAATATTTACACACAAAGTGCTGTTTATGTGTAAAGTGTGCTGTATTGGCAGAGGTGTGGATTATCTGTCTGAAATGAGAAGACTTCTGCACCATTTCATTCCTACAGATGAGGTTCTTTCCTTTTAGCACCTTACGACACATTCATCTTTGTCAAAACCTATTTACTATAAATGAGCTCAGGCATATTTCTTCAGTGATTCAAGTCCTAGTTTATTACTCCTCATTACTTGATGTTCCACCCAATTTAATCACATCTGCATACTGAGAAATTGCCCTTAGACTCATTATTCTAGTTGTGCTGTGATATGCTTGATAAAACAATTCTCTGCTATTTCTTTCTATTATATCATATACAGTCTATCACTATATATGTAAAATATATTCTTGATGCCAGATTTAACACCATATCTTTGACATCATTATCTTTTTATTTGAAATTTATGAAAGCAAGATGTTAAAAGTGGTGTCTGCAGTAGAATGCCAGTAAAAGCTGCCAGGAATGCAAAAGCTGTAGTTAACTCTTGGTCTATTTTCCCAGTTATTCTTTCAGCCATTTCAAGACAAGATTATTTGGAAACAACAATTTGTTAGTGCCCATCTCCAGACATCTTTCCTGTAATGAAGTCTTTTGACTAATAGGAATGAAGTCTGGTGGCTATAATTAAAGACAACAGCTAGTTTATATTCTTGGCACTCACAGATTTTTGTAGTGTGATCTGTGGACATTACGTACACCAGCTCACCTATAGGAAAATGTAACAGCAGCACTATACCTAGTGTTAAAAGACCTAGTGTACCTCCTCATGTTAAAATACTTTGGTTTCTGTAAGAGGAGTCAAAGCTTAAAGACTTATACCTGATTATTTATTAGTTTAGAAAATTTATGTCTGAATCTAAACTGCCACTGAAAACAGTCACTATTATTGGCAACCCATGTGTTTCATAAGCATGCAATAGCAAGAACTTCTTGGGATAGTGTCATATTTGTTCATTTGTTATCTGCGGAGTAATAAATCCTTATTACCAATTTTTTTTCCTATACAAAATATAAAATGAAGGCTAAACTAAAACTAGAAATATATAAATGAATCCCTATACTAAAAGTATATCTAAGTTGAAATTTAAGTTTTTTTTTTTCTTTCAGTTTTCAGTTAAACAATTGACTTAGGTTGGATTTGATAAAATCCATTCAAGTTTGCAAGAAAGATTCTTAGGTTCAGTTCAATGGTTATGTTCAGTTATGGTTTTCATTGACCTCTAAATGGTTTGATATTTAGAGTTTTACTCAGTGGCAGCAGTAATAAATAGATTTATTGTATTTTCACTGCAAAGAAAAGCTACTTCCTCATTCAAAAATTTGTGGTAATATAAACAGTATCTAAAAAAGACATTTTCTGAATCTGTAAATACTGAATTTTTTTTCAGTTTTTTAAAAGACATTTTAGTGTTTCATGGTTCCAAAAGGAAAAGTAACAAGATATAAAATACAGGGCACTTACTGCAAGATTTTTATTGTTCCAGAAATAAATGAATAATCCAGCTCTCAGATTTCTGTAACAAAAAAGCTGTAGCTAATATATTAATTAATATTCTTCCTGGAATGAGAAATTCCAGAACTTGGTCATCATTCTGTCATTGTTTCTTCATGGGAAATATATTAAAGCCATCTGAGAGCATCTGATGGCAGACTAGGATTGGATTTTATTTTTTCCCCCTCAACCTACTTTTCTAACTAGTAAATAATCAATTACATGGTGTCATCATAGTTCAAAATAAACCAGCACATTCTAGAAGCTTCATTAAACTTTTCTCATAAACCTGGAAATTTTGTGAGATGAAACATATACTCAGTGGTATGGTAAGGTTATGAAAAATCACTCATGGGACATCATCTTTGCCTATAATGAGAAGACTTGCCAAAAAAAAAAGGAGGAAAAAAGGAAAAAAAAAGAAGAAAGATAAAAAGAAAATACATAGGCAGAAAAGAAGACAGCACAGTAAAATCTGTGAGTGTGCACATTCACAGAGCTATGCCAGAAACTCTGCTAGTCTGATTCCTATCTTTGAAATCTGACCTAATGGAAGAATACATGTTTTAAAAGATTAAAATGAGGGATTCTTATGAGAGTTTATTGGATTTTTATATTTCAGAATGGTTCTGATAAGACACGCCATTGGTATAATTTGTCATTAAGTCATTAATAAAGCACATTCTAATTACAGCAATCACTGTCCAGGTTTATCTTTTACTATAATAGTTCCAAACCTCTTAACCTGGTGCTTAGGACTATTCTGTACCAAGTGTTCATTGGATATACCTGTAATACTGGATAGAGATGATATTCATTTTAATATATATTGATTCTCTGACCAGCAACATATAACTCTTATTCTTGTCTTATAAAAATATAGGAAATAAATCAAAACATGACTATCCTCTGAGATCTTTATTCTCTTTTATTTACTTTGTATGGTATATTTTCATTATTGATAATTTGGCAATAAGTCAAAAGATTCAATCAATGTTTACCTTAATATCTATTTAAATTTTGCTCTGTATAGAAAATGGCTGATGATATATTAAGCACATGATTTTTTTTTTCAATGGTTTTCTAATCAATATGGCAGTAGCAGAAACTAGTGGGTAGAATTCAGTCCCTATATCATCATGTTTTGAGACACAGCAATTCACTTTCTGCACAAGAATGTTTATTGTGTCTTCCCTTTCTTTTGGCTGAAATGAACAAAGGCAATATAAAAAACTACAAGATACACAGACAACTCTAACTAATATTATGAACACTTCAGACATGTTTCAAAAATGGTTGCTGTTCAGTACAGCCTTGCCTATGCTTATCTCTTTCATCAAAACCTGAAAGAAATTGAAAGACAGGCTAATTAAAGAGAAACATTCAGAGACTTGAGAGTATGGATTGAAAGACTAATTACAAGTTTTTCAATACTCCCCTTTGTTTCTGTTTTTCATTTGTACTTTTCCTTCAGAAAAAAAGTCAATTTCTACTAGAATTAGCTAATAATGTTTTGTTTCTCATTCTACATTATAATTTTTTTTTCTTTAATGTCTTTGACGCTTCAACATCCTGTTAAGGAAAAAACAAAGTGAGGGAAATATGATCTTGTAAATTTGATGGAAAAGCCATGTTCCACTGCTCAGTTTTATAAATTATGCACAAATATTGACTTACGTATGCTGTAAGACCTCCTAGAATAGGGCCCCAGCATGTGCATCTGTTGAAAGAGCCTGCCAAAAAAAGTGTGTTTCAGCCTCCAACATGTAAAATATGCATATTCAATTACAAAAAATCATGACATCATTTCAAAAAGGTTTCAGTAACTTGCTGCTGTCCCCAGGAAGCAATAACTTGCGTGCCAACAACTCATGTAAGTTTTATGTATCTATTTAACTTGAACAACAACCCCAAAAATAAATTAACATGGCATTTCTCATAACACACAATGCACTGGAATGCCCTCCAAATAAGGTTCTTGCATATAACAATGTATACGCAAGCATCTTTTTACTTCATGCACCATTTTTAGAGTAGGACTGACAACAAAAAGCTCACAGGTTTTTGTTGTCACTTTTTTCCCATATGTTTTTCTTTTAGATACTCTTTTGCTATCATGTACTTGATAGTATTTTCTCCAACTTCCAGAAAACAACCAAAATTATAACCCTATATATTCATGAAAAGCAATGCACACTTCGAGGCATCACCTTTGGCATTTTTTTTCCATGCCAATATTGAAGTTATATTTTGGGATTGAGCAAATGTTTAATGTATACAAAACCATAAAAATGGCTTAAAATGGAATAAAAATATGAACTTTCCATTCATGGACAAAAACTATATCTTGTACTCACATTTGCTTTTCTTCTCAGTTCTCTATTCCATTCCTATGTGTCCCACAGTCCCTACCAAAGGACTAGCAATAGAATAAAAAACTCTACCTTATACCTAAAATAAATATAGATAGGCTGACCTAACCACAGGCATACTTTTAATGAACACAATTTTGAGTGTTTTATACAGCTGTAATCTAAGATTAGAAACATATGGTTCTGGCGGTAAATTAGCACTATGAAGATATATGGCAGTGAAAATTTCATGACATTTTCAGAACACATAAAGTACCCTGGGCTTAGATAAATTCAGACCTAACTCATTTTGAAACATGAAGGTTGTAGCCTTGTCAAAACAAGTCGGAATAATGATAACACTATAATGATTTATTGAAGTTCTTATGAGGAATAATAAGGAGAGTTTTAAATTATCATCTGTGTTAGTGTTTCATCTGCATGGGAATCATATAGAATTATGTTTGAGAACAATAAAGCCTCAACAAAAAGGCCAAATTATTACTGGGATAGAAAGACAAAATCCTGTGAAACTATTTAATTTCATTTCAATAGATTTTTCCTCTCTGTGAATATTTATTATAGGGACAAAAAACAATGGATTTGGAAGGCAGCTTTGTCTTCAGAGTTCCATCTGCCTGAGTGCAGATCTGGATCTATGGCTGCAGAGCACTGTACCAACACAGGAAGGACATTGCTTCAAGCCATTGCACTCCAATTAGACTTAAAAGGTCCTTAGTGTACATATGCTTCAGAGAGCCTTTTTAAATTAAGTTAACATTTTTCAAAGGGCTGTATTTCTAGAAATACAGAGCATATAAAACAATCCAAAATCAATTTTGAACACACATTTTCTAAATTGAATGCTTTCTGGGAAGCAGAACTTACAATAGCTGTTAATTGAAGATCATTTGTGTTTGAATGATGATATCCATGTTTTTGTGCCTACATGCTGATGAATTTAGGGGCTAAGGAGCTCTTTAAGGGTCTCTGTGGCTCAAACACTTTACTATTAAATTTAGATGGGAAAAACAAAGGAGAAAAATAAAAGGACCATAAACCTCTAGTTTGTAGAAAAAGTGGGTCCATTGGCAAGACTAGGCTTTGTTTAAATAAAGAATCATTCTGCAGAAGCTGTGAAATACCAAAAATTTAAATTTTGTCTATCTTTCAAGCATTAAAAGCTTAGTTTATTACTTGGTGGTAATAGTTACCTTGGAAGAGTTAAACAAGGCTTTTCCTTTCCTTTTGATAGGACTAAAAACAAAGAATGGGATCCTACAAAAGGAGATGGAAAGACAGATAATCAAATGCAGATATTTTGCCTATGTTCTGTTTAGCCTGGTTTAATTGGAACTTTTTGAGTCCTCAGAAAGATATGAAGGAATTTTTATCAGCATGTTCAATTCTCAGCCTATCATCAGTAGAAAAAAGAACAATATTTAGACTCCCCCCTACCCACCATTAGAATGAAATCTGATGAGTAGAAAATGTATAGGCAAGCTGAGAGAGAAAAATCCAAACATATATGCATGGGAAATATTTCCTTCACCAAAAGATTTACTGAATATTTTTTAATGAAAGCTATGGTCCAAAACAAATGGAACCAAATTAAAACTGGCTTATTTGATCCATCTCTGAAGAACATTCATAGGATAGGCTTTACAGAAAATGATAAGAAAATCCTTTCTTATCCTAAATTTTCAAAACCAAAATGTTTGAAAATATTAAATATGATGTCAATTGTTACCAAACAGATGAGAATTATTGGAAGTACCACAGTTAACCAGGAGTAAACTAAATAATCTTGAAATTATATAGCAATCAAATTTAGTAAGAAAATTATATGCATACACACCAATAAAACTAAGAATTTTAATATTCTGGAAATAAAGACACGAAATATTGTGTTATTCCAGTAATATCTCTCAGGACTTCTCTCAGACAATGAACGACAGTACTATCTGAGGTACCGTATTAGAAAGTGATATAGGGAAAGCTGGGGAAAAGGAGAAAGTTCAAGAGGGAAAGGGACAAGCTCAATCTGTATAGACCAAAACAATCTATTTAAAAATTGCAAGATACATTACAAATGTTTTTCCCTCACTATGATCAAGCCTGAAGAATATTACTAACTACATAGCAAATAAGCAGCCCATCTGGATGTAGTAGCAAAAATACGATGCAGAGTGGAAGTGTGATGCAAGCTGTAGGTACTGTAGAAATCTTTTTGCTTTATTTTTTTTTTTCTATATGCAGATGGGAAAAACGATTCTAGTGAAATGAACTATAAATTACTTTGGTACTGGATAGGACTCCAACCAAGACATAACAAGTCTGGGTTCTTAATTAGATTAACCTACAAAATCCTTGGACTAATAATTACTGCTTTATTTTCCATCTCTCAAAGGCAAATTAGTTTCAGGAGCTTTGAAGAGTATGATCATCTTAATCCATCTGTCAGTAGCTTTTTAATATTGAAGAAAATAAATTTCAGTTATTTCACTAACTAGTTAGGAACTGGAAGGAAACAGAGGTAGAAAAACCAAGTTATTCAAATTAAAACCACATACTTCTTTTTATAAAAAGGCATTAAGAATGTGTTATTACTACATAAATTTTGAAAGGACTATATGCAAGGTGTATATTCTTGAAGTTTGAAAATATGCATTATTACTGGTTTACATTACTTTGAAAATTAAAAAACCCCAAACATTATACTACTAAGATAGCTGTCAATTTCAAAAATATTCCAAAAATTTTAAATAGTAGTGTTCACAAGCCTCATGAAAATTAATCCAAATTTCATCAATCAAGAAGTTAAAGTTTTTTAAGCTTAAATAAAATAAGTGGTCCTTTCATTCACTGTGAAGATAGAGTGAGTGAAGACCTGGGTAGCATCAGAATTACATAGGTCAATGTGATCATCCTGATAGTTGTTTCCTACTTAAAAAAAAAAGCCTCATAAGGGCAACTCTGAATGTTTCAAGTTTATTTGTGCAGAGACACCTCTTTTGGAAAGCTGTCCCAGAATTCCACACATTTATATAAA
This sequence comes from Ploceus nigricollis, assembly GCA_013399945.1. NCBI lineage: Eukaryota > Metazoa > Chordata > Aves > Passeriformes > Ploceidae > Ploceus > Ploceus nigricollis. Next base: position 23,045 of record VXBC01009137.1, on the reverse strand, counting down.
AACTTTCAAGGTCATAAGATGTCATATTCACATTTTATCCCTTACTCTGATTATTTTTGAGGAATTATATTCTGGCAGAAAGTCTTACAAGGCTTAACAAGGCCAATAGCCTCTTGGAGAATAGTATGACTCCAAGACCTGGAGATCCTGGATCCATCCGCATACAGATAATTTTAAAAGTTGACCACTGAAAAGCATCACTGAAGGTATTAAATAATCAGGAACTGCATCCTTTCAAAGTTAAAAAGAAAGAAAAATGTATAAAAGTAGATGTTATGTGATTAGGAAGTAAGGCAAACTTTTAGCTTCTCTTCTGTTCTTCTTTTGCTTATATCAGGGTGACCTTCTACAAGGTAATTCAGATTAAAATGCCACATTAGAATAACCTCTGCTAAACACATCTAACTTTATAACCAATGGAATTTAATTATCAACATCAAAGAAATAATTAAGAAATTTGGATCTATGATTGCACAATGAAATGGTGTACAGTGAAAAGTGATTACAAGATTAACTGGTACATATATGCCTTGAATTCAAGAATGTTGAATCTGTTAAGTCATGCACTGATCCCCTTTAGATGCTTATTTGCATGCAGCAAGATGCATGCAACTTCTATAATAGAGAAAAACAGACCTCACATGGAAATATTTTTAGTTATGATGACTGCAATTCAGTAACAATAGTATGGATTGAGAAGAAATACTCTGTTTTTCCCTAAACCAGGTATTTTGTAAGATGTTTTACACAATGACTTGTTCTTGTATTTAAAAAACACGTTACCATGGAACTGATCTCTTTCTACTCAAAAGACTGAGCAGACATAGCAGGAAGGCATAGTCCAAAGCACCTTACTATTATAGGAAACCAAAACAATACCAAATTCTAAGGTAAATCTACTTTTTTTTTTTTTTTGAAAACCAGAAGACAAATCTGAATTGCACTTTTTTTTCCCCCTTTTTTCTTTTTCCATCCTTAGCAGCAGAAACCATTTAGGAAATGTACAAAACTCTAGGTCAGGGGCACAACTTCTAAAGGGAAGTCAGTGTTGGCTGAACTTGCAACTGACCTTGTGAGCTGAAAAATATCTAGTTGCTTTTAAAATATAATTTAAAAATGAAAACTTAAGTAATTTACTAGAGAAAAAAGTCCTTTTGAATACCAGGAATTTGTGTTTCTAAAACATTCAGGTGTCTTTGATGACCCAACACTAGAATTACTTCAGTCTAAAGAAAAATTAAGCTACCAGCATGCAATTTATTTTTTTATTTCTCAGAGAGATTCACCTTGCTGTCCAAGACTCTTCCAACTTTTATGTCTAATGTACCATATCATACCTACTTAAAAATACAGATTTTCACTTAATTGAACAGTAATATTTTCCTTTAAATAATGATATCTGTAAATACAAATTAAAACCTTGCCTGCAGTTTGGAAAGAGGCATTAATAAGCACTACTCTAAAGCCACATAAAATGATCCTGAAACCTCAAATAGAAGAAAAGTTGGGTATATTTGAATATATGATTACTGGTACTTGAGCTTTCTCCAATTTCCTTATTACTATATGAAGAAATATCATAGATGAATGTAAAAATATATAGTGGACAATATTGTCAAAAAGTTTCAACAACTGTGCTTTCTTCATTGAACTATGCTTTGGCAGCTGCTGCCCCACTGGGTGGCCCCTATGCTATACTTTTAATAGTTTTTATGCCTTCAAATATAATTTCTTTTAAGCAATATTTTGTCTAATTTATATGACCAGCCAAACCAGAAGCTGCAAAGATAATATTTTTTAACTTCCTTTCTGATGAATAATAAATGTCACAAAGGAATTAGAAAGTAGGATGTAGTTGCATGTGCCATCTGCTGTGTATGGGAACAGAAGAAAGATATTAGACTTTAAATTAAGGGTTTCTTTCCTAGAAACTCAGAGATGAAAGGAAACTACACTTATCACTTGGAAAGCAATACTACTCTCTATCAGTCATTAGAAATTTATCAGTGCTTAGAAAATCTCACAATATGACAAGATACTCTGGAGAGCTCTCTAAGGAATATCTACAAAGTGTATTTTTAATAAAAATTAATGTCATTAATGTCATACAGTCTTCTGATTATTTACTTTAATTTCTTTTCTGTTTCTTCCAGTTGCCTAAGGCCTGTGATAGCAGGATATGTGGAGAGAGCTCTGAGGTAAAATACAGAAATTTGCATGCTGAATTCCCATAGTAGCTGACTATTTGCAAAAGTAAGGAGAGCTACATAATTACATATTTACATGTTAAAAAATTAACTTACCTAAAAAAACCCCCAAACTACCCACACTTTGCCTCTGAAGTGGAAACTGTTAGTGTGCCCATTCTAGCTGCCCACTTGGCCTCAGCTGTCACTAAACAGCCAAATGCTGACCTAACCATAGGCAGCATGGATTAGGCTTGTCTGCAAGGTGGCACAGCCATGAGACATGACAAGGGAGGAGTTGGCTGTCAAGGGTGTCCTCCAGGATGTGTGCAGCTGGGATGATGAGGTGTTTCTGGCTATTTTTTTATTTTACATCAATAAAATAAATACCAGATTATGTTTTCTTCTGCTTTATAATTTGTTGTTTGACTGCTCTGCACAGATTTTTAGTTTAAACAGTTTTCATATTTTTTAATTTAATGTCAGATGTTAGCATTTATTGTACATATAAGAAAAACAGGAGTGGAATAAATGGAAAGATAAACAGGACAAGCGTGCAATTGTTTTTAAAAAGTGGTAGTAATCAGCTTCAAAAGAGTATGTCATACACAAAAAATAAAGTTTCTGGAGACAGTATTTTAATATTTACTATTACCTAATAGTATAGAGCCTTGAAAGTGCCAACCTGGGATCAAGGTATCTTTTTTGTAGAGCTTTAATTAAAGTTTCTTATAAAATAAATTGTAAATAATTTTGGCTCAAATCAGAATAAAATGGTCAAGATAAAGAAATTATGAAAAGAAATTAGCAATTGCTTATATACACAGTATTTATACTAAGCTGGTAGCATCATAAAACCCAACACAGATAATATTATACATGAAGGCTTGTGAACAGAGGAGGAAATGTAGAAATATAGCACTATCCTTGAAACACTGTCAATGCTCTAAATTTGAACTTTTAACTTTCCTCTTTTTTTTAAAATCCAAATTTCTGGGATTTTTTTTTTTGGCTCACCACTTGGGTAGCACACAGCTGACCTGGGACAGCTTTAGTCTGTAAGATAACTGCAGATAACTCATGTTCTGACTTTCACTTCTGTCCACATTCCCCTCTGAGATGAAACCTATGTATGGGTCTGGGGCTAAATCAGTTCAGAGACCCCTCCCTACAGGTGCCATGTGTAAAAAGATGAAGCTACACCTGTCTGGGCTATTTCAAACTTTCCAGCATTAAGATGCAATTTCAGCAGTGCTTCTGCTGCAGATACCCAACACTGCTTTAGTGGCACTACTGGACGTACCATGCAACCTTAGGGTGACGTTATAATGTGATAGTCTTCAAGCTACCTAAGGAATGATTTTTCAAACAAAAAGACCCTAGGTTTTAATGCTGCAAGGGCATCAAAAACAGCTCACAAAAGACCTGGACTGCTATGACACATGGAAATAACCTGCTGGCTTTAGAGTGACTCACACTGGAAAGCAGGTGCTTGAGCCATTCTGTTCCCTTGTCTATGGGGCAAGAGGCCACATCCTGAGGAAGTTATTAAAGCTATCAGTGTAGCTTTAATAGAAGTCTAGTAGTATTCCCCCTTGTATTGACATCTGCTACCATAAAATGGACCCAAGCAGAATTTATTAGAGATTAAATACCTGTGTCTGAAGTAAAATTTCCTCTTATGAGCTTTATCAGCTTCTTTATGCTAATTATAATATTATGAAATATTTAAAGAACATCAACCTCTGCTCCCTGCACAGTTTTCCAGTAAATATTGACTTATGGTCTGTTAATACTGAGTGCAGCAAATAAAAAAATTGCCTGAAGCTTCAGGAGGAATATCCTGGTTGAGGAGTCCCCACCCAGTTTCTCCATCAGCAGGAAGCCAGACTGTGTGGGAAACAGGGCTGTGAGGATCACCAGAAACTGCTGATGGAGCCTCTGAGCACTTACACAAAGTAAAAAATACCTCAAATATCACAACCCTCCCTTGTTCAGCTTGCTTTTGCCAGCATAATCACAGAAAATATAACTGGGAGGTTTACGTTGTCTCCTCCTTCAGGGACATGCAAGGACTGGGAATATAGAGACCATGTACCCAAGACCTGGAGGGGAACAGCTCTCTGAGCAGCTGACAAGGCCAGTGCTTCTCACCAGTGCCCAGAATAGGTAGGATAAGACAAATGCTGTCTGAAGGATATGCCTTTACAATGGATTTCTTAAGTTTACACATGACAAAATCTATTCCCAGAACCTGAGAGAAAAAAAAGTGTTTTGAAAGATGGAAGACTGACAGAATTATACTCATGTATTCTGTGCAGATCTATCAAAAAATGCTTGGAAATTCACACGTAATTGATCACTGCTTGTATTTTCTGAAGCTATAGCAGTCTTAGAATTTTAGGCATATAATTTAATGTAATTAATTTTGCTAGCTGGCAAGCCAGCCCCCAGTCTTTTGTTTATTGTTAGTTATTCTCTAGCAAATAACATCTTAAAAAATAGGACAATAGCATGGCTCATTTTTAGGCTGATTTTTTCCCCCAGAAACAAGGTATAAGAAAGATGAATAGGTGAAGAATTGAAACACTCATCTCTAGCACTGTATGTATACCTGGCGAAGGTAAGAAAAGGCATATTTTAATAGAAAAACAATGGTTTGTATCTCAGCATACCATCCTCATGTTCTGTTGCTGTTCACTGCACACACATTCCTCAGAATATCCTGAGTTCATCAGACATGGGTTGGGCTACATGGGGAGAGAAAAAAGTTGTATTGAAATACTTCATGTGCAGCAGGCTTCACATGTAGTTTTCACAAGTTTCCAGCTTCTGCTGACATGGCTCTGATTTTGACAGGTCAGTCTAGTTCAAGAGCTGGAACTCATTATGGCAATCCTTTACAGTAAATATGTGGGAAAAATTAGCTATAATGGAATACAAACATTTTTGAGCAACTGTTAAATGCTGGGGTTGGGCGAAATGGACAGTTGGTCTGGGGCACCAGATTTTTCATAGGCACACGTATTGTTAATGAGCACTTAGTCCATCTATCTGTTACCTTCAATCACTCAGGGGTGCCTTCATTCTGCCTCCAGGACGTCTGAGCCCAGACGTCTCGCCCCAGCCTGGCAGCAGGAAGCCTTGATGTAGCCTTGAAGATGAGGGAAGGCAGGTGCAGATGAATGAATGCATGAAACTAGAGAGTGATGCAGACAGAAGAGGAATCTGCATGTAACCATCTTGTGGGTTTCTGTTGTTTTGTCTTGGTCAAATAGTCTGCCCTCTGTATGTGGGAAGATGTCCCAAAAGGCCGCTTTGGATGTAAAAGCGCAGGGTGGCAGAAGGATTTGTTCACAATACATATTGAAAACTCTGATCTTGTTATTTTCTTTCTTCCCCCTTCCTTCTGTTCAACTGCTTCCAGGCTTTTGCTTCGTGACTCCTCTCAAAATTACTTTCTTACAATTTCTGTCTACTTTTAAAAAACTTTAAAAAACTTTATTTCATTTTATTAGTACTCTCAGTTGAAGTGACATGTAACTTGTACAGATGTCGTCACTTCTCAAAAACTAAATAAATTTTATTCGATGATCTACTCAGTCTTCTGATAACAAGCAACGTTTTTCAGGGAAAATTGAAGACAAAATATAAACAACAACTCTGGGCCTTGCCTAGGTAAGGCAGTTTCTTATACATTTTGATATTGTGTCCCTTACAGCAACATTCTACATGGAGAAGACTGGCAAACATTAAACCAAGCTCTTAATAAGCCACCAAGAACACAGCCAATTTAGAAACACTCAATATTGTACAAGTGACCCATTCTGAACTTCTGCAGCTTTGTTTTCAATTGAAACAATCGCCAGTTCAAGCATGCAATGGAGTGCCTCCCCATCCAGTTAGGCATTTCCTCAGGGGAAAAAAAACACCCAAACCCACGACAAAAACCCCACATTAAAAACTGCACATATGTTCCTATATTTTAACTACCCAATACTTCCTAATAACTACTTTATTATTATCCAGTCAAACTTTAAACACACAATCATGTGCAAATGATCTGCAAGAGGCAACTTGAGAATCCAGGTGTTTGCCTGGATACCCAAGAATAATTGTACAGGTGAAAAACTGAGAGGACAATTGAGTTTCAAATAAAACCTGTGTGCACTGTATGGCATATGACAAGTAATTATTTTACTATTTTTTTAAGGATGAAAAAAGGATTATTTTGCAATGCACAGTAATCACCAGCAGTGATTATCCTGTTTTTGTTCTCATACAGGAATAGTTTTCTCAATCAACTTGTTATTTGACACAAATAAAAAGTTCAATAAAGAAACTCTAATGGTCAATTTGAAACACTGATCATTTCAATCCATTACAGACTTCCACTTAGGGTAAAAAGGAAATATCAGGTTTTTCAATTACTTAGTTAGAGTGGTGTAAAAGTGCATGTTAGATAAAAATCACAAAAGGAATGAAGGGAACCTCAAATTTTAGAAAAAGGAGCAACTCATTAGGATTCACTAGCATTGTCATAGGCTAAATACATTGTGAAGCAATGTTTTTAATCTGGACTGCATGTTTGGCATGTGTGTCTCATTTGCAACATATACTAGGATGCTGGAAATGAGGATGTGAATTTCAATTACTATTGTATAAGACTTAGTAATCTCATATATCTCAGGATTTAGTACTTTTTATACCTGTCTAGAGGAATAGATGGCCAGATATAGAATAAAGTTTAGATGAGCAACAGTTGTGATGCAACAAACGATATATGATTCTCCTCCCTCAATCTCTCTAGTTTCCTCATTTTCTCTCTGGAAATCGTTTGAGTGTGAAAAAATCTTGGTGTGCCTATCACTTTCTAGTAAAAATATCTTCATGGAATAAAAGAAGCAAAATTAGATCATAAATTAAATCGATTATGATGCCTTTACCAAGGGAAATGACCCTGGGGAAGACTGTTGGCATGTTATCACAGGCTCTTTTGGTTATGCTCTGCTGAATATTTGTCCTAATTTCTCTCACATAAAGGCTAACGCTTCTGCCACAAGTCTGCACACTGAAATTCTTAAATGTCCTACTTGCATTGCCTTGCCACAATTTACTATTTACATTTTATTCTGCTTTCTTCATAGGAAATGAGTTTTCTATCCACATCAGCCATATTTATTGGATCCTTTTTAACAAGGCACCCATTTATATTTCTCCCTCCTTCCTGCCTTTATTTACTAAGTTAGGCCATGCAGCACAGTAAAGGTGCAAACACCAAATTGTTTTCATTTGCTGGCTCCCAATTAAGCCTGCAGCTGCTGCACTTGAGAATAACAGCCATCCAGGAAGCCTCTGATAAAGGAAAATCAAGGAGAGAGGTAGACAGAAGAATCCGTACTGCAGCAGTCCTCATGGATGACCTGTTTTAAGGAATCATTGGGAGCTGGCATTGATCTATTGTGGAATAGAAAGCTGACTGGCTAATGAAAGCATTAGTGGCAGTACATGCAAGACAAAGGTTTGGTCTTCAGTGTTTTGACACAAAGTGCAGGAGCGATGAACCTTATGTTACAACTATACCTCTTGAGGTCTGTATTTTATTTTCCTAGATGTATTGAGTAAAGTGAGGAAATAGACGAATGACAAACCAAAAATAATACCATTTTGAAGGAATATTAGTGTGAATACAACACGGTAAAAATTGAATTAGCTGTGAGTCCCTGCTGAGTTGTATGAAATAGCTGTTAAAGCTAATTCTCATTGTAACACATAATGGTATTATCGATTTACTTGATACATGGCTAATGAGTGTAATTTTTCAGACTCCTTCAATACAGTAAATTCTGTTTACTCTTTTAGTGCAAACCTGCCTGCTGCCTGTAATTCAGCTTCCCTTTTATTGTATCTTCATTGTTCATTCAAATAGGCCTACTCACATTCCTTCACTGCTAAGACTTGATAACATATTCTGTGGGAGCACCTGCGTGACCTTTTTATTACATCTCTGTTATCCTTTGTGACAGTCCAGTGGGAAATTCAGGAGAAACTAACAGCTGAATGGCAGGGGAGCATTAACCCCTTCAGGGACTGTACTTCATGGAAGCATTATGACACTACATCATGGTAGCATGAAGAATGGGTCAGGGTCAACTAGAAAGGTCATTATGAGGCTTTAAATCCCTGAAACTGTAATGAAAGAGCTTTGACAGAATGGAAGTTCAACAGTAAAGCATAAAAAGGAATCAAGGACGTTTTAAAATTTTAGGCACAAAATAAGAATCAAAGGCAAAGCGGCTTTGGTTTTGAAAGGGCATTGCCTGCCTTGCGGTCATTCTCATGGTGAGCAAGGAGTCGAGATTTTCCCTGACACACAAAGGGTTGAGGGTAAATTTAATTTTGACCAGATTTTTGCTTTTATTCTCAGGGATTTTAGACTCTGTGTAATTAGGAGGGGCATTATTAGTGAATTCCAAATTCCATTTTAGACTCTATATACTTCCCTGTGATTCAACTGCCATCCTACCATTTCCCAGGTCAAATATGTTTCAAAACCAATAAAGCAGATATTCAGTGTGTATTTATTAATATCTTTATGGTGCCAGTATCTGGCTATCCTCTCCCTTATACAAAAAAAGAACGATAATCAAAAATCATGATTTTTTAAAATGTAAGGTGTCTCTCTTCCTTTATGATTTTTATGCCTTCATATGAGTTTGTTGGAAACTGCCATGAGCTCTGGGCAGGGGAGATCATGGGATCTCCTTTTCACTTTTTTCCAGGTTTATCTTGCAAGGGGATAGAGTGTTAGAAACTACAGTTCTTAGAATTATCTGTTTGTATCCAATGTTTTATGTTTGAGTAAACCTGTTTTATTCCAAATGTCTGTTTTGATCTGGCACATTGCCTCTCGCTGCCCTTCTCCAGTGGTGGTGTCCTTCAGCACAGTGCCCACACATCATAACTTGACATTTTTGATTCTACAAAATACTCACAAAACGAAGAAAATGAAAATACTCAGGACACTTTACATAGTTTCTTCCAACTGCTACAAAATATTTGTGATGATTAAAGGTTCAGGTGCCCTCTGTCCCCTCAGCAATCACACCTCAGATTGAATGCCTGTTTTCCCTTATTCAAATATTCTTTGGTCCTTAAATACTAAATTAAAATAATAGAAAAATAGAAAGAGTCTTAAAATCCTATTCCTGCTACCCATGACCAACCCAGCTTTTAAAAAAAAAAATCATAAAATGTGTTTGGTACCAATAGAGAATTTTATAGAATAGACTAAATTTTTTTTTAAAAATAGAATCTATTTCAGCACTTTAAAAATCCCTACTTAAATATTCCATTAAATTTTCTTGCATGCACCCTGTCCTCTTTTTTCCAGTCAGGTCATAGTATCAGTTTTAATTACCCTTCATGAGCATGTGAATACATTTTTAGCTGATGTCCTTTTTAATTCCATGCATATTTTCTATCATATATACAATTACAGAGGAAATATGATAAGTTCTGTATTCCCACTTATCTAAAACCCAAAGGTCATATAGCTTATTGTTTGAAAAGCTTTTTCTTTCTGGACTTCTGCAATGACATCCAAACCCCATTTCTATATTAGTGTATGATAATCACCAGTCACAATAGTAATAATAGAAAAACATATGGGATCTTCTCATATTTATCTAGTGTATTAAGTACCTTATTCTTGGAAAAGTACTATGAAGATGTAAGGTTCATTGTTCATGAAAATTACCAGAATTTTCATGCAGATATTGTGAGCACATGGATTTAACTATTTCCTTTCTCTCGCCAAAGTTACACAGTAAGGAGTCTATTTTTTTTCCTTTAAGAAGTTGGCGTAACAAGGTAACAGTAAAAAATAAAAACAGTGTCCAAGTACAAATCTCCTAACAGAAGATACTGAATGCTACATCAATCAATAAGGGGGTTTAACTGTCAGAGAGGTCCCTCTGTGGACCTTTTGTTCTGCTAGGATTTTATTTCTGTCCATATTCCTCTCATCTACCACATTCCTGCAGGCAACGACTCTTACAAATTTATCATCGAATAAAACAACCATGAAGCTATCTTCCAAGGGTATTAGTCAACTGAAATAAAAAATGAACTTCTGATCTGTTTAAGTCAAACCCTTCTTCTGCGGTTGTGAATATAAATTTTATGTACATGCCACTACTGCAATAAATTGTCAACTTTGACTCCAGTCACAAGTACACTAATAGATTTAGACTTACTTATAATGTATTTTTCCCTTAAAAACTATTCACACCCTGGGCTTGCTTTGATACTAATTAAAGATTACAAAAATGTGTTTGATATCTACTTCTCTTTGTCCAGAAAATTAAAAATATTAACGAAAAAATAAATAAAAGACTAGAAAAATAATCTTGAAGTTCTTCATCAATTGTGACCCTCCATGAGAGTATTTACAGTTATCTATGCAGACTAGAAGGTAATAATCACTTATAGGGTTTTTTGCTTACTTATGTCTTAACTTTCTGATTGGGTAAAGCTGGGTATTTTTTCACAAGCAATACTTTTCTGGTTAAAAGGCTAAGCACAAAGGTATTAGTTAATTTCAATACAGCTGCTTTTAAATGAGGCTCTGTTTTTCTATCTCTTTTTTTTTTCCCCTTAACTTTTCCATGAGAAACTGGGGTGGGGGGGAAATAAAAGAAAAAAAATAAGAAAGCAAACTATCTCATTAGAAAATTGAAGTAATTAAAGAGAAACAAATTCTACTTTTCAGCCATGTTTTCCATTTCATAGAATATAGATAGATTGCAAATATGTCCTGTCTTTGAGGAGGAGTAAGAAGAAGGAGCACTGCCCCAAACCTACCCTCAAATGACACAAATCTGGCTTGTCCTATGCTCAGGTGACAGGGCTGCTTGTGCACTGAGCAGTGGGGTGGGCAGATGAGTGACACTGCTGTGAGAGGTGATGGAGAACATTCCCTGAGGAGCTGGTGCTCCCTTCTTGTGCATGTTCATGCTGCCCAGGGCAGGAGGGTCCCTCCATTGTGCTCCAGAGCACATCCAGAACCCGTGGCTGAGCCCGGGCTGGCACCCAAGTGTGTTTGATGTAGGACAAGTCTAGCCTCAAATGTATGACTTAGGTTAAAATAAAATTTTATATATATATATATATATAAAAACATACATAACCCCACTTCCTAAGACACTTTTACCTTGATCATCATAAGGGTATTCAAACATTAAAAACTCAAGCATTCAAAATGGTTTCACACTGGTTTGATCATTCCATAACAAAATACATTCACATTAAAAGTCATACTTATCTCCGAAACTACCAAAAACTTGTCCAATATTTTTAGAGGAAAAAAAATCTGTTTTGAAAAAAGAGAAATTTAAATTCTTCCAAGCCTGAAAACTACAGCTTGCTCTGTAGTTATAATTTAGCAGACAAAAAGCCAGAGGGTAATTTTTCTGTGATGTTTCCCTGATAAAAATGAGCAATGAAGTCAGAAAATACACCAATTTTCACTTTATTAAAAAGCTGAAACACATAGTTTCAGCTATGAAACCTGCTAGGAATCATCTCCTTGATGGAATTTCTGAGTGTAAATAAAATAGCATATCTATAATCACTGCCTAAGAAACAAGAAAACTTAGTACCAGCAAGAATTATTTTTGATTCATTTTTTAAATCACTAGAATAGTTAAAAATAACTTAAAAAATCCCAACCCAAAACCTAACCTAATTCAAAACCAGAGACTACTTTTGCTAAACCTTTGCTCACTTGACAGAAAAACTGATAGGAAAAAACCCCCAGTCGATGGGTGGGGGGGAAAGAGCAATAGAAATGTGTTCATACAAATGAAAAGAAGAGAATGGAATGTATGAAATACTGATTTATAGGTAATTAACTAACGCTGTTAAACACAATAAGAGCAAGACAAATTCTAAATTGATAGAACTATTTGTGGATGGAAAAGGGGACATTTTATCAAATACAGAGAGGCAGAAGAACGGAAACATTTTTTTCTTACATACTTTAGAAGTAGCAAGTTCAAATATGAATATCAAATGAAGGGAGAATATCTTTTCAGCCCACCAATCGTTAGGAAGGAATGAACCCTGTTAACACGAGTAGGAAGGAAGTAAGGATGTTAAATACTGTAAACTGGAATTTCACTAAAAAGCTAAATGAGAATTTCGTTTCCTCCTCAAGGTGGTTCATAATTTTTAAAATAATATATATGAGAAGCAAGTTGGCTTTTGATACAGATTTCTTTCATATTTTGAACATAACATGTGGTTGAAACACATAGCATGTGTTTGAAATTGGTATTTTTGTTATCAGGATTTAGTACAAAAGATTTATAATATCGCAAATTTTCTCCAAATCAAATAACTATATGAAATTAGTCATGCTTCATGTCATCTGATCATGTAGGAGACGTGGAATGCAGGAATTCTTCTCAGCTAAGTGTCCAGCTCTTTCACAGGTCAAAAAAGAGAAAAGGGTACCTAGAGAGAAGTAATTCATCATACCATCAAACAGGTGTCCACCCTCCCATTGACAGCTATTTACAGTTTGACTATATGTCTTTGAAAGTTAGAACATGCTGATCTATTTGGATTAAAATGACTACTTCGGTGTTTTTGAAAGTAAGGGATTTCATGAAAGAGGGTTGTTTATTACTAGAAATTCTACCATTAGTGGCTGTCATAAAGAACAGAAAAATAAATGCAGAATTATTCACAATGAGTTATTAATATTTTTCTTTTTAATAAAAATGTTTATGTAAAGGCAACATTTAGTTACATATCCTAAGAGTGAAAAGTTTAAAAGCCATTCTAAATTTTCTTTCACTAGATAATCTGAAAATAAATTGGAGTTATAAAGTGAAGAGCAATTGACTTTCTTAGATATTATATACATCACTTATAAAGCTAATTGCATTTTAATTGGGTTTTAGTAAATGGACAGTTTTGCAGTGAGATATTAGATTTTAAACACTTTTGGTTTTAATGAGTGTTAATTTTCCTGGTGATTTGCTTCAGCATAGAAGCATCATGACTGAATTAATTCTGCCTGAAGCTATTCTACATTTAAGGTCATAAATGCTGGCAAGTAGTATAGATGATAAGAAAAAATGATTAAAAAAAACCAAAGCCAAACCAAAACTAGGGAAGTTCAGCTCAAAAAGAGAAAAAACCTGAATAAAAATTCCCAAGATATAATGGTTCTGCAAATGTTATGAAAGGCATTTTGAGCTGCAAATGTTCACACATTTTGGAGCAAATTTTAGCAAGGTTTGACCTTTTTCTTTAATTTTAGCCTCAATACAATACTGGATTAAACCTGAATGTTTGAGATAGAAACATTCTATGATAAAAACACTCTAGAAGATATTTTTCTTTTTTTCCTCAGGTTCCCTTCCCATTGTATGACAGTCTCTTAATCACATGCAGGACACACAAATAGTTCTATTGAGATACCTTGAAAAATTATATATTTTTCTAGCCACATGTAGATTGAACATCACTCTTTTGAAAACATTCTTATGCCTTCTATTCACTTTCTTGTGAGCTCTTCCTACCTGCAATGTTGTCTCTTCATCAGCTGTTAGCTGGACTCCATGCTTGTGCTTTACAAAATCTCCTTGAGCCCTGACCCTTCCTTCCAGGGAGGGACACCTGTTGCTTTGTCTCTGATCACGACAGCTGGAGTCAGATAAAATGGATTATTGAGTACCCTGGAATACAACCCTGACAGGCTGGCTGGTGAGGGCTTCTCATCTTGGGCTGAGCATCATTGGTATTCTTTCCCAAACATTTTCTGTCAAAGTTTAGCTGCAGTACCTCTCAGGACAAAGCCCAGGTCCCTCTTCCATTCATAATTTTTGTTGTTTGCCTAACTGTGCATGGTCTGGCTGCATGTGTTAGTCTGTTACACTACTGCTGTTACCAAGTCATTTGGTTGAGGCACATTCAGCTTTTTTAATATATTACCTTGTCTCATCTTTAGGTGTCACACTCAGGGGCTCTCAGCACCAGTAAAGGTAACTTAGCAGTTACCATTCATACTTATTGCAGCAATTTCATATGATTTTCCAACAGGGGCAATGTTAACTTTACAGAGTAGTGCTTCAAAAATGTCTTATAATATTATAATAAAATAATAATTAAATAATACCATCATCAGATAAGTCATACTTTTTATATCTATGTACATGTACTTATACATATATATGATTAGGCTTTCCTGGGCATGAGTGAGTAAAATGGAAAGAATTATAAAAAATCAGACTACTGTGACAGTAACCTAAAATAATTTTCTCCCAAATTAGTATAATCTATGAATTCAATTAGCACATTTCTTATTCTTTCCTTATTAATGCAAAATAAATTAATAGACTAATAAAGAAATATCTGATAGGATTTTGCAAGTGAGAACAAATATATAAAAAGTGGAGAGGCAAAATATGTATTTAATGTAAAATAGATATTTGCCTTGTATGCTTGAGGTGTTGAACTTCAGTCCATAATCTTTTGATATGAGCAAAATACCTCCACCAAAAATGCTGCTGTACTCAACACTTCAAACATTTTCATTCTATATGTAACAGCAATTTTGAACTCTACTGCATTTTACAGTAATCAAGGAATGTTTACATAATAAAAAAAATCAACATATAGACATAGTTTATTTTCTCATGCTCTTGCCCTGAATAATAACTCTGAAGCTACTATTTAAAGAGGACAGAAGCACTTTTTAGGGAGTAGGGGGTTTCTACAGCTATTTCAGGTTTTATATTCATAGATCAACCCTTAATCTTCCATCTACATATATTTCTACTTAAGCATATTTGGATAATTAGTGATATTTGTACTGAAAAAAGTTTTAAAATAAATGTATGCCAAGTAAAACATCTGGAAATTCAGAACAGCAATGATCATTGTTTGAATTACAAAGGGAAATTTTAACTAAAATGTAGAAGGGTTCACTTGTTGTGCAGCTAAGGTGGTTAGCCTACATATTGACCCAAAAGACCACTGAAAAGTGCATGCTCATTTAAGTAACTTGTTCAACTCATATAAAAACCAAATAATCAACAGCTCCAGATCTGCAGCTAATATACAGGCACATTTGCATGAAAAACTGAGTGCTGGAAATGGGTCTGCAATGGAGAGCTCCTTATGTATGCTTCTGGTAAAGAAAGACTAAAACAGCTGACATTCCAGCAATGGTAAGCCACCTTTTAACTTTCTGAAACTCAGCCCTAATATACTTACTGGTGTAAAGAAACACCAGACACTTCTAATAACACTTAGACAACTAACTGAACAGGTAGTGTGCACTAAGTGCTTCCAAAATCAGAAGGCATTGTGAAAGTTCAGAGGATTTAATTTTTTTTTTCTGCAAGATCAGTGAACTAAGATGAGATGTTTTCCTGGAGGAGGGGAAATTCTTTTCTTTATTCCAGGTGGATAACTTGACTCACTTTTTTGTATTTAAAAACAAGAAACAGTCCCAAGCAGAGTACTGGCTTTCAGGTAATTTCTGCTGGATCATCTGGACTATCGATCAGCACAGACATTAACACTACTGGATCACATGTTCCTTGAGGTATACTTGGACCCGAACACAGGACTGTACTGAGAAATCCTCAACATAACACCTTTAATCTAGAGGTTTTTATTAAAATATCTTCAGTTTACATACAAGGAATCCAACACAGACTAAGCCATTGCCTTCAGGGAAGCTGCTGATAAATACAAGTACCTGTCTGGGAAAAGGAACCCACAGGACTTGAGACCTGAGCACTATCCAGAGGGAGAACTCAAAGGGTTAGAAGATCAGATTTATGGAGAGTCTTCAGTTGAACAGAAGTGCACGGAAATTTCCTTAGGTTTTCTTTATGGAGAATATTTTCACTCTACCCTAGCTAAAACCAGGACAACTGCTCAGATGTTATATGTTAGCAAACCTGGTTTTCTAGTTATCACCTTGTATTTGTAACTCAATGGCAATTATCTTTTGTTAATTGTAAAACTCTTTTAGAAAAAGAAATAACGTTATTTTTATTCAGCTTAATTTTTTTCAGCTCAGATTTACATGCAGATACAGGTATATGATGGTCTGCAGCAAATTAAGAGCCAGTAACTTGGTTAAAAATATAACATGGTGAAAACATCCCAGTAACCGCAAAAAGTCATGGAACTTTGACTGGAAAGATTAAGAAAAGTATTTTACTTTTAAACTTTCTGTAATACCTCAGTTGAGTAAATATTTAAATTTTAAACTTATTTTATTATGGGCAGATCCTCATCTGGTATAAATCAGTGTGACTTCTTTGAATTTCAAAGAGCTATGCTGGTTTACTCCAAGTAACTCCATGTCTGTCCCTTAATGGTTTTTTATATAATTCTTTCAGAGATCCTTTCAATTTGTTATTTTCAGCTACAAGGGAAGCTGCATTCTGCCTGTTTTTAAGCTATTTTACCCATAGACAAATCTGTGCTATCAAAACAGGCTTTTAGAAGTTGAACAAAATCCAAAAAATCCAAGCTATGTATAGTAAAAGTTGGCACCAGTTTATCTATAAATTCTTAACCATAAGAACAGCAGTAAAATCTTCTAGAGATCTGAATTTTCAGGCTATCTTGTTTAGCTTAAGGGCAGTTGCTAATGTAGGTGATCTCACACTTCAGATGCTAAGGATGTAAAGACATCACATTTATGCTTTATATTTATTTGTTATGACATTGCCCTGAAGAAAACTAACATTACTGTTAAAAGAGTAATGCACATCATGCAGTGAATGATAGCTTGATCTGTCATGACAGAAGGTACAAAACTTGTGAAAAGTCTGTTATCTTCAAACTTGGCTCCTTGATCCTCTAGTAAAAAATGTGTTCCTTTTGTAACAAGTGTAATTAAAACCATACTGATTAATTCAAGACATAACCAAACATCCTAAATCCTGTGAATAATTTACACAGCATTCTGTAGTCTGTTGCTTTATTCATTCTGCTTACTACTTGGAAAATTCAGCCTCGTCTTCAGATGTAAAATTTAGATGCACCATGAAAGGTTCTGGTAAGTAAAAGCATTTTCAAAACAGAGACAGAAAATTAATGCAATTGCAACCATTCTTCATAGAGTAATCTCAAAAGAGGTTGAACTTCAGGGCAAGATCCATGAGGAAGCTCTGCAGTGATACCAAAATTCTGCTTCTAGAGAAAGATGGGCTAGATTGCAACCTTCAACATATATTACATACAGAGGACTGATCAAGTCCAGATGAAAGGTAAGTATTTTGCAACAACTACTGCATGTAGCCTTCAGACCTTTATGTGCTTTGTGGAGTGCAATATGCAGACTTTTTTCTCTAAATTCACTATTTCAAAACAAACAGCTATGCTAAACAAACCCTCAGAACCACAGTGATTAAGGTTATGTCAACACCTCTCTGCAATTTTTCTAGGGACTACAGTTCAATTAGGAAAAATTTACCCCAGCCTGGCATCTAGTTCAAAGATAAATCAAAGCTTACTTAATTTGGAAGAGAAAAACTCTCTGACAATTTATCATGCACGAGAATGAAGGGAAAACCTAAAATTAATGATGTTTCAGGACCTTTTTTCATTTACTGCATAACAAAAATATTTTTAGAAAAAAATCCCATGCAATTTCAGTGCAACCTTTCCTTTCAGATATTTGAGGCAACTGTACTAACTGCCTTGTAGATGGACATTGCCTAGGAAGTATCATTCCAAAAGCTTATAAAAAAGTTAATACACTCTGCTTGGACTGCAGAAGGAAAAATTATATCCCTTCCTGCAGTAATCCTTTTAAAAATGCCTTTCATGCAAACAAATGTCAAGAAGAGATCTGTCAGTCCTTGGGCTAGAAGCTCTACTCATATGATCATTTTGAGTGGAAGATGCAGATAGCGATGAGTGAAGAGTAGAACTCTGTGTCCCTTGTGTTTTGGAATGTGATGAGGGATAGATGTCTTATACTTTAGCAGAGATAAAACCTCTGGTTCTGTGAAAAACAACAGAGGGTCAGAAAAAAATAAGGTGTTTAGATAAAGGAAAAGGGAATGAGAGGAAGCCAAGCACAGCAATGTGTCTCTTTCTCCCCTGTTACCCCTGCAATGCACAATACTCTTTCTGTGCAGCCTCTTCTGTTTTTTAAGAATGGGTCTGACTCCCTCTGCATTCTTGTCATGCTGTAAATGTAGGGGGGCTAAGGGGTGGGGATATTTTTTTAAGTATGGAATTTGTGCAAGGCTGACAGCAAGATTAATAGAGGGGACCGTAAGGATTCCTGCTGAGCACTCTATTAAGCCAATAAGCACTGAACTAAGAAAAATTTGCAAAATGGACCATAATGGCTTCTGAACAGATGTTCTGGTCTACCGTGTCCAAACCCTACTTTTGAAATAATTTCTAAGTTGGCTTCTCCTTACAAGTAAGTTCTTCCAGTTTTCACTATATACCAAGTAAATATAGTAATTCAACAGCTGGGGTTTTATTTTCCTTGTTTATAAGCAGAAGTGATTTTTTCACCTTAATCTCCTTGCCTACATTCATATTAATTGTATTCTTCATTTTTCTACTGTACCTCATGTCTCTTCCCTTATGCATGCCCAGTTAGTCTTGTTTTCCTTCCTTGCCTATGCTTTCTTTACATCTTCTCCAGAATACTTGTTTTTCTTCAGCCTTGTTGTTCTTTCTTTTTCACTGTTCTTTCCTGATTTACAGCAGATCCTCTTACTCCCTCCCAACTTTGCCCTTATTCTATTTCTGCCTTCAGCTTAACCTCCTGTTCATGAGTCCATAAGCTCTAATTTATCTTCCAGTCCAGTGCTTGCTTAAGTAAAATTTAAGAAATTTTTTTCTCCCCCACTCCAGTATTACAGAGCATGGGAGTTCTGGGGCCCTTAAAAAGGCAGCTGGTCCCATTTTGTAAGGAAATCATGCACAGGTGCTGGGAATCATCCAGGGCTGATGGGTTTTCAGCCCCAAAAGTCATAGAAACGTATGCATATGTTTGTGACTGGGGAAGGCTTTAAGTTTTTTTCCTTTTCTCTGGGAGGGAGAGGATTGAAGCAGCTTAGTAGCGATAAAGACAAGGACTGGGGATGGCAGTAGATAAGAGAGGCTCCCTTCCCATGACACAGTAGCACTATCTGAACTTTGAGAAGTAGTTACCAGTTGCCATGGATCTTTTATAGTTAGATTACTGCCATATCTGAAGTTTGGCATTCAAGATGTGCATTTTCCAGCTGTATCAGCAAATTGTGTCTGTGACTGGCCTTGTTAACAGATGGCAGAAAAAGAAGCAAGATCAAAATTCTTTGTAAGAATCAAAGAAAGAGTATCAGACTAGAAGGTTTACTTCTAAAAGGACATTTGAGGATAATCTTGACAGGTGATGGCTATGTGTACATCTACATATCTTGAAAATAGCTGTGGCAAGCTAACCTTGAGGCATGAACAGATCACTGAAATTGTAAATATTAAATTGGTGTAGGTTCCAGATGTCAGAAGCTAAGTCTTTTGGTAAGGGAATTCCTGGTCAGGATGGTGTAAGACTTTTAACTCTTGGTTTCCTGTATGTATTAGGATTTGATCTTTTATCTCATTTATGGCATGTGATATCTAATTATGTGTGGAAATGCAAATCTGAGGAGTGGATGCTGATCTGGCTTCTGACCTGATATCTGTTTCCCAAAATGTCAGGTGATGAACTAAACCCACAGTTCTCTTCATTCTATTATATAACTAATTTAAATTCAGGCAGAGCTTGCAATTTTCTGGAAGCCACTATGGGTAAGCACTTTTACTTGCATAGCATTGACTGCCCCATCTGATGTACTGAGGTTATGATATAACAGTGTGGTCGTGGAGGAACTCTAAAGCTCATCAGTCCCACCTTATCTGAAACAGAAACCCTGGCCCCAGTAGTATGATTGTCTGATATGATGAAAAGTGACTGATTCCTTTTCTTATAAATGACCTATAAAACTCAGTGAATTTTCTTCTAAACTGACGAATTATCACTGTTGAGGTATCCAGCTGTGATATATACAAACCCTGAGCTTTGAAAACACTTTTGCTCGATGCCCCATTTTATATATGATATTTGTTTTTTAACAAAAAAAAATTCTTAATTGTGAATTTTTGCTTGCATTACTTAACAAAAAATCAGATGCAGGATAATAAGATCTGAAGTAAATAAGATTGCTAGTATATTTATGAATTCTGCAGCATCTGAGACTTTTATTATATTTCCTCCAGAGAAGTTGTCTATGCTTTTCTATTTTCTATTGCCAAGTGGTCAGTTGAAATTTCAAAAATAAGTGGAAATCCTCATAAGAAGTGGATCTGCACCTACACATCAAAACCAGACAACAGACATTACAATAGTTCTAATAAGTGTTTTTGGTAGCACCACCAAAAATTTAGCCCTTCAGTGTGAAGAGACATTTCTCAGACTTCTCCTTAGATTTCTGCAGTTGAGTACCAAAAAAGAAAGCAGTATTTCAAGGCAGTATTTCACAGTATTTCCTTTTCACAACCACACATATACACTAATCTTGCCCATTAGTTATTTCTCAGTGTTAAATGTGATTAATTATTTCATGTGAGAAAATTAAACCAAAAGCTGACAACAACGGCAATGCTTCCCTGTCTCTCTTGCCCCTGGAGAAACAGAAGGAACTAGGCAATGAGCTGCAAATTTATAAGAGTTCATTTGGTTGACTGAATAGATGTTCTTTAATCCCACCATCCTCCATATTTTCAATCAAAAAGCCAAGTGTCTAACAAAGGCTTTTGCCCTGAATAGAGGTATCCTGGAAATTGCCTGTTTCCTGTGGCAGCGGTGAGATTCCCAGCCACTTGAATTGTATGAGTCAGAGCTCTCAAACAGGTCTGTGTGTGACTGCCAGTGGCAGTGTGGCAGTGTTATTCTTAGCAGCTGGGGCAGTTTAGAAGTTATAATGGAAAGATTTTCAATGACTTCCCAATTCTATCTGAATATGCTTGGAGTTCTGCTTTGATGTTGCCAACATCGTATATGAAAGTATCTAAGTTTTCCAGATGTTTCCTCAATAAAGTAAAGCATTTTAGCTCCCAGTGACCAAATCTTCCCTTATATATTTAAAGCTCCTTTCCAACCACAAAGAAAAATCCTAGATGAATTAAATCAATAAAATTATAGTTATACAATTCTGTTATCTGTGTCCAAGCTGGGCTGAAGTTCACAGCACTGAACAATCTATGTTTGTTAAGATCAGACTTTTTCCTGGATGGGATCTACACTGAAACCTGTTCTCTTTGTACCTCTTGGAAATGCAGATATGTTCATCTGTTGGTGACTTCTAAAAACAGTTTTCAGCTGATGGGAAGATCAAGTATTTTGTTTCAAGTACAATTTTAGGCTCCCAGTTATCGTAGCATTCATATTTCCTATTATTTTTTAAGTCTAAAACAATGAGGTGTTAAATACAAATTTAGAAATAATCAGGATGTTTATACACAAAGTTCATGGATACTGCATTGCATGCTGGATGCTCTTCAGAGATAAGGACAGACGTCTTTTGCAAAGACTATTTCAAAAAGCAATTGAGAGTAAAGAATTAATTTAGCTCTCTACTGCTTTTGTGTCTCAAGAATTCAGAATCTGAGAACTGATGTCATAAAATATCCATTATTGAAAGGGCAGCAGTGGTATTCACAGGTTTCATCACTCACAAAAAAATTTCTAACGTCCGTTTGGAAAAGGGCCCTTTTAGTGCCTGGTAAATTGAAATTCCATCAACAAGAGAATGACTTTAACACAATATTGAATTAAACTTGCATTACTACCAACCACAGATGGAACTTCATCTGTTGTAACAGCTACAATATTTAAGAAGACTCAGTCATTGCATTGAAAATATTTAAGCAGCCTTTCATATATTTTATGTATGTCTTATGGTAACCACCAACCATAACAAAGACTTAATGTCTGTATTTTCATCCTAATAGCAAAAGAAGATAGTCAGTTTTCAAAATCATTTGAAACTGATCATTTACAGGTTTATTCATGTAACTGTTTTACAGAAAAATTTAAACATTTCTGCTGAGAAAATCTCAGTAAGTTATTACCATTAAAGTAATAAATATTATTCTTTTAATGTTTAAATGAAATTATTTTCCAGCACATGTGATATTATGCATTTATGAAATTTTAAAATATGAATAAAATTTTTAAAGACTTAAGGATGAACTGTGGTGTTGCTGAGCCCGATTACAAAACACTCATTGATACCTCTGCTGGTCAGGACTTCACTTTAGTCTTCTGGGCTCTCATCCAACATATTTTAGCCTATGGTGCCCTTTGGGGATGGTCCTAAACACCCAGCCACTGAAAAAGCCACCTCCTTTGGAAATACAGCAGGGAATTTATATTTGTGTATGCAATTGCATCTATTCCATCTGCAAATACAGCTGACAAATCAGCACTCTTTTCCATTTTTTTTCTTGCAGATTTGCACTCTGAACTTGTGCAGAGTTAAAAGTGGCAATCATAGAACCAGGTAATCTATTCTTGGCATAACTTAGAATGTACCCTAAGTACCTACAAATCATCACAAACTTCAGATTGATACAGCAGCCACATTTGGACTTTTCCTTTTTCTGATGAATAAAGTCCCAATATTAGGGAAGTTTTGGGTACTTCCTTTCAGAGGTAAGTAATTTCACTTAGGCTAAAACAAGAGGTTGAAAAATCAGTTGAGAATGGTCGGCAGTTTTGTCCTTGACCAGAAGAGGTCACCCTTGTGATTCACCCGGCAGCAAGTG
>VXBC01009136.1:1669-21434 GCA_013399945.1 Ploceus nigricollis | reverse complement strand
TGCTCTGTCTTCTCTAGCCCTCTTTAGTAGGGTAACTCCTTTTTATTTTTCTCTTTCATTGCCAACAAATGGTTCTCAGATACCGCTTGTCTTCCTCTTCATGTTTGCCTCATTTGGCTNACATCCAGGAGGCAGCTAGGAGAAGATGGAGCAAAGCCTTGTCTCTGGGGAGACTTTGCCTAGCAACCATGTCATGTCTCACATGGGACAGGCACTCAGCAGGGGAACACCGAAGATGTTGTACCCCAGAGACACTCTCCAGTCAGATGGAAAAAGGTCTCTACCAGCAGACTGCAGTGGGACATTGGACTGGGCTAGTGGTGTCTTGTCACCAGGCGGTCTTTGGGAGGAGCCAGGGCCATAAAAATAACTGCATCACAAGCTTTGGGGGCTCTTTGGGGGCTATTGTGTCCTTTGGCTTTTGATGCTCTTTGGAGGCTTTTTNTGCCTCATTTGGCTTAATTTCATTCCTGACCATCTATTTTTAAAAGAACTCCTCACAGTTTCCCACATTGGAACACAACACTGTCATTTCTTTATTTGTGCTAATCAGTATGGCAACTCTGACATATTCTGCACCACATATGCTTCTCAGTTGTGGGTGCAATTTACTGTGGCAGAAATTATAAAGGAGATGAAAGCAATTTGCCCACTGAAATTCAAAAGGTAACTTGACATAATGCAAGTAGATGTAAAAGGGAATTCCACTCTTGGTGTTACCTAGTTAATTTCATTTATAACCCAACTAGCACTAAAGGCACAGTTTTTGTTTTAACAATGCACAGTGCTATGGTATATACTATCTACCCAATAATTGTGTCAGAATTAAATCACAACAGAGCTGCAGCCTACCCCCTGGAGAACAGAGTATGGGAGGGAATACTCTGAGGGAATGGATGTGCCTGTATGAGAACCTGTTGTGACTCTGTACTCGTAGACAACCTTATGATAGAGTCAAGTAATCACCATTATATTTGTGTGAGTAACTTTGTTGAAATTATAGGATGTGATTTTACTATTCAGCTCTTGTTGTATCTTATCGATTGTTACGATTTATTGATGCACTTATTGTTATGATTCAATTATATATAAGATCTACCCCTATTGGAATCAATCTCACCTTGATGAGAAAGCTCCTATTGAAGCAAGCACAAGAGAAAAGACAAAGGACTTTGATTACTGTTCATCATCATGTGGAAGAAATCCACTGAGTGATGGTGCAAGTAAAGAAAGATGGGGACTTTCATTGTTGGGGCATTTTATTTGGATGGTCAAACAAGCTGATAGATACTAGACATGCCTAAGAAGAGAGCTGACAGGGATAGCTGGTGCTCCACATTTAAGCGGGTTGTATTTGCCTCTTTTCAAGATCTGTGGGGACCCAGCCCTATAATCAATTAATTTCTAATATCCCTAGTGGCCTTATCTCCAGGTGGTGTCAGAATATGCCTGACACTGTCCACTTGAAGTCCACATAAACCAGTCAAGAGCAGCTGTAAGGAAACCCTGAAAAGCAAAAGAACAAGCAGATTGTTTGTTCATCGTTCAGGTGGCTGAGTTGCCTCCCTATTGCACAGCACTCAAGGTCAGATCATTTCTCAGGGGAGCAGGAGACTCAGGCTCAACCCCACTCTGAAACTGCAGTGCCAGAACCTTCTCTCTTCCACAGCAGGGCCCACTGTCTGTCTCTGGGGCATTTTTACCCTGCCAGAAGCAAGAAGAATAATTCAGCCCAGGTGTCTTTCAGAAACAGCCCAGGCAGGCTCACAAATGCAGACATGACTTTGGTTGTGGCCTAAGTGTCACAATGGCTCCAGGGCTGAGCCAGCTCCTAGCTGAGGAGGCACCAGGTTAGGGAGAGCAAATGCAGTTTCTTGCATGTGTGACCTTCTGCACAGTGTTTGAAATTAAAAATCAACATGTGCCTTGTTGGTGAAACTTCCTGATTCACAGCCTTTTTTTTGTTTGAAAACTCTTCTTCAGTTTGCCCCTTCAGCCTCCATTTCCCTCTACTTGGAGCAGGGCTCGTCTCCTGCTCTGCCCATGGCTGCCTGTTGTCTTTGCTCACAAACTCTGTGATAATATTTATTTCTTTTGAAAGGTAAAGCTCTCCCCAGTAATGCTAACAAAAATTTTCTGCTTGATCTCTGTATTTTTGTGTCTTTCAAACATTTACTGAGCCTGGAAGTGATTCCAACAGTTTTGTAGAATCGTGGAATCACTTGGGTTGGAAGGATCCATTGGTACTCATCTCACATGTGCCCTGCTTAGAGCAGGGCTGCTGTGGGTGCTAGGCCACGTCACTCAGGGCTTTGCCCACATGAGTTTAGAGTTACCTCCAAGGGTACATATTCCAGAGCCTCTGGGCAACCTGTCTCAGTATTTGACTACTTCATCATGACTTTTCCCCTCATAAATGTCAAGGTTTTGGTAGAGGGCCTGCAGGGATGGCCTCTGTGAGGAGAGACCAGGCCTGCCCTCAGCTGGTCACAGTCAATGCCAGCAGGATCCAACAGACCCAGCCTAAGGCATGGCTGGGCCCATCCTCAGGGGAGTCTGTGGCACCTCTGGAAAATGTCTTAACGTGACAGTGGCAAACACCAAGCAGGAGGAGAAATAAGGCCAGGGTGGGAGGAAAAGGAGGAAAGAAATCTGCAATGGAGCAGGAGGAGGGAAGAGAGAAGAGCATACCTGGGCAGGGGCTGTATCCAAGGTTTTGTCAGAGCAGGAGCTGAAAGGTGCAGCCTGGAGAAGCTGCTGCCAGTGAAGGAACCAGCCCTGTGTGCACTGGTCCCAGTCTCCTGCGCTGGCCACTGCCTCAGCAAAGGAGCTGAGCATGGCCTGGGGTGAGGGCACTGAGGAGCAAAAGGTCTGAGGGAGGAGGAAGAAGTATGAAGGAAAGCAGGATTTTTCCTCAGGGTTGTTTTGTTTTTTTCAGTCTCCCTTTATACCAGAATCTGTAATTAATAGATTGTTAATTGGCAAATAAATTAGATTCATGGAAATTCCCTGAGGGAGGAAACAGGTTTTGCCTGTGGCAATATCTAACTGAAATTTCTCTGATACAATTTGTGGCAGTTGATCCTTGTTCTTTCCCAAGATATCTCTGAGAGCAGTCTGGCTGTGTTTTCCCTGTACCTTCCCATCACATGTCTGAAGACAGCAAGAGGATGCTCCCTACCCATGGTCATCTCCAGACGAGATCTAGGTCCTGTGCCCTGGTACATTGGGTGCTCCAGGACCCAACCATCATGGTGCCCCTTCACTGGTCTCACTCAGTGAGCTGATACCTCTCTTCTGCTGGGGAGCCCTGCCCTGAGCACTGCTGTGATGGAAGTCTTGTGCTGAATGGAGGAAGAAAATTATTTTCTTTAAAGTGCTGGCTATGCTCTCACTAATGCAGCCCCCATTGTGGTTGGCTGTTGCCACCACAAGGTTGTGTTGTTGACTCATGTTCATGCATTGCTAACTCACGCTTAGTTGTCTGGGTGGTGAACGTAGTCTTAAAATAAACCTGTGACGTGTAAATTCTTATGAAATAAGGAGGAAAGGGATGTCAACAAACTTAGCACTTTTTACTTTCTCAGGCTCCATGGCTATTTATTTCCAAGCATACATTAATGAAAATCCCTATCTACTCTGTGTTTCATAGGTAGAAAATATCTTTGTGATTTCTGTCCTTTCAATAAATCCCTTTAGCCTAAAGTATTTTCCTTACACAACTGCAAAGATCTTTTGCAATCATGTTATTTGAAATAAAATGCCATGAGATAGCATTTCATGTAAGTTTTCCCAATTTCTTGAAAACCTCGTCAGGAATTCTAGCTTGTATGTTCTATTGTTTGGAATGTTTAGTTTATACAGGAGAAATGACAATTTTTCCATGCTTTATTTCAAGTTATGTTAATACTGTTCTTCAACTACTTTTCATTTCTTAGCTGTCTGCTTTCATGAAAAAATAGGAAATCAAAATATCATAATTAATTGTAAAACAAAATAAATTTCCCCGAATCATTCCAGTTGGAGAGCTGTCTAGAGATCTAGTCTACCCTGCCCTTCTGAAGGGTCAACTAGAGCAGGTTGCTCAGGACATTATCCAGTCCAGTTTTGAACATCTTCAGTGGTGGATCTTCCACAACTTCTCTGGGTAACCTGTTCCAGAGAGTTTACAGAGAATTCTCTCTGTAAAAAGTTCTTGGTTTGATTCTTACTATAGAGATAGTCTAGAAAAGTTGTAAAATCAGCTGTGAACACCAGTGCAGCTCTCAAGAAGCTAAGGACTGATTTTGTCTTGTTTGTCTATTTTCACAGTCTTTGAGCTCAGTCATAGACTGTGGTAAAGTGCGACACAACCAAGTCTCAGAAAGCACGGTGTATTTTAATTTCAAAATGCAGAGCTGTGTTCTTACATAAGGAACGGATGTTTGTAGTTCCAAGTTCTCAGTCAGAGCATAGATGACTTATTTCTGACCCTCTCTTTGGAATTCCAGGACAGAGGGGCATTTCCAAATGCATCTAGTCTGCCCTTGGAAAGTGCTTTGCAAATTGTGTGAGACACACGGACACTGGGGTAAAACAAAGTGATATCAAGAAGTCTTCTATCCCATTTCTTCCACCATGATGCAGCATAATTATGCCAGTACCATTTCTAAAGGAAATTTGATTGACTTAATCTTTGCAGTGCCCTCCACAGCACCTGACAGAGAAATGACATCCTATGCTATGCTATCCTGTTCTTTCCATGCATGTGAGAAATGCAGCACCTCAAAGCCCTGTGTCCAAAGGGAGCAGTTTAATTGTTAAGCTGGGGGTTGCCAGTGGAGATGTGTGCCCTCTGGGCCTTCACCAGCCAACGTGCAAGAAAGGATCACATTTTCCATGGCCTTCAGGAGAATGCCCAGAAAGAATGATGGGGGTGGCTGGGTGATGGTGACAGCAGAACGGGAGGTGAATTCCTGGTTTCCTCTAGGGTGGCTTGTCTGTCTAGAATATGAGATTCCAAAGAAACCCCAGAAGTCATTCTGGCACCAGGACCCAGAACTAACAGATGTTTATTCGTGTTGAGGAGCCACTTCTCCTTGGCTTTGGGAGCACACAGTGACACTGTGAAATTGCCACATGCTGGGTGCTGGCAGGATGAGTGTCTCCTCTGCTGCATGATGAGATTGCATTCATTTGATTTTTCATTTTTGTTTTTGGGAAGAGCGAAGGTGCCTAAGTATTTTAACTGTCTGGGTGATACTGTGGATAGAAACTGTCTGTTTCAATTGAACATTGTCATGATGAACAGAATTTCAGTTTATCGATGTAGGATACCAGAAAGGCAAGGTATGCTGCCATATTTTATTATTTTAATTCTGGGGAATATTTCTTTCCAAGCTGACTTAAAGAAAAAATTCCTGTCTCCACAGTGATTTCATAATCATGAGGTTTCCCAAGAAAAACCCTGCATAAAACCCTGGAAGGTGATGATATGATGTAATGTGAACATCATTCTACCAAAGAACCTAATCAACTTTTGTACTTGTACATCCTTATAAAGGGTCCATAATATTTCACTTCCCTTAATGTACATGAATGATTTCCCAACTTTCTTCCATGAGAACTGCAAATTGTTTGCCTCTTTGGTCAGTTGTTATTACTCAGGTGTATTTTCTTTGTAATCTGCTTTTTTTTTTGCATATATGTTTATATGTTTCATCATAAAATGGTCAGTCATTCCAGAACGGTAAGTGCACATTATTATGGAGAAAAACAGAGTAAAACTACAGTGCCTGTCTTTTACTCCTGCTTTGATCAGGCAATGTCTGCTTGAAATTTTTGGTAGCTTTTATTTTAAACACTACCTTATAATTTTGTCTATTTATATATCAGAGAATACTGATACTGAACATGAACTGAACTCTTTATTAGAGTGCAGAAACACAACAAAGATATTGCAGGGGCTAATGTGAGCATTTATTCTGTTACCCATGGAGGGGATGACCTTTCAAATCCCTTCCCATTTCATTTACTGGAAGGAAATGTTATGCTTCCTTGACAACAAAATTTTTTGCCAAACACACAACTAACACCACTGCCCTTCTACTCCACAGTGTTTCTGTGCCAACAGGATATTAGAGAAGGTATCTCCTTGTCAGGTTAATCCAGTCTCTCCTGTCATCTATCTGTTTATTATGGGTGTGCATGTCAGGGTAATATCTTCTGTTGCTGGTTAAACATGGAAGTCTGCTTGTCTGGCTCTATCTGTGACTGTATTTTCTTTCAACATGTGGTTTTAAACTTCATTTTGTGAGCCAGAATATTTGCAGAGATGTATTTGCAAATATTCTGCAAATATTTGCAAAGACCTGCTTTACATACAATATAGAAGAACCCTCTAGAGAATTTCACCTTCTTGAATTCCTGTCAGCTTGGGAGTGTGTTTCTTAGAATGCTGACGTCATATGGAGACTTCGTATCCTTAGAAAAAAACTTTTTGATCCCTGAGTATTGACAGCCACATTAAATATTACTTTTCATAAATGAACCAGAGTGCATCCTTATCGCACTTTGGTGTTCCTCTGGTACCTTCATCTTTCTTCACTCCTTTCTTTTTCCTCACTGGTCAGCTGCTGGAATATGGTCCAGAGAAATCACTCCTGTTCAGTTAGCAATGCTCTCAGATTACTAATTGTAAAACACAAATGTAACGCTGGCTGCCTTCCTTTCCCTTTACTTTTCTTGGATAGAAATTATCCTCTACTTGAAAGACTCTTTTTCCTTCCTTTCCCAGCCATTCCTCATGTTCATTGCATCCACGTGGAGTGGGAGTGTTGGGCCACTTGCACTGGCCCAACAGCCAGCTCTCTTCAGTGCTCCATTGCCTTAACTGACCAGATGTCATGGTTTAACCCCAGCCAGCAACCAAGCACCACGCAGCTGCTTGCTCCCTCTGAACTTCAGCTCAGGTTCAGACCAATGTTCCAGCCTGTCCAGTGCAGCAGCACAAAACTAGCAGGAGCACCCTGGCCGCCTGCCAGCCCAAGCTGGCAAACATCACCATGGCTGTTATCAAGATGTTCCTAGGCACAATTCAATAAGGTGAGAAGTAGCAGAGCACTACAGCAAGCAGCAAAAGCAAAAAACAGTCACTAACTAGCACTGGGCTCTAACATGCAGTCAGGAAAGCGAGCCCCATGGCAAGCATAGGTGCCCACTCATTACCAGCTAAACAGCACTGACAGGTATAAATTCAGTCTAGCACATCCCAATCAGATCTGTCATTATCTCAAACCTTTAAAGCACCACTCACTCCCTCCCTCACCTGCAGGATTAGGAAAGAAAATTAGAAGGATAAAAGGTAGAAAACTCATGGGCTGAGATAAAGACAGTTTAATAGGGAAAGCAAAAACTGTGCAAACAAGCAGAGCAAACAAGGGAATTAATTCACTGCTTCCCGTTGGCAGGTAGGTGTGTTCAGCCATCTCCAGGAGGGCAGGGCTCCTTCATGTGCAATGTGCAGTTACTGGGGAAGACAAAGGCCATCACTCCAAATGTGTTGTGTCTCTCCCACCCCTTCCTCATTTTTCTTCCCAGCTTGATATACTGAGCATGATGTCATATGGTATGGAAACTCCCTTTGGTCAGTTTGGGTCATCTGTCCCAGCTATGTCTACTCCCAACCTTCCATGCATCCCCAATTTCCTTGCCAGAGTGGCGGTACAAAAAGCAGAAAAGGCGTTGGCTCTGTGTAAGCCCTGTTCAGCAATAACAAAAACATCTCTGTATTATCAACTCTGCTCAGCACAGATCCAAAACACAACCCCATGTCAGCCACTGTGAAGATGNCCTCAATACTCCATCCTGTATCTCATGAACATCTGCGAACATCTGTTTTGTGACACTTGTTACATATCACTTTCCTCTATTACTTTTTAACAAATATTTTCTAAAATGTCGATATAGTTACAATTATTAGCATGTATCATATTCATTTATCACATGGTTAACCATCCCAGCCCAAATCAGCACACCAGATCGCCATAAACTGTTAAAGGCTCTTACTTAGACACTCATCTCCCATGTAAGTAGACCCTTACACAGCCACCATCTAGCGTGTTCTAGGTAAAGAGGCTTCAATTTATGTGTGCCAGATTAATATGCAGATCTGCAGTTCACGTGCCTGTCTGCCATTTCCATGAGGTCTGTTTAGAAGAATAATGTCTTCTTAAGAACTTTTCTGTCAGTAAAGCAAAAGATCAGCTCTTCAGTTTCTTCTGGCTCATTCTAAAACTACAGGGTTACCAAAACAAATTTTTAGGAAGAGCCAGATTTCCACAACCAGAGACTAGTGCTGAATGGTTTAATATCCAATTCAAGATTAGTGATCAGTGCTATCATCAGGCTTCCAAATTGGGATCATTAATATTTAATACCTTTATCAATGGCATAGACAGTGGGGTTGAGTGCACCCTCAGCAAATTTGTAGATTACACTAAACTCAGTGGTGCGGTTGACAGCCCTGAAGGACAGGATGCCATCCAGAGGGAGCTGGGCAAGATCAAGAAGTAGTCCCATGGGAATCTCATGAGGGCCAACAAGGCAAAGTACAAGGTTCTCTACCTGAGTTGGGACAATCTCTGTTACCAATACAGGCTGGGGGATGAAGGGAATGAGAGCAGCCCTGCTGAGATAACTTGGGGATACGCTGGTGGATGAGCAGCTGGACTTAGCCAGCAATGCACTCACAGCCCAGAAAGACAATCCATCCTGGGCTGCATCAAAAGATATGTGGCCAGTAGATCGAGGAAGGTGATTCTGCCCCTCTGCTTTCCTCTTGTGGGACACCATTGTGACACTGTGGTCCCTAACCTGCCTTTTTCTGCTTAAGTAATAGCCACCAGTAGTAGTTGTGATGGCTGTATCTGACTTACAGATATCAACCCAATAGCTAAGGGCCCTAAATCTTGCTCAACAGCTAAGAGCAGTTAGTTTTGCCAGCAACTCGGGGCTAGTTGAGCATGCAACAACCCAAAATACATCTGGTATGTAAGTATGACTGTAAGTCAATCTTCTTATTCCATGAATAGTGGACAGCCTGGTCCTGCATGGGAGTGAATTGCATGCCAAGATCTTCCCTTGATCAGGAATATCTCTCAGGCCTACTCCTTATGGCTGAGAGACCTCTTACTGCAACAGATTCTTGATAAGTGATTAATAGCATGCTAAACTTTGAAATCATAGCTGAGTGATATAAAGGATTGANAAAGAGGCTTCAATTTATGTGTGCCAGATTAATATGCAGATCTGCAGTTCACGTGCCTGTCTGCCATTTCCATGAGNGTGATATAAAGGATTGATTGTGCACAGATTATCCTTGAGGCATAAACCACTGATCTAGTCTGGGACTAAGTCTGCATCCATCTAAATTCCCCTCAGAAAGCAGTTAAGAAAGCAGTGGGTTTTTTTCTGAACCTCGTGACTCAACAGGAGGGTGTCCTCGACAATTTTGTCTAACTCTGACCTTTATGCAGTAAAAATCTAGTGTACTTTGACTTAAATATTGTTAAAACACTGTCACATTTACTATCAGACTTTGTTAAATTGCTTGTTTGTACCAATAAACATATTGCTACTTCTCTCTTACAGGTGAAGTGGATCACTTAATCTGTGATACTGTCCTGGAGTACTGCATTCTTTGGAGTCCTCAGCACAGGAGAGACATGGACCTGTTGGAGGAGGTACAGAGGAAGGCCACAAAAAAGATCAAAGCAATGAAACAGGTCTAAGAGAGCTGGGATTGTTCAGCCTGGAGAAGAAAAGGCTCCAGAAAATCCTTTCAATACTTAAAGGAGGCTTATAAGCAAGACTAGGACAGATTTTTTTAATAGGGTCTGTAGTAATAGGACAAGGTCTCATTGTTTTAAAATAAAAGAGGATAGATTCAGAGTAGATATAAGGAAGAAATATTTTACAATGAGAGTGGTGAAACAGAGGAACAGGTTTCCCAGAAAGGTGTTAGGTGCTCCATCCCTGGAAACATTCAAGATCAGGTTGGACAGGGCTCTCAGCAACCTGGTCTAGTTGAAGAGATCTCATTGCAGGGGGTTTTGACTAAATGATCTTTAAAGGTTCCTTCTAACCCAAACTATTATATTTCAAATTACTTTGAGATTGCTTGCTTAATAGGAATGGCTTGAGTTAAAAAAAATATCAATAAACGAAAGACTAAGAAACCAACCCATTCTTCCTTACTGGGAGGACTGTTAGTTGATGTGGAACAGAACCTCTTGCAGAGAGGCAGACCAAAGGAGCACTTATTTTTGGCACAGCAGAACACTGCAGTTCCTCTCCCAAAGACTCCTTGAACATTAATACTTACCTGTGTTCCTTCCTCTGTTTTGTGATTGCTCTCACAGAGAGTTCTTGTCATGCAAGATAAACAAGAGAACACAATCCTGGTAGGAAGTGCTCTGCTCAGGAATAAGCAGGTAATTATCTGCTACAGGATAATTGAGTCAAGTGTGCATCATATTCTTTATGCTTTCATTTGGAGCATGCCTGTCTCCAAATTGGGATCTTCCTTTTGGTACATTGCTTTTGATTTTTTTTTTCTGTTTTTATTGTTTTTGTTTGTTTGTTTGGTTTGGTTTGGTTGGGTTTTTTTTGTCATTTGATAAAATATGTGGAAGATGATTAGTTCATAAGTATTTTTAAGCTAATTTTCTATGATACAGGTGGTTGTCAACCTTGTTGTCAAGAAATGTCATCTCACTTGACACTTTGAAACTTTGAAACTTTTCTACAGCCTTCAGAAGAAATAAGCTGTGGATTTATAAGGAATACTCTAAAGGATAAACTCATTTAGTGGGTAAGACTTTAAGACTTTGATGGTGGACACTCACCTAGCTGATAGGCTTACAGACTTTACAGTGAATCCAGAAGCCAAAGGTAGGTGGCTGTAATCCCCCAGTGGGATGAGGAAATGGGAGACTCAGGAGGTGGAACAACAAGAAATGCAGAGGTTAAGGAGCGGGGAGAAGCTCTACTACCAGTAAAAAAGGAAATGACCACTCTGGGTGACATTGATCATCCCATGTTTTACAGGCTGCAGGTGGGTAATTTTGTGTACCTGGAGTTAAAAATAAGTGAATAGCAAGCAGGTAAAGAGGTGCCAACTTCTTCAGTAGCCTCTTATTGCATGCAGCCACTGTCCAGGAAGGGTTGAGGTGGGTTGAGCCTTTAGCTGAGTGGCTGCATGAGGATGTTAAAGAGGGCAAGAGAGCAAGCACAACGGAGCTTGGCTCTGCAACGTAGCAGATAGGATGCTCATTTGGGAGGTGAAAATGACTGGTTCTGCTTCTGAATCAAGACTAAGGCTTTTATCTGAAACAGCTGCTGCCTCCACTAGCAAAATAATTCAGTGTAGATTGTTCAAAGTCTTCCTGGTGATTCTCTAGTGATTAAGTGTGTAAATGGCAGAGAGCCTCATTATGGTGGGCAATTTATTAGCTCTGGCTAAAGGCTGAAAATGTGTCACCATTTTCAGTGCCGACAAAGCTAAATGAAATGAATGTCATCAGTCCTAGGTTTTGAAATCATCTACATGTGTTGGTTGTGCTCTGGGCCTGTTAGACCAGATTGAATTCACAGGGGTGCCTAGCGTGTCTCTGGAATCTCATAGGCTTGCTAGAACAGGATGCTTACTTTTTCAGTGCACAGGACTATTGAGTGTGAACAGGATGGCAACAACAGGAGTTCAGGGTTCTTCTAAGTTGAAGATAGAGGTATCTTATCAGTTCACATTCTAGTCTTCTGAGTGAGCAAGTTTGGGGGTCTTTTTTGTTGGTTTTGTTTTATTTTTAATTAAATTTGTCTGTTAAGTCTCAAACACTCACTGAAATCCTGAGGTAGCTCTTGAAATCTTTATTTGGATATAGTCCATGCTGCCTTCCTATTGACAGTGGTAGATGAACATGTTTTGTAAGATGTTTTTAATCAGAGAACAAAAATAATCTTTGTTGGAGTGCAGCATGGAGTACAGAAAAAAAAAGGTACCATTACATGCTGGCATCTACACCACAGTTTCACTTATTTAGCAAGTTTTTTCTACTTCCATTAATAATGTGATTTGGAGCCTTATTTCAACTTTCCAGTTTTCACAGAACTCTGTTGACAAGTTTTAAGTTCCTGCTAGAACAGGGGAGTTGAATCAGATGATCTCTGTAGGTCCCTTCCAACACAAACCATTCTGTGATTATATGAAAACTCGCATTTCCCACAACTTTTGTTGGCCTGCCAGTTAGTCATGCCTGCAGGGAAGCAAGCACACAGGCAGATGGAAGAGTCACCAATAGTCTTTCTCCTGGGCTGTCGTTCACCTGTTGTTCCCTGTGTTGGCGATTGTGCTGTAAAGAATTATTAATAAATACTGGAACTGTACTCTAAACTGCAAATGTCTGAGGTGGATCTAAGTATACTTTGCTAGGAGCCTACAACACATATTACATCTTAGGAATACTTTTGTTAGTGAGAAGCTCTGTTTCTTAGTCTGCCCACTTCTTAGTTCCAGAGGTACCTCTACAGTGCAGTGCTTAGCTGCATGATCAGGTGCATGTTGACTGCTTTTTTTCATTGTGACTATGAATGTGTTTAATTTGTATATCTGAGATCCTGCAAGGATTTTTAAATCCTTTAGCAAGGATTATTTAATTCCTTTGACTTTACTTATCTCTCTGTTGGTTAACATTAGCCATTTGCACTTCATGACCTGGTATATGTTTGGGAGGTGTGCAAGTCTTGTGTGTCAATGTATGTGAAGTTTATTAAAATAGTTAAATATATTATTGCTGCCTACAAGGGTGACAAAGCAACCTGTACATTTGGCCAGCTAGAGACTCCCTTCAGTAATACCTATGTATATTTAACAGAGTTCTATGGTTGTTTCACCACTTGCACAAGACCCTTGTGAATTGCCAGAAGACGCAATTTCTGTGAAAACTTGTTTGCTGTCTGTAATCCTGTAACAGCCTGCCAGTCTGCAAAGGCTGATACATGTTCTCAAGTTGAGGGCTGCTAACAGGTTTATAGGGCCCAGGAAGAAAATCAGCTTTTCTTAAAGGAACAGTTTTGAGTTGATTGAGCTGTTATTTGATGCCTCAGGCTGCAATTTATCAGCTGTCAAATAGAGAGCTTCTGCCTTACTTATAATTGTTTTGGTTGCAGGCTAGATTAAAATGTACACCATTTATTTTTGCATTAAAATTCTTAATTGTTCAATAATTTAATACTGGAGAAAACTAGAAATTATCTGCTCTTTAATATTAAGGGAAGTCATGCAGGGGTGGCAATGGTAAGGTGCATGGCTGAATTTAGATCAAAGGGTACAGGATGTTCCTGGTGTCAGGGACACCCAAGGCAGGGCAGGGAGCTCCTGCCTGCAGCCAGCAGTTCTCATGAGAGAGGCTTCTGCAGTTCAGGCCTTGCCAGGAGCAACTGTGGGAGCAACTGAAATGGCCCAGGGGAGTGATGTGACAGGATGGGCAGATGGGGATCGAGAGGGCAAACAGGGCTTGAGAGGGTGCAGCCGTTTGCACAGAAGGGCACGTGAGAAGGGCTGTGCACCCTGCCTGTGGGCCCACAGCCCAGGGAAGTGCTCTAAGTCTCTGCCATAATGGTGGGCACATGCCTCAGATATAAACCCAGTGATTCTACAGGGAAAGCCTCTGAGATGTTTGAGGCTTCCTTGCAGATGGGACTGGTAAGGAAGGAGACTTCAGCAGAAGCAGTAGATTGCAATGAGTGACCACACTCTTCTGGAGAAAGGTAAATATCTGCAAAAGATGTGCACAGGGTATTGCATCAGCTCTCTGAGTTGCAGGAAACAGTTAAAAGGCTGTGCAGTACTAGAGAGGCTGAGATGGAGATAGATAAGTGGTTTCAGAACCATACACCCGTAGCAGACGACACAGAGAATGTGATATCTTTGACCCTCATGACCCACAAAAGGCTGACTCTGCTTCATTCCCCACCCTCCAGCATTGCAATCAAAACCAGATATGAAGCTTTAACTGCTGTGGACACCCATGAATAAGGTCTGTGAGGAGAAACTATACCAGCAGCAGGCAGTGGATGCCACAGAAGGAAATGACAAACGCTTGTAGCGGGTGATGCACTGTTGAGGGGTATTGAAGCACCCATCTATTGGCCTGAGAACAGGATATTCTTTGATGACAGTGGCCTGTTCGAGAGGGATGGAATCCACCTCTCTGGAAGCAGAAGGGTGATCTTCAGTAGCAGGCTGGACAACTTAGTGAGCTTGGCTTTAAACAGGAGGACTCTGGGGGTGAGGTCCAAAGTGGCAACACACACCATTGCAACTAACTGTGGAATAGGTCAGGCCAACAGAGTTGTGACAAATTTTCCTTATTTGCCTGGCCAGATAGAACCAGAAGGCAGCCACCTGACATATCAAGTATGTGTTGATCAATGCATGTTGTCTGAGGAACAAACAGGAGGAACTGGAACTTCATGCATTTGTCAGAAAGTTATGATATCACAGGAATAACTGAACCATGGTGGGACAGCTCACATGACTGAAGAATTACGATGGATGGCAATAGAGTGTTTTGTAAAGACAGGCAGGGATAAAGAGGAAAATGAGTCATGCTGTATGATAAGGAAAACCAGAATATGTAGAGGTCAACTACAGCAATTGAGATTCTAGCTGACGGAAGATGAACATTTTTCACAACAGGAACAACAAGTCATTGGAATAATCTCACCAGGGAAGTGGAATTCCCCAGTTTTGACGCTTATGATTCAGCTGGAGAGGGTGCCGGCCATCTGGTGGTTTTTCTAAAAAAGATTGCAGCAGGTGATCCTGGTGATCCTTGAGGTCCTTTTTTTTTTTTTTTTTTGTGGTGTACCTATTTCTGACTAGTTATGTGCCATCTTTAAAAAAAATAACATCTTAAACATCTAAATGTAACTCCTGATACCAGATGCAGTTACTCAATAGTGAAATTTTCAGGGGAACTTTTTGAGATAGCCAAATGCAATGTCATGTATCAAGAATAGAGAAAGTGGGGATTTGACAGGATGTGGTATTTCCTTCTGAGAAGCTGCAATTCTGAAAAGGAAACTGGGAGTCCTGTTAGTTAATAATCTTATTTCACATCTCACATTAAGCGTATAGAAAAATAAATTAATGTCATTCCTGCATACACGAAAAGGAATATTGAATTGGTACAGGGAAATTATTGTTCTACTGTATTTGCCAGTGAAAGTGCTTTTATATAGCTTTAACTCTCTAAATTGATCTGATTTTCCCACTGCAGGTTTTTCTCTGTTGTCTTTGGAGAAGAAAGCTAGATGGTTATCATAGACTATGTGCATAACATTTGCGTAGCTCAGGTTAAATGGGGGGAACCCTATCCATGTCCCAACAATGTTCAGAATT
Organism: Ploceus nigricollis; assembly: GCA_013399945.1. Lineage (NCBI taxonomy): Eukaryota > Metazoa > Chordata > Aves > Passeriformes > Ploceidae > Ploceus > Ploceus nigricollis. The sequence continues at coordinate 5,992 of VXBC01009136.1, read as the reverse complement.
TACACAAGCCATGCAGATTCTAGATTCCACCTCTAGGAAGTTCAGAGAAATCCTCTTGTGCTCCATCCTTTCCTTATTATTCAAATATTTTGGAAAATTTTGCAAACATGTTCATACTGTGATGTCATGTCTTCTCTTCTACTTGTTGATCATCAGGAAAGTAGTTGCTTCTGTCCATGCTCAAACTATTAGCAATGGCACCACACTATCCACAGCTGGCCTGAATGAGGCAGGGCCTGGATATTGTTTCAGGCTTTCAGCAAATGCATGCAGACAGTTTTGCATCGTTTACTGTCACATAAAAAACTTGTTTTTGCAATCGTACCTGAGATTACTATTAAAGTGGGGAAAAAATCAAATAAAAATAATTTAGAGGCCAGAAGCTGCTCTTCCTTTTACTTCTGTTCCTCCTGAGTAGCCCCATAGTGCAGAGCTAATAAAAAGAACTAGGGGTTGTCACACATATTACTCTTTGTGGTGGGTCCTTTTTCACGCTATGGATTAGTTTAGATCTTAGCACAGCAGAACCCTGCTGTGTTTGGTATTATTAAAACTTCTATAACAATAACAACAACAGTGATAATAAGTGTACTGGAAACTTCATACCTGTAGAATTAAAAAGGTAAAAACTGCTCCCTTATTCAATGACACATTAATTAATTATTATTAATTACAATTATATATAAAGCTAATTTTTGAGATTTGACTGACTGGAAATTGTTTTGCCCAAGAGCCAGTGCCTTTTCTTACTAGAAAGAATGATACTACTACATGATAATGCAGAATGACATATTTATGTCACAACCTCCTGTCTTGTCAGAGCACTGCTTCAGTGAAGAAATAGTATCTAGTGATTTGTGTAGTAGTCCTTCCTGTGTCCTGATAGAAACAGGGAACCCACATGTATTTTAGTCTTAATATCTACTTGGAATTAAAAAGCATTCAAAATTTTTTTTGTCTGNCCCGAAGAGATACATGTAGCAATGCATCCCCGGATACTTCACTCGTGCATGTTTTCCCACCAGAAGACAGTAAAAATTTAATTGAAATAATAAAGACTAGGAAAATAAATAGCTGTTTTCCTGTATTTTAGTCTCAGCTGGATGTAATTGTTTGGGGAAATACACATATATTTTATGTTTCTTTTTGGAATTATCAGACGTAGGTCTGGATAGAAGAAACCAAAGGTTTCATTCAGAGGTGAACACTGTAATGGCATGGGAGACAAAACAAGTGTAGTGCTTCCCATTTGACAGGTCTTTGTTTCCCTTTTCAACTTATTACTTTTAAATTTAGATGAAATGAATGACAAATCAGCATGCAACTTGATGACAAACCAACATGTAATTCAGTTATAAATAGACTGCCTACGTTAGTAACAGACTCAATCCGTTATTGCTACATTTGCTTCCATACTTAGTTCCTATTTCTGTTTCTGTCATTGCTCAAAAGGATTGGGCAAGCACTTGGGTTTATTAATATATTCCAACTATGATGAGACTAGTGGAAATCATCAGCACTTAGGCAACACACTGCTAAACTATAAACAAAAATGTTCAGAACCAATGATGTGAACAGCTCTTTCTTAGTCCTGCACTAGTGTTCACATTGTTCATATTGTGTTTGGATCACTGGGGTTCAGATTGGTTTAACTTGCTTTGAAATTAATGACCACAGTTATGCAGGATTCATTTCAATATTCTACCAATACCTAACTAATACCTCAAAATATGGCTTAGCAACCATTGCTTTCAGGTGCTGATTGTGAAACTGTAACAGAGGTTCCACAGTGCATTCCTAGTTCACTTGATGAATCCACATTCTGTTCTGCCAGGGAATGTTAGTGGTACCAGCACTAACAAGAGTGCTCTTTAGAGATGTGTAAACTATGGAGATTCTCCAGTCACTTTCAGACTAGCCCTCTTGTTAATAAGCCTCGTAATGATATCGAGGAAGTATGTTAATTAAGTTAAAAATCATTCAATAACTCCCAACAATATCGGAACTGAGAAAGGTGAATGACTGAGATATTCAGCTATGAAATGGAGAGCAGAATTTAAAACTTGTCAGAGTAGGTTATTGTCCTAGGGTGGTGTTATGGTGCTTGTATCCCCAGTCGTGTGTTCTGTTTATGTTGGATGTTATGTTCTGTGCCTTCAGGACTGGCTCCAAAAAGTGGAGTTTGTTTTGTCTTGTTATCAGCCGGCTCACCTCTCCCCCGCCACGGCCTGTGTCTAGGAGACAAGGTCTTGCTTGCTTAGCTTGCTTGCTTTTGCTTCTGCTTGCTCCTGCTTTTGCTCTTGCTTTGCTTTTCTCATTAGTTAGTTTAGCTAGGCAGTCCAATTTTTTCCTGGACTGTTTTCCTTTCCCTTTCCCTGGAACCATTCGAACCTGCTCCGGACTGGGACCTGGGGAACACCGAGAAACACCGAGAGCCTGCACTGTGTGACCTGCTGCAGCCATCCCCAGCGCCGGAGGGACCAACAGAGCGACCACTCCCAGGAGGGACTCTGAATCTGTCATCTCGTCAGAGCGGTGAAAGAGTTTTGTCATCTGGTGTTTTGTGCTGGGGAGTGTTTTGTCTGTGAAATAAACAGGTTCTTTTCCCCACTACTCTCAGAGGAAATTCTTCCCGAACCAGGTGGGGGGAAGGGCCGTGGGGGTTTGCTCTCTGGGGGGGCTCCTTCTGGAGGTTTTCTCCCAAATTTGCCCTAAACCAGGACAGTTATGAAGCTTTTTGGTGGCAAAATATAACAGAATAAACTGTTTATTCTGCTATAATCAGAATAAACTGTTTATTCTGTCTATAAACAGAATAAACTGTTTATTCACAGCACAATGCTTTTTTGCTGTCTTTGTGGAAAGAGTTAAGTCCCACGATCAAGGAAAACTTAAATCATAAGTGAATGTAACCCTGTGTTTCCACTACAAAATCAGAGGAGGAGAAAGATGAGTTTAGGCGGTTGGGATAGATTCAGATGTGTGAGAATGAAAAAGGGATCTAGCAGTGACTACCGGACTTGATCACATCCAAGGTTATTTCTGGATATTCCAGTGTTGTTTGGCTTTTAAGCAGATGGCATTTTTTAGGAAGAAAGTTCAATACTGCCTTTAATATTGTGGAAGGCTCAGAAATATTTTGGGACTTTTTGTCTTTTGACAAGGCTTTTGTGCTTTTACATTTAAAAGGTTATGCTCAGTAAAAGAAAGCAGCTGTGGAATCAAACAGGAGACTCAGGTTTTAATTTTGTAGAGAGTTTATTTTTCATTTTCATAAATTATGCCTCCAACAAAGAGATAGGGGTTTTACATGAGTTCATATTTATTGATATTAAGAGTAAACCAAACTGAGTGTTACTTTAAAGACAGAGTCTTTTAAATCATAGTCTTAGGATCATAAAGATTTTATGAGCTATTTCATGACAAGATATCTCAACTTAACTGTTTTGCTAACTGTAAAAAGTTAGATAAGACAGAGGTTTTACTACTGTTTTGGTGTGAAAACTTATGGCATCAAGAATTTACTACTTCAGGGAATTAGTTTTGAACTTTAGTCGGGTTTGCTGACTAATCACATGACTCATTTTCATTTTTCCTTTAAAAGGCGTTAATATTTTAGCATGCCCATTTAAAAAAGAAACCACAGAGAATCCTATATAAACGACTTCCACAGACAGCCTATTGCTCCACCTCACTGGGATGATATAAGGTAAGAGTTACATAGCTCTAGAGATGCCAAAGATATGTTTTATGTTATGATTGGAAGGTCCTTAATTTTCTATTACTTGCTATTTAAGTAATAACTTAGGAAAAATACTTAAAAGTAATTTTGTGATAAAATATTTCGTTGGGCTTTGCAGCTTTATTTTAGCAGTTACATTAAACTAAGAAATCATAGAATCATAGAAATCATAGACAAGTATGAAAGAATTTAAAGAAAACAATTCTTGTGTCAATTTTGAATTGACATTGCTGGTAAAATAGAATTCACTCCTAGAAAGGCAGGTTCTGGTCTACTTATTTTTGCTAGGTGGCCTTTTAACTTTTTCTGACTTTTCTGTTCTTAATGGAACCTAGAAGTAAATTTTTCAGTGTGAATCAGAGCAGTTATTCTTAATTTCACCTTTCAAAGCAAACCCCCAAGAAATGATAACTCTGAGTCATGTGTGGGGCTGTGAAACAGCCTCATCTCTGCTTCACTTCTGTCAGTCAGTGGCTGAGAAAGGCTCTTTGGGACCTGCTGTGCTATCCCTGGGATGGGAAACTCTCCCCACTGCCAAAAATCCCCCACAAAACCTGTCTAGAGGAATCTTCTCCTCTTTG
>VXBC01009135.1:400409-445869 GCA_013399945.1 Ploceus nigricollis | reverse complement strand
AAAGAGGAAAGGGAAAGGGAAAGGGAAAGGGAAAGGGAAAGGGAAAGGGAAAGGAAAGGAAAGGAAAGGAAAAAGATTGCACACAAAAAGGTAAAAAATATAAAAAACAAATCCCCACAAAACAAATGAAAATTCCCAAAAGCCCAACCCCTATCTTTTATCAATAAAAGCAAGTCCAAATTTAACATAGGCTATTATTTTCCCTTTGGTAACATGACCAGCTATAAAATATTTAACAAATATACACTGAAACATGGGAAGAACCCAGTCTGTTTTCCTCTGCTTGGTTTTCGGTGTCGTTTTAGATTGAAGACAGGAGTACAACTTGCAATGATAGCAGCCTTGTGTCTGCCCTTGTGGCAGTCTCTGAAACCTATTCCACCGAGTTCAGCAATATTTCTGCTGTAATATTTTTCTCCAGCTCACCAGGCTGATTCGTTGGCTAGAGGTAATGGAGCAATATCATTTCAGTGCATGTTAAAACCTCCCCAGAATACTGGGGAAAGTAAGTTCCTTTATTATCACCCTCTTTACAATCAAGGAAAGGTGAGTAAGTGGCTGTATGTAAGGAGCTTGTTTTGCAGTAAGCTAAAATAAACACTTGACATGCTAATGAAAGCAATCTTATACCAAACCACTAAAGTATTAATGGTGTCTGTTATTATGCTATTAGATATATTGTTCTCTGCCTCCACACTGTTGGTAGAGAAAAGTAAGTGTGAACTGCACAGCAGATTCTTATGTCAGTGGTTGTATTCCATAGATTTTCATTGCAGAGGTATTGTCTGTGAAAATGGATAGACCAGGAAACCTCTTTTATTTACAGGTTCCCTGCAGTATTTCAGGTTTGACATGTGCAAACATGCCAAATAATTTTCTTCTTTTTTGTTCTTTTTTTTTTTTCCTGCCACTTTCCTGCATCCTGGGAGAGTAAAAGCAGCCAGGGATAATTTTCCCTTTCCCTCAGTCAGGTGCATTCATAGATTGAGTGATTGTAAAGTGTCAGGTGAACAAAATTTGTTTGGTACTAAACAAAACATATTCATGTCTTACTTCAGTAGCTTCATAACACAATCTTAAAGTGGTTACGTAGACAAAATGGCAGTACTTGTCACAACAGAGCAGCCATGAGTTGGCACAAATACCACAGTCACCCGTTCTCATCCTACTTATTGTCACCAAGCAAACCATTTATACAAAAGCCTAACAAAAAAAAAATCTTAAATGTTCCTTGTGTCTCTTACCTACCTCCCCATGTGTTCTCCCATATGTAGTGAACAGCAGGGTGTGTGCAATAGAAGAGAAGAGAAGCAAAACTGTTTGCCCTTTCCTTCTTTACAGGATTTCTCAGATATAAAGCAGAGCCTGCCAAAGAGCTTCCCCATCCATTCCCTCCATGGTCTATGTGAGACCAATATTGTATCAAAGATGAGTAACACATCTAGTAACAGCAGCACAAATGCCTGCTTTTTCTCTTCCTCCAGCAGAAAAATAATCAATCCATGCAGCAAAAGCCATTTTCTTGCCCTCCTTCAAGGGATGTGAAGACAGAACTGGAGCTCTGGAAATTGTCTTACTCCAGCTTCTCTCATAAGCTGCTCCCCAGATGAATGACCAGATTCCTCCTGATAGATTGATAGGCTGTTGGTCTCCCAGGATCACCTGTGGAAGAAGCAGGTCTGTTGGAGTTATTTGTCCAGGACGAACTTTTTCTGCTTTCCATTCACTTTGTGGGAAGGAGAACAGGTTGATGAATAAGCCAAACCACAAAGTTCAAAATGAACGCAAATCACCTTTAACAGAGTTGATAGTGTTGGTTCCTTTGCCTGATGGGGTCACCACAATTTGGCCTCTTGGCTTTCAAAGGTAACATCACATTTCTGAATGTTGTGTCAGAAATCCAGGCTCGCCAGCTGGCACCTGCCTGGCTTTGTGGATGCTCTGTCCATGAGAGATGTCAATGAGGCAAAATAAAACTGCATCTTAATCTTGACAACTCATTAGTCCAGGAGGTCATGACCATTAGTAAGATTCTCACCAAGAGGGAGACACCCTGGCTCCTCATCCCTTCTCCCCAAAAAGCTTTTGTGAAATGGCAAAAAGTGCATAGTCTTGGGACCAGGAAATAAACCTCTGTTTATGGCTTAATCTTCTAAGTGTGAGATTAACATAAGACTTCCCCTTCCTGCTTCTCCTTTATTTGCCATGAATTTTGCCACTGTGCTGCTCACTCTCTAGCTTCATGGAAAGGGACCTAGTGTATCCACCCACCATAGTCCATGGCACTTGGCTTGTCTACTTCCCTCCAAGGTGGGCTCAATCCTCTCTGAAGCTGGTGGGATGCACACAGATGGCTCTTTCTTGCCATTACACAGAGATGTTCTAAGCATCTCTTCTAAGGGTCTTCTAACACTGATTCTAACATCTAACACAGATTGTCTCTTTAAGGTATTAATTAATATTATCTAGATTTGACTTCTTAATATGTTTTAATATGTTCTGCAGTTTATAGCAAGGGGTTCTTTTATCCCTTGAGAAATTGTAGTTATAGTCATACTTTGCATCCCATGGAGCAGTCATATTCTTCAGTAAATTTCTGCTCCACTCATAATCTACTAAAAATGAACATTGAGACACATAATTATATTTCAAAAAACATAGTCATTTATTCAGCCTTAAAAGTGTTGCTTTTTATTAAGATAGCTTAGAATTGACTGTCTTCTTTTTGCCAGCAAACCTAATCCTTTAATAAAATGTTAAATGAAGATGAAGTACTACAGAAGAAATTCCCTGGGAAGGATGTGTATCAAACATATCTGTGAGACATTTCACCTTAATGCAGATGGGTTATATTTAAAAAGTGGCAATTAACCTCCATCCTCTGTGGCTGATAGCTTCTCTTTTCGCTTCTGTTTTGAAGTCCACCATCTGTCCTGACTGATTACAGCTTTCAGAACATTAGGTGATCACCTTGCACTTAGCCAGGGGTAAAAGAGGATGTTATCTGTATTTTCAGTTCTATTTTCTCTCTGAGCAAACATTTCTTAGAAGATTCTTTTCATCAGTGAAGTGGCTTCTGCTGTTCCAATAAATTGCCATGCAGTGGCTGTGCAAAACTCAGAAAACACAGCTCATTTTGGCCTCCACAGGTGTTGTGCAGTCCTGTTGTGTTGGCCATTTACCCATTTGGGTTTCTTTTAGCAACCAAATGTATGTCTGTGTAACAGCACCAGAAAGACACTTGCAATTCCTGTTTTTGCCCTGAATGCTTCGGAGTAGATTGTCGTCCTTTTGAGATGAGCTAAGGTGCAAAAGACTAAGTTACTGCAGTGACTAATACAGTGTTGTCAGAGAAGAATTCTACCCAGTGACACACCCCCAGGCATCTGCAGGGGGCTCATCTGTCCAAGGAATTCATTGCTTATTTTTAAGCATGATGTGAATAACAGTAAACCATCATGATTGTTCAGGTCCAGTGCAGGAGATGGGGCTGGTCCCTTCATTCCAAAATGCTGATGCTAAGTAGTCCATTGTTTTGTTTGCATTTTGTGAGGGTTTTTTATGAGTGTAGTCTTCTCTTTGGCTTTTCTGTCCGTCTCTTCTATTTGTGAAAAATCAAAATAGGTCTCAAGCTTTCTTTTGACTGTGGCTTGGAAAAGAAGCCATGTGGCTGTCCCTTGTAGTATGTAGTTACTCAGACTTGAGGCACACTGTAAAACTATGGGTAAATTTATATAGTAAACTTATATAGTAATGATAAAATTTGAGGGTTTATTTTGCACTTGCCCTCATGGGGTCATTTTGTTTCTCTTGGGTAGGACTAATTGTAGGGCCAGGAGTCAGGGCTTCTTTATACTGCTGTGAACTCTGCATCAACTCACAGGAGCAATTTCTGTCCCCTTTTATACACCACAAGCACAGTGGTAATACTGTGCAGCACCTGTATTGCACAATCTGAGTCAATGGAGAGTTAGACCCAGTGAAAAGCCAAGTGAGCCCAGTGTGGGGTTTTTTTGCATCAAAATGCCAATATTATCTTTGTGCTCTGCACAGACTGCCTGTGACATCTAGGGTGTGATATCCATCCATATTCTGGTTGTGTTGGTCAGCTCAGGCTTCCAGAAGATGTCTCCCTTCATTTGTTTTGAACCATCACAGGGATAGCAATGCTCAGCATCCTTTGCAATGAAATGTTCCATGTCCTTTGCCCAGCACCTCTGTTGCACAATCTGAGTCAATGGAGAGTTAGACCCAGTGAAAAGCCAGGTGAGCACAATATTTCCAGCAGTGAGTTGAGACAAACCAGCATGCTCCTGTCTTCCCAGGACTTAATTTTATGCTGTAGCTGTTGTAGCTGTTATAATAAAGCTGAGTTAGTTGTCTTCTGACCCACAGAAGAGTGAAGCAAGGGGAACATGCATAATGACTTCACAGGGCTTTTGCCAAGACTCTTGTATTCTCAGGACGTTAAATACATTAAATACAATAGTTTTATTTTTAACCTCTGAGATAAGCCACTCAAGCCACAGTTTTCTCATTCTCTTCCCACACTCCTGGACAAAATGCTGCATGGAAATGAAACACTATTATTTATTGTACTGACAGCTTCACTGGACTGGGTGCATTCACAGTAGCATGTTCAGGGCTGCATCTGCAGCATGGTAATTTGTTGAAGCAGCACAGAGGGAAGAGTCTCATAACTCCATTAAACAATTACTGCAGATAACTCGTTACTAACCCTTCTTAAAATTTACCCCAAAGGGGTTATATACAAGTAATGATTAAAACTGACCTAAATCATAATTTAATTAAAAGAAATTAAAATGCAAACTGAAAATGTTCAGCAACCTCAGGCCACCACATTAATGATTCACTTTAATGTGTTTGTAGTTTTGCAATAATGGCCTTTATGTGTATGTGCTTCTTGGTTTATGTCTGATATTATTTTACCACTGGAATAGTTTGAAAATGGTTGCAGGCTGTATGATCTCAAGTGCCTATATGGATGTACATGTGCTTTCTTCTCACATTTTAGGGGTTTCAGTGAAGCCAGCATATCTGCTTGTGTGCAGAATGCAGATCAAGTCCTATATTTTTCACTTTCTCATTAATTAGTTTCTCTGCTATACAATAAGGATCTTCATGTCATTAATATGATTACCATGGCAGTATTTCTGTGCTGTAAAAAAGACAGCTCTAAACTGGCGTCCCTTGTCTGACAGATCTTGGTTGAACTTGCATTTGTTTTACAAGACAGAAGCACAGGTCAGACCAGTGGAGAGATGCCAAAGACACTGGCCATGCAGAAAAGCAGAGGATGCTCCTGAACTTGCATGGCAGAGCCATTCAGAGATGTAACAGGATCCAACCTGGTGTCCCAGGATATGACACTTGAGCGCAAATTAAGATGAAAGCCTCAGGTATTGGCCCTTTGTCACTTTTATTTCTACCCCAGGAAGGAGGAGGAGGTTTGGAGAAATATTACTCTGAACACTGACACCCTATGGATGATATAAATAAAGCTTTTTCTGTAGCAAAACCAATTTTATTATTATTAGCCTCTGTGTTCATGAGTTGGACTAGATGATCCTTGTGGATCCTTTCCAGATCAGGATATTCTGTGATTCTATATTGGAGGGGAAGAAATGGACTGGTTTGTACTGGTTATGCAGAATTTCTTCCTTGAAATAAAAAAATACAGTATCTGCAATTCTGTTTTCTTCTGAAAAATGTCTTTTTGTGTACCAGTTTTTGGGGCACTGACTTTAGCCTCATCTCTATGTATGTCACCAGCTGCTTGTGAAGAAAGGTGTTGCTGAAGAGGAGTAGGTGTGTGAGCAGACACAGCACTTCCTCAGCTCTGAAATGGGAAGAGCCAAGAGGGCAGCAGGCTATTAATATTTTTGACTTGCCATGTTTGTCACAAGAACAGTGGAAGATGTAATAAGCCACATGTTTCCAGGCTCTCACAGAGAAAATGTGAAGAATACTAAAACCTGCTCCAAGGGTTTGTTCCCTGACCTTTCATCAGGATCTTGTCCCAGCCCTATCCTGTCTGATGGCTGGCTTATTATTTGTCATCTTATCTGCTTCATGTGGGGGCTGCCACTGCAGCTGGCACCTCACTAAGCATGCTAAATACCTCTCCATAACCGAAAGTGGGCAGGCACTCCTGGAGAATCCTCTTTTCTGGTGGAGTTAGAAGTGTCACTTACTCTGCCAGCTTGCTGAGCATGATGATTGATCCTTGTTTAGCCTCTTTTCTACCAAATATAACATTTGGGGAGGGGGAAGGGGAATGGATTTTCTTGATGACCTCAAAGAAAATGCCACGAGAAGACAGCAAGAACCTATCAGGCAGTAGTCAACTTGGCAAGAGAAAGCAGAATATATGGACAGAAGAAAGTATTTTAGTGTCTGATGTGCTTATTTTGTTTGTACAGTACTACTGTAATCCTCAAACTTCTATTTTTTAGAACTGACTGTCATGCCAGGGGGAAAGAAACAGATGTTCCCAGTTGTCTTGGGGCTCAAAATCATTTACATTTTCTGGCCTAAAATGACACGACATGTCATTTCCCACTTTTTGTATCTCCTTTGGGGTGAGTGACAGATTGATGTTCAATTACCAGTGTAATAGAAAAGCAAATATTGTGAGGACAGCTTTCACCTAAAGGAAATACAATCTCTGATTGCTGCAGTAGTGGGAAAAGAAGGATGGCAGATACTGTAGAAGCCATCCAAAGGAAAAGACTTTTTTATTATAAATAATGTAGTGGGGAAGACTCAAGGAAAATGTACTGGCTCTGGCTTTTCTGCCTGGAGAAAAGGAGAGCCAGGGGTGAGTAAAAATATGATGGAAAAATTGTCTCACTACTCTTGTAAAATATATTTCCAGCTCTTTGCCTTGAGGACGTGCTCTTTAAAGCCTTTCCATTTGCTCTGCACCCAGTTCCAGTGAAGAGCAATAACTGCAGAAAGACTCTTCATCAGTCAAGGACACTCAGTGAGAGACTCATTAGAAGGGTTTTTTTAAAGTGGAAAAACCTGTTTGTCAAAGACTTTGGGATTAGTCACTTCTCCACTCTATAGTTTGCTTTCTTGTCAGTGTATTCATGCTCTGCTTCCTCCCTTTTCTCACAAGATAAATAGATACTCCAGGTCAAACAGAGCTTAACCATTCCTTCTGCAAGTCATTTATTTGAGCATCACTAGTCCAGTCTTAATTTTTAGTATTTCCTTGTCTCTATGTCTGCCAAAGGCACTTGCCAGGCACAACACTTACTGTCAGTATACTGATCAAGATGAATTTTCATGTCATGATCCAGTCAGTCTATTGGATTGGGTCAGAGTGCAAGAGGTGAAGTTTCTGCTTAAAGTCTTTTACATTTTTCTTTCTAAAGGAACAAAATGAAGTGAAAACATGTTGAGAATCCTGTAATTTAGGTTTTATGAGACCAATTCTAAACAGTGAATGTCCAGTGAAATAATACATTTAGAATTGAGAAAATGTGGTTTACCTGATAATCTACCAAACCAGATGATCATTTAAACTATCTCTTGTAGTTTAAATTTTCTCTGAATGACTTAAGCAAGAGATATAGTTCCTTGGCAATAAATATGAATGAACCCTTGAAATACCTGGTTTTAGTCAAATAAGTTGTGCTTATAGTCATAATCATGGATATAGAAACAAGTATCATCTGGAAATGGAGTTTTAAATTGTGAATGCAGTAAGGTAATGGCTAGAATTAATTTCATTTATATATCAGTCATTACATTTATGCCTGACCTGCTTTTTCTGGTTGTGAAGTTCTTTCTGCATAGAGTGAAAAATGTTACACTTGACCATAATTGAATCCTTTAAGCTTTGGCACTGCTCATTTTACAGTGATGCAATAATCTCTTTTGGTCTGACCTATTGGTGAAGATTTTTCCAGGGCCACTGCACTGCTGTGTTACAGGATTGTCTTTATTTCTGAATTGCTTGCTGCATAGCTTGATGGCGCCAAGCCTGTGTTTTAAGAGAAAAGGGGTGGGAGAGAGAAGCGTTTAGCTAACTTTCTGGGGTTTTTTCCATGTGGTCCTCCTGTTGTGTGTGGACAGGCAGAACGGTGACTTTGAAAACAACACCGTTTGATTTCAAGTCAGGGAAAGAAAAACCCTGCAGCTTTTGTCAGTCCATTATGGTCATCCGCATAATGCAATTTTTTACAGGTTAGAGCTCACTAATGTGCTAAGAAATCACTATGGCAAGTCTTCCATAAAGGTTAGAATTCATACAAAGAGTTACCAGGAGGGCAGGAAGCCCAAGTCCCCACTGATGGCCATCAGCTGCACTCTGCCCACCTCTCTTCTCTCAGGTGAGGGGTGTCAAGTCCCTGCTCATCTCCTCTCCTGAGAGCAGCTCTGTGCAGGGCCAGCCTTGGAAATAATTCTCCACTAGTCCCATCTGCTGGATGCCAGGAAGAATTGCCTGCTGGAAAGAGGGAAAGCATCATACCTCAGCCTTTAAATATCAGCTGGGTCCAGTGTGCCACCAGATGTACATCTGCCTGTGGAAAATATGTGCTCTCTCTGTTTTCTTTCCACCCACCTAATCACACTTGGACCACTGCTACTCCCATCACCAGGTTCCACGTGTTAAGTAAAAGCAAGGTGGCCGACACAAGGAACTTTAGCTGTGTTGTTTTAGAGAAGCTGTAATCAGAAAACCCAGCAGCCAGCAAAGATCACAGAAGAAAAAGATGTGTATCAATATCAGGACATTTCCAGGCCTGGGAATGAATTTCCCTTCTCGCAATGTATACGCTCAGCAGTCAACTTTTCAAATACCTCATTAAGGCTGGTGCTCAGCTGTTCTTGTGGTGCTGCAAAGCAGGGAGTGTGGCCATGGCATCTGATCCTGCATGCAGCTCTGCAGCCTATCATGTTATTATGAAGCTAAAAGAGCCTTTTCCATCCCTGAAAATAGAGAAATCCTGATATATTTCTGATCAGGGCAAGCAAAGTTTAGAAGACCCACAGATATTTTTCAGGGTATTACCCATTCTCCGTGGTTATTTGCTATTTGGTGCCTGCCTTCCAAAAGGGAGCTGGAGGGTAGAAAATGGATAATGAATGTGAAGTAGTGAAGAAAATTGGGAATGAATGTGAATGTAAAAAGGGGGAAAATTCATTCAGTCCTAGCAATCTTACTTTGGTTTGAGTCTCTTCATTACAGCCATTTGTGATGCATTTTTATACTTTATGTTAAGTGGCATTGTGGCTTTTGCTTTAAAATTCAATCAGTTGATTCTTACCTTCCATAGGCATTGAAGTAAGTTCTGCAGGTCAGAAACATAGCCCAAGAATCCTGTTGAAATATTACAGGAGGAGAATAACCCTAGGAAAAAACCTTTTTATAAAATTCATAGAAGTTCAAGCAACAATTTCATTTACTGCGGACTGTGTTTAGGGAAACATCCCTCTATTTGGTATTGTTATTTCCAGTGAGCCTATTGAGATAAAATCTACAATCCTCATCTTGAGATAAAAAACAGGACTGGTTTAAATGGAACTGGTCCTGTTGGCAGGTTTTTCCAGCTTACCTTTACATCTCTCCTTTTTTATCACAGCGCTTTGCTGTAAATTAGCAGTTTGTGCTAAATTAGTTACAATTAATATTGCAGTGCTCCAGGTACCAATAAAAAGATATATCATAAATAATTTTTATGTGTTTTTCTCAACAGGTGGTAATGGCACAGTGGATAAGCAGAACACCGATGAAAGTAAGACACAGAGCCAAGAAGCAGGTTTGTGCCCAGCTCCTTAAAGGCCTGTCTTAGTTTTTATCCACTTTCGTGAACAATAACTTTAGTCAGTGCTTTTGAAGGGGAATATTTGTACATTTTCACCAGATTAGCTCAGGTCTTGAGCAATTCTCCCATTAGAGACCAAATCTTCATTTATTATGAATGAATGTGTTGCAGTGCAGGAATGCAGACCCCTCTGCAGCTTACCAGCTCTACATTCCCCCTTTAAGTTGACTAATCTAGCTAATCCTCTCACAAGGAATAACTTTTTTTCCCCTCTGCATAGAATAGGAATGAGGGAAAGAAATTTGGGGAAGGAGGAAGCAAGCAGCAGGCTTCTTCTGATGAAAACTCAACTCCTGAGTATTTTTAAAGGGTATTTTCAAGTTTTAAAAAATTGTCTACACAAATCACAATGGTTATGAAGATTTAAATCCACAGAGAAAAATATTGCATATGCTGTGAGTGAATGTCAGAGTTCACAAGTGGTGGGTTTTGCAGGTGACATGCTTATAAATTATAGTGAGTTCAGTATGTTGGAATATAGTGTCACTCCATGCTCACAAAAGATTTTTTTTTCTGTTCTTGTTGTCTGATTGTTTATGGTTTGCACAACTCTGTTCCTTGCAAGAGACAGCTAAAATGAATAGTTACCAAAAGACCTGAAGTGGCAATCGAAATGTCTGCCTATTCCCTTATTTCTTAAGTATTTCTTTAACTGTAGTATTACATGTAGCACACTGTGTTTCTCATTTGATTAGGATTTTTTCCCACTGTAATGCAGAATATTCCTTAAACATATTTAAACCAGAGAGAGTAAAAGGGTTTTCTTTGGAATTTCTTGAGCTGAAGGTAGCCAGTCAGCAAACACAGCAGACAAATTTAGAAGGCCTGGATTCCTGACTTACCTGATTTTTTTCCTGTATTGTGGTAATGAGAAGTCCATTGAATGAGGGTCTTCTTCTCATCCTGTGCATTGGCCACTGTGTAGGTGGAAGGGCAGCTTTTCTCCTTGCCTTCCACAAGTAACTGTTTTGCAACTGAGTGTTAACATCTGATGTTGCCTGTACGTGCTTGAAGTCCTTCTGTGTTTCATGTCCTTTCTGTCACCTCTTGTGCCTCCTAATGTGGGGCAGGCAGTGCGAGGTGAAGCCAGAAGCAAACGCTATTACAGAATAAAATAGATTCCCATGGACCTCAGCAAACTTTATCCTCCCCAAGATAAAGGTATGGTGGTGTTTTGTAAGTGCTGGAAGGCAACCACATATCCTTCCCTGGTTTTTCACTTCCATGCTACTTGTATTTTAAACAGGCCCAGGGGACCAGGGAGAAGAATGAGCTATTCTGTGTGAATTTAATTTCTCTTTTGAATCTCTTACTAGACTGTGGCATATCTTTTTTCAAGCAATTTTGAGCTTTTAACTTTACCAAGTACTGCTTGACTGCTAGCTCACCTAAGAGCTAATACTGCCTGGAGCTCCTGGCTCCAGTTGCCGAGGTTTCTGTTAAACCTGATTATAGCATCTGCAGATGCCCAGTACAGCCCACTGTGCTTGTCAGTGATAGTCACTCTGATGGGGTGAGTATTTCAGTTTGATTGAATAAAGTACTCTTTTTTTCCCAAGAGAATTAAGGAATATTTGCCTCTTGAAACTACTACTTTGCTGTAGGTGTTTTAAATGCATTGTGCTTTTCCCAAAACTGCTTGTTATGACTTGTTGCAATATGAGCTGTCAGAGCTGGTTTATCAGAGCCATGATATACATTCTTTTGCTATCTTGTATTGCTACTAATGTTTCATTATTCTCATGAAGAGTGTCAAATAAAAGATCCAGACATTTGAGGTCCCAGATCCAGAAAACGTCATACTTTAGGGACACGATTTAGGTACATGCCTAAAAATAATGTCATGCCTGCTCATAGCCCAATAGTCACCTCCTTGATCATGGGCAGATGGTGTTGCAGGAAAAAATTATTTGGCTTAACAATTTTCCCTCCTGGTTTACATAGTGACAGGAACAGAGAGGGCCACAATTAGCCCAA
This sequence comes from Ploceus nigricollis, assembly GCA_013399945.1. Taxonomy (NCBI): domain Eukaryota; kingdom Metazoa; phylum Chordata; class Aves; order Passeriformes; family Ploceidae; genus Ploceus; species Ploceus nigricollis. The sequence continues at coordinate 434,032 of VXBC01009135.1, read as the reverse complement.
GTTGGTTATATCCACTTAGTGAGTCTCTGCTGTTTTCTGCTCTATGCACTGCAGAGACAAAGCATCACCAGGAACTTTGAGGTTGCTGCTTTTTCACCCCTTCTTTGTGGCAGCAGCTCTCTGATCACAGAGGGCAGTCACAGACTTTCTCAGGATTTCTCCTGAGAGAAGCAGAGAAGAAAATGAAAACAATTCTTATCTCTGCTCATTGTTGTACACATGTAGAATGTGTTCTAAAGATTGTTTACCCAAGGTGATTACTTAATTAGATTCTGTTGATGGTATTTAGATTCACTAACCTATTGGATCTACCACAGCTGTGTCAGAAAACTCAGCAGAGAGAATCATGAGTTTTCTAGTTAGTCAAAGCTCTTGCTACTGTAATATAGTGTAATATAAGTATAATAAAGTATACTATAAGATGATATAATAAAACAATTGATCAGCCTTCTGAATCATAGAGTCAATACTAATTATTACCCATCTAAAGGCCTGCAGCAACACTTCTTGGCAGTAGAAAATGACCTGATTTTCCAAGGCACACAGTTGTATGTTTAGAAGATTTCTAAACACTGTGAGTGACCACTGTTAGGAGCAATCCCACCAAACGTTGAAGTTTTTATTTGTGTTATCTAAACCAAAGAGATAAACTTCTTCTGAGTGTGACAAATCATATACTTCAATATTGTGAAAGAAAATATAGGACAAAAATTTGATGCTCTGTTCTTACCTGGTCCATTACATAAAGATTTTTATATTCTCATTAAAGTGAAAAATATCATGATATTAAAAAGAAAAGTATATATTATAAAGAAAACTATTGTAGTGGAGAAAACAGTAATAGTCTGAAAAGACTGAAAATTTTAAACTGTGTGGGGTTTTTTTAAAGTCTGGCCTCAAGTCTGTCATCAATGAGCTTCACAGTTAACACATGGAAAAACATGGCAGGTGGTTCTGAGCTCCTCTTTCAATCTAGTTAAAAGTCCTGGATGGCTATATAAGGAAAATATCTTCCCAGAATCATCAACAAGTCTTTTGAAAGAAATTTAAGTCTAGCAATTAAAATGAAAGCTTATAATGATTTTTAGAACTATAAAAATTAGCAAGAAAATAAAATGTTTTCACTTTCACTGTTGATTTAAGTTCAGGTACCAGTTGTATCTATTAACTATAGTAGTTTTACCTGCGTGCTCTACTATTAAAAAACTCCAAGCTGCAGATTTTTAGGGACTTTCTAATTTCAGGCCTGATTCATGAAAGCTTCTATTTTCAGGCAAGCATTTGCATCTATCATTTGGATTCCAGTGGGATTCATGGACTTGATTCAATTTAAGAATGACTTAATTGTTTTTTCTCAAAATATGTGGATTAAATGAAAAAAAGAAACCTCAGAGCAAATAGAATACCAGTGTACCCATGAAACCAATAGCTGTTCCTCTCTCTGTATTGAGAAATTGAAATGCAGATTTAACCTGGCTGTATTGTAATGTTAGATTACATCTTGCTTAGGGAAGATGACCAGACCAGTAACAGCCAGTGAATGGATGGAAGCCCAGTAAACGAAATTCAGGTCCAATATCTTGTCTCAATAAGACATAACACTTCTTTTTCAGTAAAGTGGTTCATCAGTTTTCTATTTAATGAATAGCTTCTCTTTCATTTTCTTTTGTTCTTACAGGTGAAACAAAACCTTCAGCTGTAGCCAGCCTATCGTCAGAAGACATTGAGCTGAGTGAGAATAAAGGTACAGATTGGAAATTGTGTTTTGAAATATCCTGTCCCAAGAGGACACTTCATGAAACTGTTTTCTCCTTTGTCTGGAAATAGCCAAAATCACAGTTAAACAATACAGAAATAGGTAAATGCTTGGATTTTCATTTACAAAAGTGTTTGTAGTGAAGTACTTGGTACCAGCTGTTGTACTGGTAGGAGAGATGCCACAAATTTGTAAGTCCTCTTGTTACGGAGTTAATACTAAAGTATCATACATGACATATCCAAAATAAGCCCAAAGCTTGGGCTCACTGGGGTGATTCACAGGCATACAGTTAAGCATGCACATCTATCTCAGCAATATCAACTCCCTGTTCAGTGCTCTCCTGATGCAGGAAAAGAAAAACACAATAGCTATAAACACATCAGGAGGAGACAGGAGGAGATGAAGTCATAATAGAGAGGCAGAAAGTAATGTTTATCTTGTGCAGACTGTGCTGGGCACTCAGATAATTTAGTTTGTAATAAATATTTAAAAGTGTCACAGGACCAAATGACAGGGTGTTTAGGAAACAAGAGAGATTATCTAATTTAAATGTTTCAAGCTGAGATTTTTCCTGTGGAGTTGTTGGTTTACCAACCGATAGGAACCAGTGCACAGCTGTATTGTTTTTTATATTTCTGTAATAATCATGCTATCAGTTGCTTGTGCTGGTTTACATTTTTTAGCATTTTTGTGGGGGTACATCAGGAAGAAGTCTGGGTGATGTACAAAATGATTGCTACTGGTAATCCAAAACAGGAGTTATGCTATCTATAATACAATCCATCAGTATGGCCTTCAAGAAAGACTAATAGAAAATTTTCATGCATTTTACTGAGATAACATAATTATTAACATCCATTAACTTATTTATTTTAAAAGATTTAATGTTTAATTCAGCATCGCTACTTGACTCTCTTCTCATTTTTCTAGATAAGTGTGACAGGGTGTGAGATCCTGCCCTTTTGTTCAAAGCCACATGCTGGACAGCCTACATACTTACCTGATTATGAGTTCAAAGCCTTGTGCAGGTTGATTTAAGTGCTCTTTTAACAGATTGATTGATGCTGCAAAGAAAAAAAAGAACCACAAACCTTTGCTGGAGCACTGGCTTTTGCTTTTGATACATCACAAATTGAAGTTGTGGCAAGGGTAGTGGAAGGGAGAAATAGTGATGGATTCAATCCCAGCATGGTTGGTGATTGCCTGTCATTAATTTCTCTTGTTTTGATGACATTTGGCCTGTTTATGTATTCTGTATCTGGAAGACTCCCCATTTTGTCTGTTTCACAATGTGAGGGTCACAGCGAGGCTTTGCGTTTGGATTTTCCTTTTCTGTCTGCAGTCAGCTGATGATCCCAACAAATTGGTATTGTTTGGAGTGTTTGTTCCTAATGAAGAAGATGACTGTCTTCTGATATGCTTTTTAGTGTGTAAGCCCTCCAGGTTTTTACACCATTCCATTAGAAGTCTCTTCCTAGGAAAGAAATTGTCTTTGTGTGATATGTCTCATACACTATATTAAGAGTATATATAGTGTTTTCCCCTCTTCTCTTGAGAGGCTGATGGAAGAGATAGTGCCCTGAGAGATCCAAAGTGCATTATCTCTTTGATGTCATACCTCTCCTCATTAGAAAGATGGGAAGCATCTGGTAGGGAAAAAGGAGTGAGACAAACTCTCTTCCATAGATTTTGTTTGTAAAACTGTACAAGTGTAAAAAAAAAAAAAGAAAAAAGAAAAAAAGACAAGCTAAGACCATGTTTTCATATTTGCTTGCTACTTTTTTTTTTAATGGAAACAAGAATTTTGAACAGCAAGGCCACCATGAACCAGGCCATGGTTTTAATCCTTATTTCCATTGGTAGATTTTCAGCTTTGCAGATTTTTACTGTGAGGGTGCCAAGGCATTGGTAGAGGTTGCACAGAGAAGCTGTGGATGCCCCATCCCTGGAAGTGTTCAAGGCCAGGTTGGACAGGACTTGGAGCAACCTGGTCTAGTGGAAGGTGTCCCTGCTAGGGGGTTGGAATGAAATGATCTTCAAGATCCCTTCCAACCCAAACCACTCTGTGATTCTTCAATGTTTCTATCATTTCACATTTTGAGAGGTTTTTTAAATAAATACTACTGTTATTAAAAAAGTGCTACTTCTTGAGAATTAGCACTTTTACAAAATCCTGGCATTTCTGAGAACACCTGATGCTCCCGAAACAAATTCCAGCTTTCAAATTGTTTGCCCACTGAGTTAAAAAGGCTAAAACCTCCAGGTTCTGGAACATACTCATATCTCTAGTTTATCTTCAACTAAATGAACAGGACATAAAGCATTTAAAGAAATTATGTTTTCCCCTTCCTTGTAAGTCCTTCCACTTAATTACTGTAAAAGATTTATGGAAAAGAAGTCTAGCTGCATATTCCCAAAATGCATCATTTAAACCACTCTTTCCTGCTATGCAAGTTTAGGTCTTTAAAATGTCAGCTCACTTTGAGTGCACCAAAACAAGGATTTTGAGTCCAAACAGAGTTGACTAGCAGTTTTTCTGCTTTTTTTTTTTTCCTCCTCATATTTCTGGGATTAAAATATAGCAAACACATTGACATAGTTATTGCTCTAAAATGTGATGATATTCAAAACAAAGCACATCCATCTCTGCTACTATGAAGATCTAGTATTTTTGTTGTGAGTCCTCTTTATCATTTTTTTAAAGGAAAAGAGGGAGGATGGGAACCCAAAAGGGATTTTCATTATAAGAGTGGGGGACAGTGCAGGAATTGCACTTGAGGGACTTCGATTAAAATGAAAACCTCCTGTGAGACTGCAAATCTCACATTAATCTAAAAGTATATGTCTTCTGTTACCATGGGAGAGATACTGTCCAGGAAGGAAAGTCCACACAAACCCAGTTTGCACATGGCCTTTGAGCAAACTGAATTTTTTAGTGTTCATCTGTCTCCAGAAAAAAAAAAAAAGGGGGGGGGGGGGAGTGCAGGAAGGGGAGAACAGTCATATTTCAAGAATATCAGGATTCTCAATGCAACACTGTAGAGATATCCTCTTATTCCAGTCTGTGCCAAGTTTCTCTTTGCACTGTCTGCAAAGAACTGTTGCAATTTTACCCTTAAAAACTTGCATGCTTAACTATGATCTCTTGGGGGAGAATTGACATCTCCAGGCAGCACCTTTGCAAGTGCTTCATTACTGTGGAAGTATGGAAGCATATGGAAGTAGATCCTTTATATACACCATATTTCAAGTGAGAGATGCTTCTTTCTATGAAGTGTAAGGGCAGAACAAAGTGATTAAAGTCATTAATGTTTATGCAGCAGATATAGGGTGTATCAGAAAGGCTGCACTCAGTCTGGTATGTCTGTACAAGATTGTGCTGGGGCTACAAACTCATTTTAAACTGACCATGTAGTATAGTAGTAGAGTAGTAGTAGAGATTGGATTGAAGGATTGAACCTGTGCTTATGTTTTGTTAAAGAGAGTATGTGTACATGCACGCATATGTGTGTGTGTGTGACAGAAAATGTTCTGCATCTTCATCTCAGTTGCCCCTTCTACCAATTACTATTTAACCCAAATTAATGATTAGACTTTCTGGCAGGAAAATGTAAAAAGGAACTGGATTTAGTACAGGTGAAGCATAAATCCCTACTATGCAAAGTTTCTGTGCACAATACATTGATTATAATTCATTAGCACTTAATAAGAACTGAATTTTCGTTTGAAGGTCAACTAAATTAAATCATATACTAATTAATTTTAAAAATAAAGAAGTGATTGATTAATTATTTCCAGGTGTTCACCAAAGTCTGGGCTTCTGTGGGAGTGCCATTGAAAGCAAGTCACTGTTTTTCTGCATTCTCTGGAGTCAGATTCAGTTGGCTGGAGGGCTTTTGTTTTCAGAAACAGAATTAGATATATGACTTGGCTAGGGCTTAGCCCTAAAAATTCTCTTTGGGCAACCCAGAAGCCAGTAAGTATTCTGACTGTAAAATGTAATGGATATAAATTCCTCTTTGGCCAGCTGTAGCTCTCAGTATGGAAAAATCATGATGTCCTAAAGACATAAATGATTGAGAAGGGATAAACTGAAAGAGCATTTCAAATGCAGGGGAGCTGTGCAAATTGACATAAATTAGTCATTGGTAAGCACGTGAAAAAGATTGACTGAAAGGCCAATATGTTCAGAAAAATGTTTTTAAAAATCAGTTCTTAGGTATGTATTAAGATATCTAAATGACTGACCTGATTCTGAGTGCTCAGCAGCTACCAATGAAATGTTTTTACTTCACCCTTGGGCTATGATTAGACCTACAGTTTCAGCCTGGAAAATTTCAATTATAGGTAACTGAAAAAGAACCTTTTTCAGTGGAAGAGTTTCAACACCCTCAGCCATACCTGTGGCTTTGCCTGCCTACTCAAGTGATAACATTTTTCTGTCTCTTGGTTAGAAGGATTCCTGTGAAAGCAAACTGGCTAACAGAAGCTAATTTGTGGGGTTTGGGGTTTTTAACCAGGGATGTCAGCACCACCATCCAACCAGCCACTTTTTCTCTTAACAACTTCCACGACGTTCACTGCGAGCTGTTCATAATGTGGGTTATTCACTTCTTCACATTTAATCTGACCTGAGTTGGGCATCCAGATGGGGTCCAGCCCCTGGACTACTCAAGAGGTATTTCTGCTCTACCCTTCACCAGTACTGGCATCTGCAACAATGAACACTAATCCACTTACCTGGTTTATTTAAATCCTACTTATTTTTGAATATTAGCTGACCTGGAGCCATTCAGCTGTGCTCCCATCAGTCCAGCATGAGATCCTGCTCTTTCATCTCCTCCCTCCAGTCCTTTCCCCTGGACAGGCTCTAACCAAGGCAATCAGGTTTTTCTCAGCTTTTTCATTTCCCAGAGCTCTGTACAACAGATCCTGCTCCTTATATCAGGAGAAGGATGCCCACAGTTCTTATACCAGCTGCACCTGGAATTTCTCAGGTGGACAGAAGGTGAGATGCCCTTCTGTCAGCTTGGAGCACAAACAGGTGGGAGAAGTATTTGGTGGTCCCACCTGCAGAGATGAAGTGTTTGGTCTATTACCTGAAAACTTGATAGAATATCTCACGAGTTGTTGCACCTAAAAAGGTCTGGTTTAGCAAACATTTTTAAACTTGTGCTCCAATAAATCTAATCTGTTATAAAGATAGATTAAAATGAAATCTTAGTGGATATAAAAATAACATTTTAAAGTCAAAGCTCAAGAATTTCTTCCTAACTTCTCATAAATCATCATTTTATAGTACTTCATTTTAACATATTTTCCTCGGTTTATGAGGCAAAAGAATACTCTAATCATGTGGAAGCCTCCGTGCACACCATTACCTGTAATTTTAGATGTCTGCTTGATTTCTTTCACTCTGGAAATATTCCAGTCATTTATCACAGTATCATGCTTAAAAAAATAAAATGTACTGAACCTGTTTCTTTCCTAATGACCAGCATTTTCCCTCTTTGATCTTCTTACAGCTCCCTAAAACATGGTGATTTATCTATGCTGTGTACAGGACCCAGGTGTTCTGCACACTAGAAACTACTCAGTTAATAAGCCATACAGAGAGTAGCTGGGGAAGTGAATTTTAAAAGACCATTAAAACCACTTAACATTCAGTTCTTACCATCTCCCCTCTTCCTTAGCTTTTGCAGAATCGTGTTTGAGCAGCATTGCCTTATACAGTCAAAAGAAAAAATGAATGGTATGGAAAAGCATGGGGATTTATACAGGATTTAGACAAAATAGTGCCTGACTATTGGCAGGAAGGGTAGGATTGATAGTTTACTGCAAGCTACATGCTTTTCTTGGAGATGAACATACAGTTGATAGGAGCAGTGAATATACTTGCAGAGTATTCTGATCAGTTTATTTAAAGCCTAAATATTTTGTAAACAGATTGTTAAGGACTGGGGCTAATTCCCAGGTGGACTCAAGCATGCAGTCCCACAAGACACTTGTTTCAATAAAATAGAGGGTAGCAGAGACAAGCACTCCTGACATGGACACTGCCACTCCAGCCAGCAAGGAGGAGTTTTGAGGGAACTAAGGGATGCTCAGACTTCAACAAGCACTTAAGCTCCTGATGTGCAGTAGATAAATGTGGCCTGTCTTTGGCTTATTTATGCAATTAAATCTCCTGTTTGGTTCATTCATGTGTGATATTAGGAACTGTGTTCCAGTGTGGTATCAGAAACAGGGTTTTTTTCAGTCCTGACTGGAGGAGTGTTAACTTTTACAGTCCCAATTTGTACTTACCCAAAGTAAATAGTGCCCAGTGTGTATGTTATCAAAAAGTTAAGCAATGCTGTGCTGGGAAAGAATATCCTGGCTTGGATACTCTGGTATGACTTAACAGATAATTAACTATGTTAGGAGAAGGCTAACATTGCTTTATGCCATTTTACAAAATCAGGTGAGTAAGAGGTGAACAAAGGCTTAGGGATGGCCTGAGCTCTTATAGACTCTGGAATCATGTAGGACTATAATACTGGCCTTAGACACAGTTACACAAGGCTACAAAGGGCTAAGTGGGCACAAAGGATCAGCTGAGCCTGAGGAATACCACTATCCTACTGAAAACTTGCACACAGCATGTAGTGTATCATCAGCACTTTTATTGATCACTGCCTTTGATTTTCCACTTTCACTTTTGCTTGGCACAGATTTGCTTCATAAATCTGGATTTATTCCTTCACTTTATTTTATTCTTGTTAATCCTAAAAGTAAATCTGTATTTGGTAATTTTGGCTTGAATATCTAGTGCAATATTTGGATTTGAAAAGAAGGAACCTTTGATATGATCTTGACATTAAGGATTTTGGAGCTCAGAATCTGCATGGTAAAACCAATCAAGACAGGTTTCTGCTGCTGACATAAAACTGGGAAACTCTTACAGCTAGGCAGTAACTTCTGTCCATTGTCTGTTATTTTCAGAGACATGCTTTGCAAAAAACAACTTGAGAAAAATTATCATTGTAGGTTGCCTGGGATAATTTGGAATTCAGTGCAGTTACATTGCTTTCTCAAACACTGGAGCAATTGGACAACTGTTTATGATAAAAATGAAAGTTTAACACAAAATTACAATTTCTTGAGAATGAAGCCCATGGTACAGACTGCCAGCTGTGCCAATAGGTGGGAATAGTGATGACATCCCTCCCTCTGTGATGCTGCACGAGAAACAGCAGCATGATGGGGCACATACATCAGCCAAGCACGAGGCTTCTTAAAATCCATTAGCTGTCATTGACCACTGCACATAATTGTGCCAGTGATGCTGCAAATTGGTTTTTGCATTAAGTTGCAGTCATTCCTCATCCTGGGAAAAAAAGTGGCACCAGTGAGCTGGGATTAAGGGCACCAGTCTGGGAGTATGAAGCTGCAATAGGTGTGGGATAAGAGAGCTCTAAGGGAGTGATGGGGCAGAGCTGCTTGCGTCTCCCCCTCCCAGCACAGGTGATACTATACTTACTGTGGGAGCCGGAGAACCTGCAAAGGGAAAACCTGCCACCCTCCCCTGGAGTGCCAACTCCTGAACCACAAACTTGTGAGCCCCCAGAGGCCTTTGCCACCCTATGTTGATTTATTCTACCCCACTGGTTCTTCCCCTTTGCTCTACCCTCATCCCATTGGTCCCAGTGTTTTGTCCCACCCCCTGCCTTTCCCATATAAACCCTTGGTTTCCCTGCCTCCTCAGAGGTGTTGTTCTTGGCATCTTTCTCAGAGTGCTCTGCTTTTAATAAAGACTTATTCTCTGTGGAACATCATACAAGGCTCTCATCTCTTCCCTCCTCATCACCTGGAAGAATTGAACAGCTAGCCAGCGTGAGCGAAGGACGTGCCTGTGCCCCTGAGCCGTCCTTCTCAGGATGCTTCTTCAGGAAGGTTGCAGCACTGTTACCACCATTCCCTCCACCACGGCACTTACCAGCACTTTTGACTGCTTGAAGGGCTGTGTTTGGGTATCATGGTTCTCAAGGCAGAGGACTTCTGATTCCAGCTTTGCCAGTACAATTCCTTTTACAAGCATGCAGCTGTATCATACAGAAAAATACATTATATTAGTTTAGGGTATGGAGTTGCAGGTAGTACAGATCTTGGCTTGTCTAAGATCCTGAGAGCTTTGTCAAAAACTTCAGCAAGGCCAGAATTTTCCCTCAACGTGTTTGAAGTTTGCTTGAAAAATTCCCTATAGGATTTTTTGCTACCAAGAATTTTTTGATACCAGGAGATCCTTCAGCTAGATTTTTGATTAAACTTGGAATTTGATAAAATTCTAATTTCGTTTTGCTCCAATTCATGCTCATAAGGATAATCCTTTGAACTACATTGTACAATATGGTATGGAAGACTGGTGCAGTAGGGCAAAAAAAAGTGCAGCAAGTATAAAGTTTAGCAAATTGTACATCAGTGAGTTATTCTACTTTCAAACTTGGGTTTTTTAAACTTATTGTCATGCCATGAAAGGAGTAAGAAACTGTGTGGGTAATTAAATATTTGCCTTGGGGGATTATTTGCAGTTAATTAAAGCCACACAATTTCAGCACATACCTTTTCTACAGATTATTAAATTTGGATCAGATATTAACAACCTAGCTTTCTACTTATCCATCAGAGATTACTTTTGGACACTTTCAGGAACAGAGTTTTACAGGGGCATCCTTGGGTATATTGTAAGATTTGCTCAACAATGTTGTTGAGAGGAACCTTCCAGAATTTAAGCTTTAAAAGCACTGTCAGAACGTAATATATTATCACATGCTGTAGATCTTCTGGCACTGTGACTTACTTTTTCCATTGGGCAGGATTTTAGAAAGCATCTCACATGGGAACACAAACACTGATTATCTGTTGCTGCTGTTATGACCTGGAGTGGACTTATCCCTGTGGATTGCACAATGTCTAGTTAGATCAGCACTGAATTTTAACACGGTTCAAAGAGAGCTCTTTATCCAGTGAAATCTGTGTGTGAAGAGGATGAGCAAAACTAAATCAAGTGTCTGTGTTGCTGTATTACCTGAATGCAGTGGAATTATGCATTATGTATTTCTCCATCCCCATGCAAAAACTGGCTGTTGTCAGAAAATGCTGTTTGACGCAGCAAAATATAGCCCTGTGTTTATGAAGACCCCAGATAGCACAGCAATTGGACCTTCTGCCAAAATGTAATTTAAGTCTCGCTGTGGCACTGGTTCCAAGCATTGCTTTGGGCAGTTCATTTTGATAGTCTGCTCCAAAAAAGAAAAGCACTCTCGGCCATAATGACCTTGGGAGCTTTGTCATCAAGTGACATGAGGCTAGGATTTGCACAGGGATTTATGGGATTTAATGTTTCTGGAAAGATTTAAAGTTTCTAGAAATTCAACCATGAAAAACTGTTATTCTAAATAAGTAATAAATCACTTTATTTATCAAGTAGGTGGTTCGTGCTATTTCTCATAGATTTGTGCCGCTCCACTCATTAGAAATAAAATTCTTGGTAGTGCTGCTGATTATTCTTATGCATCCTTCTTTGCCAGCTCCTGGTTTAAGGTTTGTACTGGCAGCAAAAAACTGCTCAGTAAGAATAGGGATTCCGAAATCAATTTGAATAATTGGAACCCACAAATATACTTCTGTAGTTTATAAGACTGTAGTTAAACAGATAGAAAATCGGTCAGTGTGTCAAAATGCCAAATATGAAGCTGGCACCTAAGAGCTCCTCTAACTCAATTCTGCTTTTCCAGCATGAAAACTGCTTCAGGATTTATTTGTCTGTTTGCTTTTTTCCCTCAGATTCCCTGAAAGACTCCAAAGGCACGCAGAAGGGTGATTCAGTGCATCCTGTGGTGTGTGAACAAGATCAAGCTCTCAGGATGCTTCTGTATCAAAGTTTTTTAAGACAGACATAATGAACCAGTGTGAAACTTGAGTTCTTCCAGTGTCAGCACCCAGTGGGTTTCAGCCTGACTCCTGCCACCTTAAGGAAATGCTGTTGGCTTGTAGAGGTTACGTGTCAACCAGTTGTGGGGCAGTAACCCCTGATGCTACTGGGAAAGCCACATGTCTCTAAATAGGTTTAGCCATACTGATCCTGGGTGCACAGCACTATTGTCATGTCCTCCTATGTTGTTATTGTGGTTCTGAAAGCCTGTGGGGTGTTTCTGTTCTTTCTGCTGACCGTCAAGTACAAGCACTGTACAACAGCTCCTATGAGAAACAGTGTCGAGGCTGAGCTGCAAAAGAAGAAAAACTGTAAGTGCTGCAGGGTCAGTTTTGACCATCTATCTAACCAACTTAATGCTTAGTACTGTTAAGTGATATTTTCTTATATAAAATGTGTCCAACATGGTTCACTTCCTAGAAAAAAAAGCGATGCTTGGCTTAGAACTACCATGCTGTGTCTAAGGTTCATGTTCTGTTTTAATGAATTTAGCATTGCCTGCATGCAGCATCATCCTTATACCATTTTCTGTTTGTTGTATTAACAGGACAACAGGATGTTTCTGCAAATGAGGAGATAAAAACTGGGGCAGATTCCCAAGGCTCCTGCATGGAAATAGAAGGTACTCCTTGTGTCTTGAAATCAAAGAGCAAGATTAACGAGCAAAAACAGTAGCGTAGAATCATGGAATCATAGAATGTCTGAGATTGAAGGGACCTTAAAGATCATCTAGTTTCAACCCCCCTGCTATGGGCTAGTACACCTTCTACTAGGCCAGGTTGCTCAAAGCTGCATCTAACCTGGCCTTTAACACATCAAGGTGTGGGGCATGGACTGTGTGTGTCTCTGGGATTGCAGTGAGTCCCACTGAAGACCCATGTTTGGAGTAGGCACATGGGATTTTGTGCTAAATCCCAGAAAGTTCAGTGTCTTCAAGGCTTTTCTCTGAACTAGTGCCCACTGGATTTCCTTGGACAGCTTTTTTATTTGTACTCATGGAGGAAAAGATCCTATTCCTCTGCCAGTATTTTTAATAGCAAGGTCTCTAGTGGGTGTTAGTCTTTTCATGTCCATTTTGAAAAGCCTTACTCTTCATCTTTTTATGAAATTTATTCAGATCCAGTGTTGAACCAAGAAGACACTACAGAAGTTGAGATTCCTTTGATAGTTGGTGCAGAGGAAAAGGAAGAAGGAAAAGAAGAAGAAGGAGGTGAGCCTATTATAAAGCAGATGGAGACAGAGAATGCTGCAGGACTCATGTTTTCCTTTTCTATTGTGAGGAAACATGGAAGGGCACAGAAAAGCACTCTTTTTCCCCCTAAGGAAAAGAATTTTTTTTGTCTTATCTTTGAGTGTAGTTTTGATATATTGGACTAGGATTTCAATAGGAAGCTAAGTGCAAAAAAATGCACACTCAGGTTCAAAAGTGGCATTTAAATACTCTCCTTCCTTTTGTTTTTATTGCATTTAAGCCCATAATGCTGATTAAAAAACCAGTTTATGTCCATGAAAGTATTCTTTTGATCACATTTGCTAGAAGTATTCGGAGTATTTAAATAAATGGGTATGATAGTTATTTGTGAGGTCATTAATAGAGATTTAACTAAAGAGTAACTAACACTAGTAATTCTAATGAAGAAACCAAGATTTGGAGTAAGAATGCAGAGTTTTCTGAAGCAGTATTTTTTTTATGGTAAGTATTTAAAACCTTGGGAATATTTTTGCAAGGAAATGTAGAAGTTTAAGTGTTGGATGCTCCTGGGAGCCCTGCAATCATGTCACCATTTGTAAAGGCACGTGGTTATATAAAAAATAATGTATTATGTAAATAATTCTCTAATTTTAAAGTAACTGCTAGTTAATTATATGGTCATTTGTAGAGCCCAAGGATGAACTTTACAGTTCCAAATTAAAATGCAGACATGATCTTTATTGAAAATTCAGGTCAATACTAACTGTGTTGTCCTAATTATGAGCCACATTGACACCAACTTAATTGCAAACCTGCCTTAGCGATGTTGACAATTTTCTTCACTGCAAAGCCAGGTTAATAGAACCTCTGTGTTCATATACAGCTAAACAGTGTTTCTGTTTCTTTTTTTTTTTTAATTTTAATTGCCTATCCAGGTTGAGACTAATCACATCTCCTTGTTATCATTTGTGTTAATGGTATTGCTGTGTTAATGATGGTGAAGGTAGAATTGATATAATTCTTACGTTCAAATTCAGGTAAATGGTACCACACTACCTCAGTTGCAAACCCAGGTTATACAGTAGAGGCTCACTCTGATTGCAAATACCAATGCTGTTATGTTAATCTCCTCCAAATAGAAATTATTTACGTATTATTTTATGAATTATCACAACTAAATTGGAAAAAAAATGTACCTTCATTATTTGCACATTTTCCCCTGTTTCCTACTTCAGTGTCCCCGACAGCTAGGGACTGTCATTTAGTTCTCAGAAGAGAAATTATATTTCAGCATCTGTGCTATTTACTATTAAAATATGCAATTGTAAGGAAAAGCAGGTAATGTCAGAAAAGGGTTGTTCTGGCAACTTTCCTTTTCCAGCCCTTGATTTAAAAGTTTCAAATACTAAGTAAAAAGTTCTTGCTAAATATTTTGGAACTTGTTCCTTCCTGGGGTCTCAGGTGTTGATACTGTGCAGGATTCATCTGATCCAAAGCTTGTTGAAGTCCATAGAAGTAATGTCATCAATTTAAGTGGTCTTTTGGTAAGTTCCATGATAAGAGGAGATATGTTGAGTCTATGTACAGGATAACAGCATAAATATTCTGTTCAGCTTCTTCCGAAGGTACTGTCTTTGGCGCAGGAAAAATAAATGGGTGCTCTTGCAGAGCAGGAGCAGAGAAGGAAATAAAATCTTTCCCTTGTCTTGTTTTCATTCACATGAGCACCCTCATAGCTCATCCTGCTAGTTGCTTCTTGTTCTGGTGGGCACAAATTCTACCACATGGGTTTTGAAAGTTTGCCATAAAGTGAAGTGGGTCTGGACAAAAAGAGGTGAGAAAAATAAAATCAGCTGAAGTTCAGACTGATAAAATAAGATGTATTTCGCAATGAGAGACTCCTCTTAATGGAAAGAGATTACCTGGCACTAAAAAGAGATTTAATATGTGACATTATTTTATGTAACCTAAGTGCTACCTCCTAAAGTAATTCAGCAGAAAGTTTTCCAGCAGCACACACAATACATTTGATATAGGATGAAATACTGTATTTTTGTGTAAGAACGTGGGGAAAAGGCTAATGTTAGGCCTGTTAAACAGAAATTCATGGATCTTTAGTCGGTTTGACCCATTCTGGATCTATATGCATAGCCAAATATAGCAGCTACTAAATTCCAAACTACCTGGTCTTTCTGTTCTACATGAGATTTTTTGGTGCGTGTTTTCAAACTCATCCCAGAGCAAAGGGTAGCATGTAGCTGCCTCTCTCTTCTCTCTGTCTCACTGGGAGCATTCTTGGGAGTCATCTGCAATCCCTTCAGTCCTCAGAACTGGAGCTGTGTAAGCCACTAAAGGACCAACAAAGTCCCTTTTCTAACCTAAAGCTGGATTTCTGCTCAGTTACTGATTGCGGCTTTGAAGCGTGCTGGGAAGTTTTTCAATGATGTGGTTTTCCATGGAAAAAATGTCTGTTTCTTGATGTTTGAGAGATGTGTCAGTTTACATGAACTTCTGACAAACCACAGGTTATCTTCTGATTTAATTGTGTAAATTTTACTGCCAGCTCATCTCTGTGTTTTGGGGTTTTTTAAAGCTTGCAGGGTCCTTTCTGTGTAGCTCATTTCACTTCACAGCTCCAGGGTCATGCTGTAGTGTGAATTCCCAAGGAGTCCCAGATCCTGGTGCTTTGAAGGTTCTGGGATGCTGGGAGCCCAGAGGAATGAAGAATCAAAATCTTGGCAGTAGCACTCCTAAATCCCATTGCCAGCAGTAAGAACCAAGCCAGATTACCCTGAAGAATATAACAATGTGAGGCACTGTGTGTTTCATAAAAACCTGCTGTTGCTTTTTCCAAAATCAGTAATAAAATATCACATGTGCCAATTTATTCCCTTTTTTCCTACTGCAACTTGAAGTTATATATTATAAGGGAGCAGCTGAAGAAAAAAGGCAAGCTAAGATGCCTTTTTCATTTTTTTCCAACTACTATTATGCACTCATTCTGGTTCACAAAAGAATAATGAAAATCTATGTTTCTTATAAGATTGGGGAATATTCTCAAATCCCTTTATTAAAAACCAGAGCAAGTGGTGATCACTGACCTATTTGCTGACTAGGTAAGTGTACACAGTTTTAACAGACCTTTTGGCAGTCCCTTTATATGTACACTTGGAAGGAGTCCTGTTGTGTTGTAATGACCGTGCACTCAGCACTTATTTGTATATTTATTATACATTTATTCCACAACACAATTTGCAGCACATGGGAGTAAATCCCGTATTTGCATGAATATGGAGCCAGTTTCTCCTCTGAGCCCACTCTCACCTCTGTCATCTTATTTCCCCTCTCTTTCCATCTCCCTTCATTGAGACATTCAATATGATGATTTCCCTCACTAATCACCTTTAGAAGTCGTTTAACTCTTTGAAGGGGTAGGATTTCTGTCAGAGCACTAGAAAATGAATGGTTATTGCTGTTATTTCTCTGTTTTCTCTCTTCTCTATTTGGGCTGAAATATTTTGTCATCTTGTGCCAATTTGGAATATTGTTTGAGCTTGATGTGTGATGTTTCTCTGTTGTAAAATGCAGGTGAACCCAGGATGGGAAGAAATGAATGATGTCTGATTCTAGATCAGAAGGCTGAATGACATCTTTATTATAACTATACTATAATACATTAATATACTATTTAAAAGAGATATTAAACTACATACTTACTTGTAACTTACCATATCTAACTCACTACCAAGCTTGTGGCTTTGAGAGTCCAGACACAGCTGGATCTCATTGGCTATCAGTCCCAAACAATCTTCACCAGAATCCAATCTGGTGGATTACCACCCCAGGTAAACAATTCTCTAAACACATTCCACATGGGAGAAAACAAGGAGCAGAGATAGAAATTGTTTTCTCTTTCTTCTCTCTGTGCTTCTCTATGAAAAATCCTGAGAGGGAGAAAATGTGCATGCCACATTTCTCCACATGAGAGACATATTCAAGAGGCTGTGTAGAATCCTCACCTTAACCATGAGGTTAGGGCTGGCTCAGGGGCAGGCTGGGGGAGGTTTCCATCATTTGCAGTACATGTGATTTCCTTTGTCAATCTTCTGATCAGTGCTTGTTTGCTCTGAATTTGAAGTCTGCCTAATTTCAGATTTGAAGTCTGCCAAATTCTGTTCTAGCTAAGCCCAGTTTTGCTCAACAGTCTTTGTAACATGAATAGCTGTAACCTGTAACTCTGTAGGCAACACTTTGTCCATTCTTATCTTGTCCATTTTGCTTTAGCAGGAGAGATAATTTTATGGTGTAATCTTGGAGAGAACTAAATATTCCAAAACCTGGGGAAAAGAGCTCTCATGTTTTACAGCTTCAGTCTCAGGCATTTATAGGATTTTATATGCATTGGTACAGTCATAAATAATGTCAGAATAATGACTTTGTTATCAAACAGTCAAAAATTTCAAAATGACATTGTGGCTACAGAGAAATGAAAGAATTCTTGAGAAAGATCTTTTTGGACAAATCCGACATTTTTATTACCGATTCATGGCAATTTTATTGCTTAACCAAACTCCTTTAATTCTTCAAGTGGAGAAAGATGAGACATTTTTGGGAAAAAAAAAAAAAAGTCTTCACTAGGATCTTTAAATAGGTAATTTCACTTTGGAAAGAAAATAATACTTCGGATTGCTGTGGCTTCTAGACTACTTCTAATATAAAGGCTCCAACTTCTTTTATTCAGTTGCTCAAAGAGGAGAGGAAAAAAATATCCTGAACCAGATATAGTGCATTTGGTGTTTGATAAGAACCCATACTGAATAGATCAGATGCCATTTTTTTGGCTGTTACAGCATATTCAGATGCTAAATATGAAATATATCTTTAAAATCCTGTTCTAACAGATCCTGATGTTTGGCAAAAAAAAAGAAAAGAAAAGTACACCATTGGACTTTTTTGCAGAAATGCTGGAAAGGCTGTGGAACCAGAGGGTTGCACATGGGTATTTAAAGCTCTAGGCTATGCAGAGATATGGGCTGTTGGGAAGCAGTAGGTGGGACTAGTGCTCAGAGAGATTAGAAATGGAAATTCTAAAAGGTGCCTCACCTATGAAGCCTCGCTTTACATCCCTTTATTTTCTTGAGAACTTCACAAAACTCCAGTGAACTTTTCAGCTGCAGTATCAGCCAGCTGAGGAGATTTTGTGACCAGATTATGTTTGCCAGCCCACTGTGCTGAGTTTGTGGTGGTCCAAGGGCTGTTTGGTCTGTATCAAGCACTCTGCCCTCCTGAAGGCATTATAGCTGTGGCAGAAGAGGATATCCAGGTGAGGCTCACCTGCATCCTCTTTGCTCTACTTACACATTGCAGACTGCAGAAGAGGAGGGGGCTTTGGCAGTTGTGAAGTGGGAGGTGTCCAGGCTCTTACACCAGCAAAGAGGCTTCACTGATGGTGCAGGATGGGCAGCAAATGGGATGCAGAACTCCTGCAGGGTTTTCCTGAGGGCACTTCCCTGAGGATGCTGTGCAGCACTGTGCATTGGCAGTCAGGGTGGTTATTACACTGTCAGTAGTCTGCTCTAGATATTGGTTTCAGTCTCTTGAGGGGAAAAAAGTAATATTTATTTTCCTGCCACAGAAGGAATCTGTTTCTTTTCATTACTCTCCATATACCAGGTTCTAACCTGAATGTACATAAAAATAGGTGGTGCAGGATTAATTTGAAGTTTTAATTATTTTTCATCCCTTGCAAGGAAAAATAATTTTTTTTCTGTGTGCTTTTCTAATAAGAAAGTAGAAAACCTAAGGAATTTTTCAGCTTAAACATTTTGCTGGCTGTCACAGTCACTTTGTGTTACCAGACATGATGGTAAGGGTAAAACAAAAAACGCCAAAAGGAAATAAAACAGGAAAACAACAATAGAGAATACTGTAACAGTGATAGTGTTTAAGCTTTATTATCTCTGTTTGATTGTTTTCTTCATTTAATTTACAGTAAGCAGAATAGAAATAGTATTATAAATTAGCAATTTTTATTGCATTTAAAAATATCATCTCTTTGTTCCTGCTGAAAGTGTTGACAATGCAGCCTTTGTTTAGTTTAATTAACTTATGTTACAGCACTGAACTGAATCACACTCAGTATTAAATCAAGTAAAAGAAGCTTTAGAGTGCTTTTCCATATACAGAAAATAAAAAGAAAGAGAAGAAATTAAATCCTTGAAGACAGTGGAGGAGAAACTGGATATTTTTAATGAAATATATTTGAAATGCCGTTTTCATTTTGATTTTCCATGTTGGGAATGCCAAAAAATATGAAATCATTAAATCCCAGTGAAAAGCAGATGCTATGATGTCATTCTTAGTCCTCATATGTTTATAATGGTATTACATGATATTGCATGTTTTTTACTTGTGAGCTACAAGTCTTGAAGAGCTTTACAATACTGATAAGGCCCTTTTCACATGTGAAAATTGGAGAGATAATAGAATCCATATTCCAAATGGTAGGGTCCAAGTCTACCAGGCTTTGGTTTTAGCTCACCTCTCCAGAGATACAGCAGTGCCTTACAGAAACAAAACATTTATCTCTTTCAAACCATCTCAAACTATCTCAAATAGCACCCAAGGAATGAAGGAAAGGGATATGGGAGAGAGTTGGCATCTTAGAAACAGTTTCCTGTAACATATTGAAAAAGTAGGACTCACTGGCCAAGGACTGCACTGTTACAGATGGCATCATAGCCATCAGAATTTCTGGAAATAAGCTTTAGCACCTCCAGAGATAAGGCACCACTTTAACATACACTGAACAGCTACAGAGGTATCTGTTTGAACAGTGAGCTTAGCTCCTGTGTGCCACAGTAAGAAATTCAGTCTTAAATTAGAGAAAGTCCAGCAGACCAAAGGAGTGCAGGCAGTTTCACCAGGAAACAATATGATCCCTCACAGACAAATGTTATGTCTTTGTGCCATCTTCTACAGATGGAGAAGGAGTCTTCATTTTGTTAGGCACTGATAAATTTTAAATTCTTACCTCTTTTAATATGATGGAATACACTCATCCAACTGAGCTGGCTCTGGAACTGGAAATTCTGTGCTCCCACTTGCTCAGGTTTTGGATGGATGTACTGCCTTGCCCAGGTTATGGCACTGTGTTATAGCTGTTTCAAAAATTCAAATGGCCACACACTTAGGGCAGCAGGGAGACAAGCTGCATTTCACCGAGGACTTCCATAAGATAGAGTGGAGTCCAGTCATAACTGTGTGGAAACCACAACCAGTGGGAGTGGAGAAGGTATGATTTGGGGAACTGTCTTTTTTTTTTTTTCAAGTATAGAACAGGAAAGAATTAAAACACCATATGCCCTAGGATTGAAAGATTCTGTGGCTTGTTCTTTGAGGAGTGGAAGAACATTTTCACTTCACTGTTTATTTCTGTAGTTTTGTCTAGTGCTGTGGTGAGGTGTAAATCTTGTTCTCATATGAGAAGGGTAGCGTTTACTCACTCCATACTGTCATGTGGATCAAGAGACACACTTTTTGATTCAGCTCTGTTCTGTTTTCTCTTCTGTGTATTCCCACTTCTGGCTCAGCTAGTGAGGTACACCATGGCTTCATAGGTGTCCTTGCTTCTTTTGCTTGGAGAGGGAGGCTAGAGCTGTACAAGAAGAGACTGCTACATAGTGAGGGGAAATGTGTGTACAGCCTTGTAAAGTAGATGTTGCTTTGCTAGGGCATGACTTCAACTGAGATTAAACCTTTCTCACTGCAGCTGACCCAGAGCAGGAAAAATCCCACTCAATCTCACTCAGATCTTTGAAGCATAATGCTTTCCCCTGGATTTTCTCTTCCTTTTTTCTGCATTTTACTCATAACTTCTTTGGCAGCAGGTTTTCTGTCCCCTCACCTTTTCCTAATGTGGTTGACAGGTGAGCATTCTTTTGAGGTCTTGCCATCTGGAAGAGTTTTCCTCTGCTTGGTTGGCTTTTATCACATTTTGCCTCCAGATGCACATGCAAGGTCATCACCAGCATACCTGGCCCATAGTACCAACCCAACAGCCCAAACTGACCTTGTCTCTAGCCACTCTGAATGATCTACCAAGGAGAAGGCTCTTCCCTCCTACATCTCTGGGACGGCATCTGAATCAGGCAGTAGGGTCATCTCAACACATTGGTGCAGAAGTGCAGCTCTTTGAGACTTTCTGTTATTTCACAAAAAGCTTGGAATCTCCTTTTTGGGGTCTTGCATGATCTCTGAGGAGCCTTTCCTGGAGCACTCCTGTGTGCTGTGCATGTGCTCATAGCAGCAATTAAACCAGTGCTCTGAATTATGAACTGTGAGTTGCAGCTGCAGACAGTCTATGGGCAGCTGCAAAAACACTTAGTTTTGTTTTAGGGATCCAAGAGAAACATGAAGAGTATTGAAATGATGGGGTTTTTTTACTTACCTGTACACATGCTTCAATGCCTATAATGTACTTACTTGATTAACACTGTACTCTGCTGAAACAGTTGCCAATGATTTTCCTCCCATGTTCAGACTTGTGACTTCTATCCTGAGTTCTAAAATCCATTGCTTTCTACAGCCAGCAAATTTCAACCAAAAGATGACCTTCATTACTGTTTCACTGTTGCAGGGTCTTCACACTGAAATTTTGGGGTATTTTGACTCATTATTCCCCTTTGTGGATGAGGATGTGCCTTTACTGTTTGTTTGTTCTGCAGTCACTGTGCCAGTAATCATACCTACCGCAGAGGCCAAAACCTCCTTTATTCTATTTACATCACCCTAAAACCTCTCAATACTTACATTACTTTACAGCCTTTGAAAGGCAGCGTGTCTACACATTCAGCATTTTCTCTGTGGAGGAAATAAGCAGTCACTTACAGGCTATACCATTCTTACCTGGACAGAAAAATTGGTTAAACTCTGTTCTGGATTTTGAGCAGAAAAAGTCAGTAGTCTCTTTTCCATTGCCCCCTGGTTACAGCTAACAATGGTGTATAGTCAGGGGGTCAGGATGGCAAATTCACTGTATCAGGGCCTAGAAAACATTGAGAGTCCCAATTTTTAGGCAAATGCTATCACAGTTACACAGTTACAGCTACACAGTGTTTCATCAGGTAAAGCACAACTGCTGGACATGTTTTCATGGTCTGACAGCCTGAAATGTAGCACAAAGGTGTCAAATGAGAACAAATGGAGATACCTCAGGTGCTTCAAAATAAGATGTCAATATGCTGAAAAATCAATGCCTAACTCCAGCAACTCAAGTCAAGGAAATTAACTTGCCTGATTCCTCCAGCTATCCTAGCTAGAAGGAAGATTAGTAGGAAGCTGACAGACTGAGCAGGGAGGTAGTCAGCACAGCTGGGTCTGAGCATCACCCCCTTTCTGGGGTGCTGGTACCTTAGTATGGTGCCTCCATCAACCCAGCTGGTCTGGAGAGGTCAGAAAACTGAGGAGAACTTGCTGTTATGAGTGTGCAGCAACTTCATTGCTTTTTGTTTTGCTCTTTTCTGAGCATTGAAAGGTCTCTGCAGGTGGCACATTCTCATTGGTGCTGTCCCAGTAATGAGAGGGGCTCCCCGCATGGCTGTCTTGCAGGAATCTCTAAGACACAAGGATCAGGGGTGGAACTCTTCCAGCATTAACTCAGATTTATTTCCAGCATGCTCTGATCAAGAGGGTATGAGGCCAGGGTAAGCACTGGCATGGTCCCTCTCCCTCACTTGGGTTCAGATCCTCATTGCTCCAAGTTTTGCATGGCTGCTGCCATCACACCTCAGTTAAGCTCTTGGCCCTTCTTCTTGTGATCTCACCTCACAGATCCTTGGTGTTTTGCTGTGGTCCTTACCCACACACCCAGTTCTTCCTTTAGATATCAGGAGCTCCTGTCTGGTGGTCACATTGATCTAAACAGCTAGATTGCCAAAAGAGACCAGAGCTGTGCTCTCATTTTTTGGGACTTCATCCTTGGGACAGCAGATGTTTTACAATTACCCTCACATGAGCATAGCTAACAGCTTCCACACACTTATTGGTCTGGTAAAACTGGCATCCTGTGTGGTTTTTGTTAACCTCTCTGTCTTCCAAGGCAGTAACTGTCCAGTGTGCGGTAGGTACAGCTATTGTGGTCTTTTTAAACCGTTGTCAATGTTTTTAATGCCTGTATCACCATAAATCTGCTTGCACATAGAAACCTGAGTCTTGAATTGCAGATGACTGAGGTTACTGGGAGGTTACTGACATGTCTCACTAACCACACAGTTACTGAGTTACAGGTACTGCAGGCTTCCTGCAGCTGGAATACAGCTGTTTTTCAGGTAAATGTCCAAACATTTGGATGCTCTTGTAGCTTGGTTTTGAATCTTCTGGCAATGCAATATGGGCAGGTTTGCTTTAAAAAGAAAAGAAAGTTAAAGGAAAAAGTCTTTAAACAATACTCCTAGTATTGCCTGCTTCCAGCATGGCATAAAATAGATTTCCTGGATGCAGTTCCGCTTGCAGATCCAGCTGGCTCTTGAAGTGTGTGAGCATGAAAAGCAGATGATAAGAAATACATATATATCTTGTACCTATCTAAAGGAACCCAACTTATCTTAGAAATTGATGCATATAGAGATCACAAAATCTGCTCATGAAATTGTTCTCTCTGGCATTAAACACAGCCAATGTTTAACAGTACTAAGTTAAAGGTGTGATGTTTAAGACACAGGAAATCTTTCCAAAGTGAAAAAAACTTTCAAGGAGAGCCTGGGGGAGAGATATTCATGTCAAGATTTAGCTGTAAAATATGGCTAATGCCATTTGTTCTTATCACAACTGCTATGGGATATTTAACCACCAGAGGTAGCCATGACCTGAGGCTTATATCTGATCCTGGAAGCAGCAGTGCCATGCAATGTATTAGATTGCCAGAACCATTTCCTTCTTGTAATGAGCTCTGCCATTCAAGGATGGATATAGCTTGCTCTTGCCCAGCTTGTGAATTCAACTAGATCACCAGCACACAGCTGAAAAAACTGGAGAAGGATCTGCATGTAGGAGGGAAGGAAATCAGCTACACATATTCACATTCCAAAAGTGAGAATGAGCACAGAATGCCTTTGCTTTTTGGCAAAGGTTTGGTCACAGCTTGGGGTGTCAAAGCCAGTTTGCTCCTTGCTAACCTGCACCTGTAATCAGCTGGATACATATCCATCTCCTCCAAGAGGAGGAGGCAGGATGGCATTGGCACTTTCACACCTCACAACTGACAGAGTCATTTAGAGCAAAGATAGTTCAGATTTTGCTCCAGTGTGTGAAGTTTGCCCTTTGAATGTTGTGATTTTTCTCTAGCTAGTCTTAGAGATCAGAAAACACAGCTGAGTCTTATCCAGGCCTGAAGAGGCTGGAGCACATCAGCTGCTTGCCATATTGCTGGAACACCTGTGGCATTTGCTTTGAAATCTAAATGCAGGCTGTACACCTGTATTGCCAAGTACAACAGAAGCTTCCTTCTGGCTGGCAGGGTGGTATTAATTTAAAGAGAACACCATCTGTGAAGCCTTGGAGAGCAGCAGTCAGAAGAAACAGGTAGAGAGGTCACCAGGAATAGTCTTGCTCTCCTCTGGGGGCTTTGCCACCTGCATCTATTACCCATCATTTCTAATTAGCAGATGTATCTTGGGGAAAGCTACTCCTGTTTGCTTTCCTGAAGATGCTGTTCTTACTAAGAGATGTTGTTTTTGCTGAGCCTTGTAAGTTCATTTTATAAGCTTTCACAGGCATTTGGGGTGGTAATGGTCTTGGTAGCCCAATAATTAAGGAGTCCTGTACCTCCCTGCTGCAGACTGCTCCTTGTATTTCCCCTTTCTTCTCAACACTACTCCCAGAGGGTTGGAGATTTTTCACCCTTTCAAAGGCTTTGTATTTCCCCATCTCATCAAGCACATCTCAGCAATGCTTAATTAACCTAAGGCTTTTCAGGCTCCCTTATTTGCCCCCCAGAAGATAAGTTAAGGACTTGAACATTTTCAATAAAGTGCTTGGAAAGCAAATCCTTAGAGGCAAGTCATAGGTGCAGGAGAATGTTATTTAGTGTTATTTAGTTGTCTGTTCTTTCTTCTCTCTCTTCCTTCTGTCTCTCCTCTTATCCATACATCCTTCTGCCCAACCTCTTCTTGTCTTTCAGAACATTCAGGGATGCCCCTTGTTTTTTGGCAGTGGTTGACACCAGCTGATACCTGGTACTATCCAGAGAGCTCTTACCCTTGGGCCAGTTCCTGAAAACAATTGGTTTTAACCTGTTTTAATCTGTTTAGATCCCCTGAATAAAAAATTGCAAATATAATTAGTCAGCCAGTACTAGGAGGCCATTGAGTTAAGGTGTTTTGATTTAGGGTTTGGGATTCTTTTTTTTTTATTTGCGTAATTCCCACACTTGCTTGAAACTGGCTTGTAAGCTTTATTTACAAGACCAGAGCAGTTGAAATGAAAGCCTGGATAATTAACAGAAAAATATATTTGCATCTTGCTTTGTGTTTGACATTGAACATCATTTGTTTCTGCATTGTCACATATACTCCTTTATTATTAATCTGTAAGCTGTAACTGCACAGCTGCAAATGAGATTTTAAAAAAAAAACACAAAGCACAACTTTTTTCCCTTCTTCTCTCCCTGCTTCCCTATAAAACTTGAGAGCTAGCTGCTTAACCATGTGAAGCACAGATTTTGTGTGGGATTCCAAATACCTCAGAGATAACTGTCACATAATTTTGCCACATAATTTAATTTAGTGGCTGGTGTTTTGCATTTACAGGTAGATGAGAGCATCCATCCATCAGGTGTTTGCATCACTAGAATTAAATGCCTCCTAGTTTATCTGCTCAGGAGATAAATATTTATATATCATTTAAATGGTTAGCTGTATATACATGGAAATGTCCATGGATGATGGGGGAAGATGTGTGAGAGGGTTTCCTTGCAGTCACAGAGGATGTGACCTCAATTACTGCAGTTTTCTCCCTGACACTTTCCTTCATGTTGTACATAAAGTTGTTGCTGCTGGGTGCTGCCCAGAGGAGGAAAGTGCCTTATCTGAGGCTAGATTAAAATGCTCTTCACATGCTATTCTGATTCTTGGCATTTTTTAAGCCACTGAGGGAAATAAAATGCAAAAAGTGTGTCTAAATGAATGCACAGTGTAGGTTTGTGTCATGGGGGAGTGTTATCTCTGTAATGGTGCTCCCTCCACTTTCATGACTCAGGCTGTGGCTGAAGAGGAGCAGGCTCCCCAGTGTGTTAACATCCCTGTTTACAGACCACGTGGCAATCTTTGAAGTGCTAATTTGCTTCCTTTTAAGCGAGTTGTTGCATTTTTCTTTTCTATTTGTTTTCCACTAAAAGGAATGTTAGTATGATGGCTGGTGCTTAGTGGAGCTCCTCTGTATAAAGATAACAAACGAGTTATGCGACCTGACATTCTCCCTGGGACTGTGCTTAGAACAAAGCAAGCCAGTGGCATTTCAAAGCCTGCTTTTAAAGTAGCTGGTTATGTACTCTGTTTATCAGAATCACTAGGAAATGCCATTTCTCTGGGATTTTGCACCTTCTCTTAATTGCCTGGGAGGTGGAAAAATCTTTGGGCAAAATCTTACGGCAGGGATGTTGGAACTAGATGATCTCTAAGATCCCTTCCCAAACTGTACTATGATTCTATGACCCCAGGACCCACAGGACACATATGCAGAAGGCTTGAAGCTGCTCCATGCTTTCTGTATCCCTGTGGTGTCCAAGAGCTTCAAGCAGCTGGGTCTGCTGCAGGCTTTGGGAAGGAAGAGGTGAGCTCTGAACCTTTGAGAGGAGCTACTGCAGGTACAAATTTCTGGGCATGCTTCGGAATTGACATCTCGATTTTCCTCTTCCTGCCCTGCTGCTGGGAGTTGCTGAGGGGGCATTGCCTGGAGCAGCAGGGGCTCCCCAGTTGCTCACTGAGCACCCCTGCTGCTGATAACATGGAATAAATCAGAATTTGGAGGGTTTGTCCAGAGGAAAACTGGAGGAAGGGGCAGGGGGCTGGTCCAGCCTTGGCTGTGCTCAACCAGTGTGGCTGAGGTCACTAGAGGGACTGTCACCCAACATCCCCAAAGCCTTGGTGATGAGGTTTGTGATAATACTGTGTTTCTGCAAAATACTTTGTCTTTGATCCAATACTCTTTATAACCAGGAATTTTGTTTTGGCAAGAAGGCAGCTCTTTTCCACACATTTCCCAGATTTCTAGGTTCTGGAGACTTCACAGTTTTGTTGCTATAAACCATCACACACTGAAACTGATTGGCCCACTAGCAGCCCTTGGCAAAATTTTTGAAATAAAGCCACCTTTTTGAGGCCTGATATTCAAATCACTGCTGTGCTCCCCTTGGGAGGGATGGCCTTTTGTTATAAGCATTGCTCTGTCAGTGGGAACCTGCTTTCACATCTGGCCACACCACCAGTGGTCCAAGGACTGGACTGTAATGATGAATGCCAAAAAGACCTGCTATGTAGGTTTACTCTGGGGAAGGAATTCACAGAATGTGATCCATGGCATGTGATCCAGTTCTTATCATTTCCTTCAGCTATTTGCACAGTTCTTTCATATGTGGGCTGTGAAAAGAGCTGCGTTAATTCAGGGTTTGTAAATCGGAGGACAGGCAGAAATAAAATGAGTCAAAACTTTTAGGCTTGCTATAGTAAATATACAGTGAGATGAAGAATAGATAAACTGAATTTAGAGAACTTTAATTTGGGTTCATTTTCATTATACTTTCTACTGTACATTAATGGTTACACTGTTGTCACTTAGAGTATGAATTGCTCTCTGTTAAGGAAATGAAACTTAAGTGAAGAATTTTTCTGATAGGAAATATACAGAAGGATAAGCAGGATCTTTTTACCTATTAGTACTATTAGTATTAATTAGGACTTTTACGATCATTAATGATGACTGCTCTATAGTCCAGTATCTAAACTTAAACTGGAAATGCCATGCAAAGTGTCCTTCACAATTTTCTTTATCCAAGGAATGCACAGCCTAAATTCCATGATTTTGCATGCTCATCAGCCTAATTGAGGCATCCCTTTCATGGACTGCCAACACAGTGGCACTACTGTCTTGTACATGGATTCTCTGTGACCAACTGGCTTCCTCCAGCTCTGATGCTTAAAAAATAGCTTGCTTGCCTCTGCCAGGAGTACTTGTGTCATGAATGACCAGTAAATGCTTCCTGCTGGGTAATCAGAAGCAGTTCCTTCTTGTTCCTCCCTCCATGAAAATGTCTGACAAAACTGAAAAATACTCATGTCATTTTAAATTGAGGGGGGTTTCACTTTTCTTTTAATTTTTTCACGGCAATCTGGTAGCTTCAGTTTATAGTTTTGGCAAGAGCCAGCAACATTTCTCTGGAAATCTTGGGCTTCACAGGATACATTTGTATGACTCTCTGAAAACATTACATTTCCCATTATACTATCTGTTCTTTTAAACCAGGGGAAAAAAGCATACTTTGATTCAGGAGAAGGTTTTATTAGAAGTATTTTCATGGACTACACATGTGCCTTTGCAGTGGGTTCCCTGTCTAGCAGGACCACCCCCTGCCTGCAGAATGCAGTAGCTGCAGTGGCTTTGTCACAGTGTCAGGGCTTCTGCCAGTCTCCAGCCTGAGCTAGGCACAATACTTCCAAATTATGGCAGGTTTTATCAGGCTGAGGATCAGTGCTTAGGTCCCTCCTAAGATTTTCAATCAGTTCTCAACATTGTCACAGATATCCAGGGTGACTTGAAACATCCCTTTAAGGCACTAGGCTTATTTCTTCCCTACCACCCCAAATAATCTCTACACCTGTTAAGTGAAATGCCACAGACTTTTTGGACTTAAAGCACATCTCAGGTATGGACCTCTTTTTGGTGCTTACATCAAAATAACTGGGCAGCTAAGTTGGGAAGACCTAGATTTATAGCTATGAGCTATAAACTTTCTAGGCAAAGACCAATTTTCTGTCTAACCCTTTTAGGGTCTGTATCATTTAAAATAGGTTTTATGTGAAGAAAGCCATGCAAGGTGTTTATTTCCTGTATTTTCTTAGATACATAAACATCCAGTGCACAGTTGTGAAAGAAATTTGTTTGGTCTCTTCAGACTGTCAAATTGATGTATTTTAGTGCACCTAAGTGTAGAAAAAAATGGAAACTGTACAACTATGAGCCATCTAGACTTTTAAGCCTACTCAGGAAATCAAGATATATATCTGAAATATATTTATATATATTTAAAGAAATCAATAAAGCTTGTTTTTAAGACAGTGAAATTTGCTATTTTCAGTGTCCAACAAAACCATGATTCAAGGCCAGTGACTTAATCCTAGGTGACACCTCTCCTAATCCTTTATGGCTTAATCCTTCAGTTTTATCTGTGACTCTGAGGAAATGTCTGTCAGGGCTGAAGTCACTTGCATCAGGATTAGCACTTCTGCATTCTTTTGAAAGCTTCAGTAGTTCCCATGAAAGTAAGAGTTGCCAAGGTATTTGTAGAGACTGTGGGCAGTGGCAATCCTTACACCAGCATACAAATTCTTGCAGAACTGAGCCATGTGCACATTTGTAGAGAGCACACCTGTTGCCTCTAATTCTTACTCTTGTGCTGTGTGCTGGCACAAGCTCTGTATTACCCTCCAGCTGTGAGTATTCAAGGAGAAGAGGGGAAATGCTGCTGCTTTTTGACACAAGGCTGGAACCACTGTCAGGATTTTTTTTTATTCCTAAGAATAAAAAAAATATATATAATGGAAAAGCTCTAGGCATCTGTAAAAATCTTGAAAAATATATAATGGAAAGGCTCTAGGCATCTGTAAGTTCCTAAGCTAAGGTCTTATTATGAAAAAATTGTAAAGCATGATCCAAATCTAGCAATCTGAAGAATTTAGCTTGAGGAGGTGTTTTTAGTGTGTGTGTGTCATCCTGCTTTAGCAGGACAGAAGTCTGCCACTATCAGCTGCTAATACAATTATTCTCTTCTGGTTTAATTGGGAGAGGTCTTGACTTTGGTGCTAAGATTGCAAATACAAGCCCTTATGTTTTCTGGCACCCCATAGGAGGGAGCTGGCATTCCAGGAAGGGCTAAGTACTCCAACATGCCAGCCTGGAATTCAGTACTTTTCTATGGCCTGTGGTATTTCTGAGTATCCCACAGCCCACATTCTGGCTGACCTTCAGGACAGCTCTTTGTAAGGAAAGAGCTCATCAATTACGAAGAGGATTTGAGGAGATGTTACTGGCTAGTTTCAAGGAAAATTGTAGTTATCTTTTTAGACTCAAGTCTGCTAGTTTTTATTGTACTAACAGGGCGAACCCCGGGAAATGAGAAGTGAAAGATGTCCATGCAGATCAGAAGGCTTTTTGAGGTGCTGAATATACTTTATTAAATTTATACTAAAATACATTAATATTATATGAAGAGAGGCTATACTACATACTTACTTCTAACTTACCTATCTTAGACTAACTCATCTCGTGACCTTCAATCTGAGTCCAGACACAGCTGGACTAGGATTGGTCACTGAAGAGAAACAATCTCCATTTCACATTCCACAGGGAAGAACAGAGATAAGAGATGTTTTTCTCTCCCTGCAGCTCTTTCATGCCTGTCCCAGCAGATCTTCATGAAAAGTTTGTGCCCCGTTCCCCTCTTAAAGGAGAGCAATGCAACAAGTTTTCATGATAGACATCAGTTTTATTAGGAGTTCTACAAATTCTGTTGAGGGAAAGAGAACAGAAAAGCTAGGTTGTTGGTTATAGTGTCACTTAGCTTTCTAAGCACAGATTAAAGAAGTGCTGTTATCCTTAGTGCAGTGAGAATTGGCATGGATTTTTAAAGTCCATGTTTAGGATTCAAAATAGGTGCCCTGAATTTCAAAAATGCTGAGCACATCCAAAGCACTTTATGAAGTGAGCCCCCTTAGAAGCCAGATGGAGCTGCTAGAAGCTTGAAGCTTTTGAAAAAAGGGTTCTAAACTCCCTTTTAAAGTGCTCCTAACGTTAGTCAGCTATTGTTGAAAACACTGACCTGTGCGTGCTGGCATCTGGAACAACCTCTATGTTAAAAGATAGTTTGATGGATAGAGGGGATATGATTTCCAGGGCTAAAGGGAAAATCCTGCATTTTTTTTAAAGTGTGTTCTCTGATAAGAAACGTACAGAGACAGTTTTGTCCTCCTCTTTTTTCCCCCCTTTTATTTTCTTAAAGAGTTTTGTTCAGACTCTGTGTTATATGGCTTTGGCCTCCAGTTTCTATTTGGTACCTCGAGGTATAACAGAACTTGGAGAAATTTTCAGTAATATGGAGCGAGGGCAGGATGGTTGAGGAAAAACATGCTTCAGCTTTCAAAAAAAGTTGCTTCAGTTTTTACCCAATGTCACAGTAATGATCTAGACAGAAGCCAGCCTTGGTCTAACTTGCTGTTTGAATTTCCTATCTTTTGAAACAAATAAGTGTCTGATGTATGTGAAACCTTGTGTAAATTTCTGATCCCTTTTTCTCCTTCTTATAAAGTTGCCAGAGTGACCAGTAAGAGTAGGGTAGACTTCTTCAAACAATGGGAATGAGGCTGTGTAAGGGGAAGTGTTGTTTGGAATAAAGTGGTCTGGGAGACGAAGAAGCCCACTGTACATCCCCCTGCACCTAAACTGAGCAGAAAATCTCATAAATCACAGGACCTGGATATCAGTGATGGTAGATGTCAGAGCTGATGAACCTGACTGAAGACTTCTCCATAGCAATTTATTGTAGTTCTGATGCACGCTGCTAGCTTTTTGCCTACCTGCTGCTACTGAGTCCTTGCATAGGGTTTGAGAAGAAGAAAAGCTGCCTCTCTTAAGGTCCTGCAATCAGAAGGCTGTTCTAGGTGGTGTCTGCTAACTACTTTTTTAGGTGACACTGAAAAACACAGTGGCCTTTCTCTTGCAGTTACTGCTGTGCTCAGGTTGTTTTCCCAGACAACAAACTGGAGCCATCTCCATGACTAGAGACTAATTCAGCACAAGCACAGTGAGTGAGACTCCCTAAAATCAAGAAAAAGTGGGGAGGGACAGGACACAAACAAATACTCATTAAAAAACCCTAACTATGTTATGTTTCTCCTAACTGGAGAAGGAGAAAGAAATATTTGGTTTCAAGCAAATAGATCAGATCCCTGTTTTACAAATCTGAGCTCACTTGGGCAGTGCTCTGGAGCTGTTTCTAGAGAGGGAGGATGATGGTTGTTAGTATTCTTTGCATTATGTTATCTAAATCTAAATTCCTGCCTCTGATATAAAGTCCTAGTTAGACCCTAGAATTTATGAACCAAACAAAGAATAAAATGTGAAAAAGTTTAGAGGAAAAAATCTGCAGCTCTGTGTAATTTTTACTGAGAGCTGATATAAATGATAGAAAAATCAAAGGCAGCAATAGCACTGCACGTTTTATCTCACACCCTGTGATGCATATTAGTGTTGTTTCCCATAGTGGGCCAGAAAGAGCATTTACAATTTTAGGAAACACTGCATAATGACTCTCTGCAAGAAAAAGGAGCAAGCATGCAACTGCCAGCACTGACACTTTTCCTCACCTACCAAATTGGTGTTCTGGAAGCACTGTTGTAGGCAAAATTTTTCTGTTCCACTGTGGTAATTTTGAATTTGGTCCTAAAGTTTTCTTCAAGAAACAGAACAAATAAAATTCACTAATGTGACAATCTAAATCCAGTCTCTAGCCTTGCCAGGAAATACTGGCTAAGTCTATCAACCACTCTTCTGTGGTACAGATGTTAACACCCAGGCTGATGGATTACTTTATTCTAAAGCAGCCTACAGGAGTTATCTTCTCCGTTGTGCTTTCCAGTGTTTTGGAAATACTCTTGGCTTCATACTAGGAGATGAGTGTCAGGAGGGCAGGTAGATTAAACACCAGCTATGCTGTCACTGTCTGGCTATGCACCTTCCTTGGTCCCCAAGAAATCTGATTCTTAAGAGCTGCCACTGAAATTGGTAGAAGAGCATGATTGCCACCATGCAGCTGAATTGCTTGATGTAGTGTGGAGGTTGTTCTTTTAGGCTTGTCTCAGTTTGGGAATATGTGGCGTGGGATTACATCTGGCACTGCTGTTATCATACAGTGTTTTGGGCTGGAAGGGACCTTAAGAACTCTTTAGTTTCCATCCCCCTGCCATGGGCAGGGACACCTTCCAGATGACCAGGCTGCTGAGAGCTCCGTCCAAGCTGACATTGAACACTTCCACGGGTGGGTCATCCACAGCTTCTCTGGGCAACGTGCCAGTGCCTCACCACACTTGATTTGGAGTTCAAATCACTGCTCATGATTTAGGTCTTCACATGCCTTACTTATATACAGTCTCTATTGTCTTGGTTAGGAAAGACAGGTGTCTGCTAAGGAAGGCAGGAGCCTCCCCTGAAATGGAAAAATGTAAACCCCCTCCCTCTGAATTATTATAAATATGAAATTAAGGGGGACTCTCAGGCAAAAATATGGGAGCAGGAATAACAGTTCTTTATTAGGGAAGAAAATAAAAAGATAAACAATGCAGTAAACCAAAACAACACTGACAGAGTCAGAATACAACCTGACACCCTGTTGGTCAGGGTGTTGGTAGCAGTCCAGTTGGAATTGTGGCTGCAGT